>CM072820.1:22883650-23217883 GCA_036937905.1 Salvia rosmarinus
AATGACGGCGTGCCGACCGCCCGCGCGACCGCGAGGTGTGGTCGCTAGTTTTCGCCAGAACGCCTAATTTTGCAAATTTTTGGTACGTGTATGTTTTTCCCATTTTCAGGTTGTCTCGCAAGATCATATGACAATACGGGGGAATAATTTGATTAAGTTGAAGTTTGGGGGATCTATATTGAGCATTTTGGGTCGACGTTGTTTTGATTGTTTCATTCATACTCGGGCTAACTTTGAAATTCTTTTTAGGTACAATATGCCGCAGACTCACGGTCACAAGCGCAAAGGCAAGAGCATTGTCTCCACTTCCCACGACGAGACACAAGATCTCCACGATGAGCATCATGATGAGCCTCACGACGAGCCACGCATGGCACCACCAGATGAATTGATCCGAAAAATTTTGGAGTCGATCTCCGAGTGACTCGTCGAGCCGCCGGGATCGACAAGTGAGATTGCAGCATAGGCATTCCTGTTCATGTGCCTCAATACGTGTCGAGACGGGTATAACCAATGATGTGACGTGGTTGTCGAGAGGTCCGGGCAGTATTCGATTATCACACCCAATTATCTTACATACCGGATGCCGACACTCAATTTGTCGACTCTCCATGTCCACAAGACAAACGGAATGCCGGACTACATCATGTTCCAGCCGACAACGAGCCGTCGCCAACTCTCCGTGGACGAACTTAATGGCATAATCAATGGAGATCCGGAGGAAACTACATAGGGACGCCGAGTACGACCCAAAGCGTATGGCCAAAGTTCATGGACGCCTGACTCTGAGCACACCCATACTTATGATGCCTCGAGATCAAGGCTAGCTCGATACGGAATCCGCCGTCCGTTACTTTCCACCGCTCCTCACGCTCACCTTACATGGCGCTTCGAAAGCTGCAAGACTGCCCCTCTCACAAGATATGAGCATACCGATTGAGCCGTGTTCAACTGGAAGATGCATGCCGGCATGTTCTTAGCTCAAGACTTCCACATGCGGTCCACGCCAGGTAATTCAAGATATGCATAGGGGATTCATACCCCATTGTCGATTTTTTCGGGATTACGATTCGAGAGAGTCCGATCTCACGACATCTTCCTCGGACAAGTTGCGTGCTATACGCCCGCACGCCTCAAGAGGCACCCCGACGTTACTTGTGGTCAAGATATGATCAAACAACCAATCCGCCTTCCGCCTACCCAATCCCGAGCTCACCAAGATAAGCCGATACTTTATCATGGATGCCAACCGGAATATGAGCCCTCGGCACACTATGCATGGACGCAGCGCCGTGAACGCCGCAAGGCGAGGTTGAGGGCGCAACCGCCTCGAGGAGCAAGCCGAGCCGAAGTGGCTCCCGAGACAAAGCGGCATATTGCACCCGCCACCCGCTCGAGGCGACTCCGGATTTATGATCGATTAGATCAAATAGATGGTCGCCTCAACCATATTGACGGAACTCGACCTCGATTATGGAGCAGCAAAGAAGCCATCTACACCCAACAACAGTACATCTCGAGCAACAACGTAAAATGACGGAGATGATGCAAAGAATGGAATCGATGGCGTGATTTTATCCGCCACCGAGTAATAGCTGGCATTCAAGGTAAGTTTTCTCCCAACTACTTTTTTTCGCAAACCTTATTGCTTTCACATGTTCACAATAAGTTTGGGGGAGTAGACGAGTTTAGTTGGTTGAGAACTCGCATTTATGTTTCTATGCTTTATGGTTTAGTTGTTATGCTTGGGGATCTTTTGTCGTGTTTTGTTTTATTTTTCGTTTTAGGTCTGCGTCGATCAACGAGTTAAGTGAAGTATGTTAATCCATGTACAATGACGATAGAAATTTTTGGTGAAATTTAATGATAGTGCGATGATATGTTAGAAAATGACGCGTGAATGACGTGAGATGGCTTAGCTTGTTGTTTTCACCATTTGCTTATCCCGTGAGACTTGAGCTTCATCGTATACATATCTTGATACGTTTTATTAATTGTGTGATATCGCATGTGATTATCTTCTAGAACTTGCCGTGTTTCTCGTGTCGAGGCCGCAATATGTGTTTCAATTTGGAAAGGATAAAAGGCCATCTTTGTTAACCACATATTCACCCAAACACTAACCCGATGATATATACCATTTGTCGCCTTCTTTGAGCCTTTATTAGACTTTTTCTTTCGATTAACCGGATGATAGGAGGTGAGGATGGATATGGGAATCAAAGGGTTGAAATTTTGATGTAGTTATGATGAGAAAAGTTTTTGTAAAAAATACATACGTGGTGAAGAATAGTACCTTTGTTGTGAAAGATAAACCCTATAAGCTCTAGAAAAGAAAGAAAAGAAAATGTTAAGTTCACTATGAGTGTTGAGCATAAAGGGTCTTTAATCAAAGTATAGGTACCTTCGTGGCATTAAACGTTGATTTAGCACGTTGAAAGAAGAGGAAAATGGACAAAGTCCATATGTGTCTAAAAGTATAAATGGGGTGCTTGGAATATTCTTGAGTCACTTAGCCATATTTTATCCTACCTTAACCAATGTACCTACATTACAACCTATGAAAAGACCTCTTTGATCCTAATTTGAACACAATGACGGTGGAGATATTAGAGAAACGGCAAGCCTATGGTAAGATGTTGCATTGCATTGATCGCCGAGTGTATACACGCCCTACATTTCTTTATGAGTCGAGTGTATCCTATATTTTACACACATGCCGCTGTGAGGTTGAATTAAATGAGTTTTTGCCGTCAATTGTTGTTTGTGTTGAGTGGACTAACGCCGCCATGTGCACTTATGTTTTTGAGCCGATATGTTTCGAGGCCTGAATGGTTATCATCTTCTACGCTCGCCGATCTTTTCGTTGTGTCTTCTGTTTTGGTTTTGTTTGAGGACAAACAATGATTTAAGTTTGGGGTTTGATAAACGCATTTTACACGCTTATAGTTGATATTTGAAGATGAGTTTAGCTCGTTTAATGTGCCACGATCGATTCTTAATGTTTTATCTATTTCTAAAGATAACGCTTGGGTGTTCTTTTGGTGTTGTGTAGGTCCATATGTTGAAAATCGAAGCAAGGAACGACGACGAGCCAATTATACAATCCGACTGCTTTAGCGACAAGCCCAGCGGTCGCTAGGCTGGCCGCTAGGCAACCCGCCGAGAACCCAGCCGACACCGCGACCACGACTCGCGTTCCCGAAATAAGCCCACGAGAAAGCCATCGACGATCGCGACCGTTGTAATACCTAGCGACCGCTAGTCGATCAAGGGAGGTACCATGGGCACAAGAGGCGACCGCGAGCGAGAGGAGCGCGATGAGACTTACCTCGCGACCGCACCTAGCGATCGCGAAGGGTGGTCAGCGAGACCACGGCGTAGGAAAAACTAGGGTTTGGGGTGTGCTATATATACGGCAACACCTCGCCTCCCAACTTCATACCTACGATTCCAGAGCCTCTTTCTCTCAGTTTTTCATAAGTTTTCCAGATTTTTAGCTTTAGGTTCCATATATTTTCATTCTAGAGTTAATTTACGCATTGTTCTTCATTTGTTTTACGTTTAGTCTACGATCCGGAACGCTTCATCCGACAATCTTTGCAATTTTACATTTTTTCACGAGGTTGGGATTCAAGCCAACGATTGTTCATCCAACGCTTCATCACGGGTTTTATATATTTAATTTCCGCTTATGGTTAAATCGCATTTTATTCCGCTTATTATGTCCGGCTAGTTTTTCGCTCTAATCCTAGGGTTTGCATGATTCGATCCTATATGTTGTGATTCCTGTTATCGCTATTTACCGTCGGCATTGATTCATGATTCGATTGTGCTTATTTATATGTGTTGATTTCGATCAATCTTGATGCATATTTAGTTGTCGGTTAATTACGAATTGTGTTAATTGTCAATCGATATCGAATGCATGATACGAATGAGCCTTGAGTCGAGGCTAGATAGGATATTCGTAGGAAGCATATTCTTTGTGATCCGTTTGAGTTGCTTGTTTTCACCTAGAGACGTAATAAAGAATAGGAAAACTAGTAATCTACACCGCTTATCGTAATGTAAATTGTCGGTTATATATGTGATCTTTCATCTTATGCGGATTAAAATTGGTTAATAGGAGCAGGATAAACATACGTGGTGGATAGGATTAATGCATCCCTGGGATAGTCGTCTTTATCTGCTTTTAAACATCCGAGTGTTTATTGCTTTATTTTACTGCTTTGTTACCTTTGCTTTGGATTAAATTCAAGCCCTAAAATCTTACCAAACCATAATTGTTGCTTGGATAATGATGAATCATCGCTGGGTTAGCTTACGTGTTTTCGGCCACAATCCCTCGTGGATACGATGCTGCTATTCCATACTTACACCTTTCGTGTTAGAAATTTAAGCCATCACTAACCTCGATAATCATTGTCGATCGGTTGTAGGGTGATTCAAGCTCAAGCTATTGGAGAGAATGAAAGAAGAAAAATATTTGGTTTGTTTGAAGAAATGCTCGGCGAAGAAGGAAAGAGGAAGAAATGATATGTGTGAAGTGTTCAAGACAAATATATACTTAGCAAAATAAAAGAAATGAAACACTTACTCATGTACCTCACTCTCGGCTCTCTCAATCAAATACACAAGACACAAAAATGAAATTCGTAGTAAAAGGCTTATGTCATGTATTAAAATATCCCTTACACACATTTACTACTTTGCATGCATTAATAAAGTTTTGGGAATAAACAAAAATAATTTTGTCTCACATATAGCATGTTGCCGCCAACTTATGTGTATGGAGGAATGAATTTCAGATTTTTCATTGTATTACACAAGTGTATTTAATACACTCTTTCCCAAAAATCATGCAATCAAAAGTATAAAAATCAAGATCAAAAATTGTGTATAAAATGTCAACAATTTGCCCCACATGAACAAATTGTTAATGTAATTTTCATCTACACATTTTACTTGGTAAGTGTGCATTAATACTACACTTAAGATATAATACAATTTGGGAGATCAAAATAAAAATAATCCTATGTTAATCACATAGCATACTCACGGCACTTTCAACATATTCATGCCCAAAATTGATTTTCATGCTATAAGTAGATATATAGCATAATATATATCCTAGATGATAAATTATATCATAGGAAAATTATTGGAACTAAATCATAGGTAGAAAACCCTAATTCTCGATTTAGGGTTTTCGAGAATAATAATAAAAAAAAAAAATTCCAAACTTTTCTAGCATTATTTCAATGCTAATTAATATTCTAATTATATAAAATAATCATAGGAATTTAAATATCATAATTCCGATCGTTAGACTTGATTCTCAAGTCATCTCAAAACGTTAACGCTTGAAACGCCTCAAACGCTTAAATATCGACTATCTCAAAATGGTCGTAATAAAGCTATAATCACTTTATTAAATAATTCCAATAATAATAGAATTAAATTCTAAGCTTAAAAACTTAGAAAATATCACGAGCCTATAAATATCGATACGTGAATCGACGAGAATTAATACAAATTGAAATACGCTACATATTCAGTATTTCTCAATTCACATTCATCCTGTGAATAAAACATAGAATTTATTATTCCAACAATAATCGATATCATTATTCGATATATAAATAATCAAATTATTATAATAATATTCTAATTACTAAATTATTATCGTAATTAGCGCTTAAATAATCGGGGTATTACATTCCACCCCTTAAAGAAATTTCGTCCCAAAATTTACATACCTCGTAAAAGATCGGGTATTTTCTTTCATTGCGCCCCTCAAGCTCCCATGGCTTCCTCGTCCATGATGCTTCCACAAGACTTTGACTAGTGGAATCGATTTATTTCGCAATTCCGAACCTTGTGGTCTAGAATAGCCGTAGGTTCTTCATCATAGCTCATATCCGATTGAGGATCACGTCGCCTTGATGGATCACATGCTTCGGATCGCATACATATTTTCCGAGTAGGATACATGAAAGACGCTAGTACATTTCCCGCACTTGGCGAAGAGCCAACCTATAGGCGACTCGCCTATTCTTTCTAGGATTTCATAAGGTCCAATGAAACGGGTCTTAACTTTCCCTTTACTCCAAACCTTATAATCCCTTTAGATGGAGAAACCTTCAAAAGGACTTTATCTCCATTTTCAAATGTAGCTCGGACTTCAGACGTGTCAGAAGATTTTTGTCTATCTTGAGCTTCTTTATTCTTTTGCCTAATTTGGCGAACGATCTCAATCATTTCTCTTATAGCGTCGGGATCTAAGATTATCTCTCACCCACTTCATCCCAAAGAAAGCGGTGATGGCATTTTCTTCCATATAAGGCTTCATACGGGCCATATCGATCGTAAACTGATAACTATTATTGTAGTAAATTCGATGAGAGGTAAAACCTCTTCCCATTTTGCACCTCGATCCAACACTACAGTTCTCAACATGTCTTCGAGTGTTTGATCGTCCTTTCCGATTGTCCATCGGTTTGAGGGTGAAAAGTTGTCTTTGAAATTTAACCGTGCCCAATTATTTTTGCAAGCTAGCCGAGAATCTTGAAGTAAATTTTGAATCTCTATCGATGTGATAGTTTTCGCATCGTGTAGGCGTATAATTTCTTTTACGCATACCGGCTAGCTTATCAAACCCATGGGTAATCCAATTGGCGGTAAATGTGCACATTTGGCGAGTCTGCCCACTACTACCCATATAGCGGTGTTCTCTCTTAGACTTTGGTAAACCCGTAACAAAATCCATAGCTATATCTTCCCATTTCCACTCGGGTATTGCCAAAGGTGTAGCTTTCCGTAGGACGTTGGTGTAATGCTTTTACTTGTCGACAAGCAAGACAGCACTCTAAAAGAGGCTATGTCTCTTTTCATACCTTCCTACCGTAACTTTTTCTTCAAATCTTGGTACATTTTGTACTTCCCGATGGCTGTATAAGGTGTGTCATGAGCTTCACTCATGATTTCATTCAAGATTGTTGTTGTTCTGGGATACACAATCTTCCTTCAAATAATAAAGCATTGTCTCGGTGCTTCTTGAAAATTTTTCATTCTTCCGTCCTTACTTTGGCTCTTGCTTCCAACTTTTCCTCCATCATTTGTCCTTCAAGGATTCTTTTTCTTAAATCGACGCCAAAGTGAGTGTAGCAATATAACTCGTGATCGTCTCTGGTTGTTCAATCAATTCAATCTTCATCCTTTCAAACTCTTCAATGAGTTTTTCTTCATTTGTGAGGAGACATCCCAATTTGTTTTGACTCTTACGACTCAAGGCATCGGCTACAACGTTTGCCTTGCCCGGATGATAGTTTATACCACAGTCGTAGTCTTTTACCAATTCGAGCCATCTTCTTTGTCTCATGTTTAGATCTCTCTCGTCAAAAAGTATTTCAAACTTTGTGATCGGTAAAGATTTCACACTTACTCCGTAGAGATGATGTCTCCATATCTTTGGGGCATGTACTACTCGCTAGTTCCAGATCATGTGTTGGGTAATTCAATTGGTGCGGTCTCGGTTTCGAGATGATAGGCTATCACTTTTCCATTTTCATTAACACACGTACCTAATCCATTTTGGAAGCATCAGATAGACCACGTACTGATGATGCTCGAACTGCTAGCACGAGGCGAGTTAACTTTTCCTCGAGGCCTCGAAATTACTCACACTCATCACCAATGTGAATTTAATCCTTTTTACGAGCGGTTGGGTTATTGGCCTCGCTATCTTTGAGAATCCTTCAATGAATCTCCGATAGTAACCTCGCCAATCCCAAGAAACTTCTAATTTCATTTGCAGGTTCGCGATTTCCATTCTTGGACCGCTTCTACTTTGGCCGGATCAACTTTAATTCCTACCGGTGACACAATGTGTCCAAGGAACATTACTTCCTTTAGCTAAAATTAACATTTGCTAAACTTAGCAAAAGTTGTTCATCTCTCAAAGTTTGCAAGACCGCCTCGAGGTGTTCCTTGTGTTCGCCTTCATTTTTGAATAGATGAGAATGTCGCCTATGAAGACTAGGACAAATTTATCTGTGTATGGATGGAACACCCTATTCATGAAATCCATGAATACCGCAGCGCATTGGTTAGTCCAAACGGCACAACTACAAACTCATAGTGCCCGTATCTAGTTCGAATGTCGCCTCTTGGATATATCCTCGGTCGCACTGAAATGATGGTATCCTCGATTTAAGATCAATCTTTGAAAATACGCTTTCTCCTCGCACCGTGTCGAACAAATCATCAATCCTGGAAGCGGATATTTGTTCTAAGCGCTAACTTATTTAGTTCCCGATAATCGATACACATCCTTAGGAACCATCTTTCTTTTTGACGAATAAGATCAAGCGCCCCACGGTGAGACGCTAGGTCCGATAAAACCTAGGTCTAACGACTCTTGGATTTGAATTTTCAACTCTTCCAGTTCTTTCTGAGCTATTCGATACGTTGCTTTTGACATCGAGCCGATCCGGGTTCCAAGTCAATGGTAAACCCAGCTTGTCTATCGAGGCAATCTGGTAGATTTTCGTGAAAACATCCGAAAATTCTCGTACAATCTCTTCATCTTCAACTTTCATCGTTGTTCGATCTTCTCCATTTAAATAAACAAGAAATGCATGGCATCCTTTCTTGTTTATCATACTTCTAGCCTTCAGCGCGGATATAATCGAATTTTCTTCCCATACCGATTCCGTAAAAGCTTGTAGCTTCTTGCCCGTGAAAATGGAATTAAATTCTCCTTTCTACACAGGGATCGTAGCATGATTTTACGCTAACCAATCCATTCCCAAATTATATCTACATCACCCATGGGTATTATGTTCAAGTTATTCGTCGAACCCAAGTGATCCTACGCTCAACTCTGTGTTCGAGCAAATGTGAGTATGTAATCATAATCCTCCTATAGGTGAAGAGATGTTCATATCTGGTTTGCTTTCTCGCATCTAAGTTCCAATAGATCTACACATGTTCTTCCTATGAAAGAACGTGATGCACCCGTATCGAACAAAAGTATAGCAGTACGCTCAAAAGTGTTCCCATACCGCCGAGTTTCGGTTTGTTCATTTTATGTCCGGTGCGAGCATATGCTCGCTTGAGCCGGCCGAGGCCGACAGGCGCCTCTCGCTGATTCGCTATGGTCGCTGCTGTTGGCGTCCGCTGATTACGCCACCGAGGTGGTTGTCGTTCTTTATTCTCGCCGAGGTTATTGCCACCGTTGTTGTGGTGGTACTTTCTGCCGGGCCGAACCGATAATACGAGGGTTGGGCACACGGGCTGATTCGGCCTTCCCACCGTCCCCGCGCGTATCCCAGGGCAACTATTTGCGTAATGCCCTTCATTCCACTTTAAAGCAATTTACCAAATGGCAAACCTTTGTGAAACTTCGGCACTTGGGCAAGGAGGTTGTCCTCGCCGCTCTTGTGGTCCTCCGTCTGGGGGTAAAGACGGTTTCGATCGAGCTAAAACACACTCAAATTCACTCATGCAATCGCGAGGTAATCGTGGCGTGGTAAGTTAACACGAGTCGCGTCTCAAGGAAAACTTAGCAGGTATTGTTCATGTCATACGTGAGCGATTAAAACCTAAACATTCTAATGCCAACATGGGTTTGAAACATCTTGGAATAGAAATACGAGAAATAAAACAATGATCCAGGCGGGGTTGTCAATCCCGAGCTATACTAATAAAGCGATAAATCTAAACTAGGGGTTGTCAATCCTTAGTTGAACTACTAAAGCGATAAATCGCGGTAAACAAAAGCGAGAGCAAACCTATTCTTAGGGTTCGTCGAGCCCTAATCTAAGTCTACTCGTAAATGAACAATAAACATCGATCAACCAACAAGAACAGAATTAAACGAAATCAAGAAATCATTACAATGTAAATTGATAGAAACACGAGAACACTTCATTGTCACTTATGAAATTAAATCCTACGTAAACCATCAAACAAAACACTATGAAATTGATTCGAAAGAAGGCGATAATCCAAAGCATAAATTAATAAACAAATTATTCAATCGAATTGAAAACTAGAATTGTATCTGTTATCTCAAGCTGGTGAAGATCCTCATGAATGTCTGAAGAACAGGCCTCGCGGCTGCCTGGAGAAGGAAACCAAAACTCAGAGAAAACGCGGACCCTTCACTCAACCCTAAGCGCGTATATTTATATTAAATGAAAGTGAGCCGGCGTTCAAAATGAACGCACGCTCAAAATACATTCTGCCTTCAATGTGAACGCTGGATCACAATGAACGCCGGGTGAAGAGTTCTGATTGAAGCGAGCGGCGCGGAGGCCAACGAAGCGGGGTAGTCAACGCGGCGGGCGCGCGGCGCTGTGCGAAGCGAAGGCGGGCGGGGCGCGGCGCTGGACCGAGATGCGGAGGCGTGTGGCGCGCGCAAGCGCCGGACGGAGGAAAGAGGGCGCAGCCGGCGCCGACTTCAACGCGCGCTGAGTGCCGGGCGCTGACGGCGAGGCGCGTACGGAAAGGGTGACGCCAGAGTTGAGCGCCGAGAACGCTACAGACTGGCGCGGGCAAAGCCAGTGGCCGGACGGGTAAGCGAAGCGAGGGCCGGGGGTGGCGGGGCGCTGGCGCAGGCGAAGCGCGGCGACGCCGCGGCGTAGGGCGGCGAGCGGAAGCAGCGCCTGCGAGGGAGGTGGCGCCACTCGAAGCGCGAGGCCACTCAAGGCGCGCGGAGCGGCGCGCTGGTGGCCGAGGGCGCTGGCGTATCTGGCGGGCGGCGCAAGGCGGCGCGGGCGTGGAGTGCTTGTGACCATGCGACGGGTGCCGTGCGTGACTTCGACGTTTGTTCCGTTGTTCCTCGTTTGAACTCCGATTCGCGATCCGCCGCTTTATGAACTCTCGCCGAGATGCTCTTCAATTATATCGATCTCGTAGATCCAATTCATCCTATTTTCTCGCCGCTTTCCTACAAAACATCGAGACGAACAAGTAAGTCCGAATCGATAAATATTAATCGAACCACATGCATAAATAGACAAACCAAAGAAAATTACATGTAAAACAATACCAAGAATCATCACAAAATCATACCAAAGCAGTTTCTTCCATCCTCGCTCCTTGCGGCGCCACGCTTCCCTTCCAAGGCCGCTTGTTATTGGTATTCTCAAACTTCCCGTTGTTATTTCCAAAATTTCCTTCCCATTTTCTCTTTCCTTTGTCCCCTATGTTCGATGTCTGTGTCTGGATTGACTTCTCTTCTGGCATGGCTGCCTCGATGTCCAAAGCTCGTCCGAGAGCTTCGGTGTAAGTCAGATTTCCATGACTGGCTAGAGACATTCTTATCTCTGACCTCAATCCAGATCTAAATTTTTCCGCCATCTTCAACTCCGTATTCACCTGATCAGGGGCATATCGGGACATATCGAAGAAAGTGCGATCATAATCTGTTACTACATCTTTTCTGCTTTGCATTATAAAATTCTTGTTCCTTCCTTTTCCGATAACTTTTCGTAACGTATTCTCATACGCCTCTTAAATTCTTCCCAAGTGAACTCATTCATCTGATCCTGCAGTAAAATCTTTCGTCGGGCTTCCCACCAAAAGTCGGCAGGTCCTATCAGTTGAAAAGTAATACAGGACAGCCGTTCCTGTGCTGTGCATCGAAGAAAATCAAATATCCTTTCCATAGCCCTTATCCATTGCTCGGCATTATCTGGGCTTCCTTTCCCATCAAAAGAAGGTGGGTTTGCCTAAGAATAATTCCCATCCACGATCGGGTGGAGGTGGTGGTGGTTGTGGTATATTAGCGAGTGTTCTGCACAGAATTCTTCCTCCGCTTCTACCTCTTCCCTTCCCCCACCTCTTCGAAAGCAGATCTCTTCTTGGTGGCATTTCGTTGTTTAAACACAACATAAATATTGAAAATCATTTTCAAATAACATATATAATATCAAGATACAATTCTTTTGTAAAGCGACTTTAAACCAAGTCATTCATCTTTATCACAATAATCATTTTTGCTTAAAAGCCCACTTGGGTTATCATATATATACATCGGAAAATTTGTGCCTCAAGAGGACTATTCTGCATAAACAGATTAATACAAAGGGATAATGTACAATAGATGGCATTTCAAAAGCTTAACCCGTCATCAACAACATACTGGATTACAAGATAATACAAAGTACAAACGTTCACTTCACTTTTCAAAACATAAAGAACCTACACACATCTTGGACTATATACATACGGACTAAAACCTAGCTAAACAGTCAACAGTGCATCACTCATCATCATAGTGATCCTCCTCGGGATCTTCCTCATCGTCCGAATCATCATCGGGTCGTCGTCATCCGAATCCTCACGCGGCACAGACTGGATGATCCCCCGCCATCATCCCTACCATAGGAATGTCGCGGATCGGACCGAGGTCATCACAGGCATCCGATACTCTCATCCCGGCCGTCTGCCAGTGCGTTTCACCGTGGCGGTGTCGTATTTGTCATAGGCGGCAAGATCGGGAGCGGCGGGTGTATGGGGTGTCCAACCGACAGCGGGAAAACTGGCATCCCCAAAGCTCGGGTCGAGACGCCTACCTCTGCAGCCCCGCCTCGTCCTCCAGAACTGGGTACTACCGGGTCCACTCGACGAGGTACCTCCAAGTAAAGCCACTCGGGTGACTCGTCACGCCATGTGTATTCCTCGGTGGGAGATAGGGGCCTCGGTGCTACCCGTGAGATATCAAGACGACGTCAAACGGCTTACAAATCTCGGTAGTTCCGCTATCGGATCATAGTCACCACCAAGACGGTAGATATAATCTCCGACACTTCCGTGCGTAATCTTCCCAATCTACCGTAATCGTGTCGAAGGCGCTCACGCCGTCGAAATCGATCACCCCATACTGCGCGCCTTCCAATGACGATAGCGAAGGTATGAGAGAACCTCCGAGATCATCTCCCCAACATATCCGTAACCACGGTACCTATGAATAATCTCCTACGGGTGGCTCCTCGTCCTAGCCTCCGTCTAGTGGTGTGTCGAGTCCTTGCCATCCGTCATGAGATAATGATCAAAAGTCAAACTAAATAAAGATATCCGATACGTATAAAATAATCTTAACGCGCCTACTAAGCAAAAGCGATAAACCTGACAGATCAGTAAGCGATAAACAATCCAAACACCTCTCGATAAAGATAAATGTTATACGGAAATTGTTCTCATATACAACGAAGTTGTAGCTTTCCTACCATACTAGGAAACTTGCTATCTAGCAAAGATAAAAAATCTTATCACATAACTAAATTCTAGTTCTATAAAACTACGAGCTAGTTTCTGCTGGCTCGTGATTTCTGGAGAAGGAAACAGGGATCTTCCTTCATAAGAAATATATTATAGTTCGTTAGAGTGCGTAGGAGAAAACCATACACAAATCGGAGTCCGAACGAAAGAGAACGGATCCAAACAAAAACACTGCATCAAAGCAGCAGTTCACCTTTGCCGAGGCGAACTGTCCGAGGTGGACTGCACTGACTCGTGAATTCTGGAGAAGGAATTAGGGTTCGGTCCTTCACAAGAAATATAGTACAGTGTGTTAGAGTACGTAAGTGAAAACCGTGCGCAAATCGGAGTCCGAACGAAGGAGAACAGACTAAAATAAAATCACTGCACGAAACAGTTCGCCTTTGCCGAGGTGGAAAATTCCGAGGTGACGAGGTGAAATTCCGAGGTGAAAATTCCGAGGTGACGAGGTGAAAGTTTGACCAAGTCAACGACGAGGTGAAAATTCCGAGGTGACGAGGTGAAAGTTTGACCACCGAGGTGGACGAGGTGAAAGTTTGACCAAGTCAACGCCGAGGTGAAAATTCCGAGGTGACGAGGTGAAAGTTTGACCAAGTCAACGTCGAGGTGAAAATTCCGAGGTGACGAGGTGGAAGTTTGACCAAGTCAACGCCGAGGTGAAAATTCCGAGGTGGCGAGGTGGAAGTTTGACCAAGTCAACGCGAGGTGAAAATTTCGAGGTGGCGAGGTGGAAGTTTGACCAAGTCAACGACGAGGTGAAAATTCCGAGGTGACGAGGTGAAAGTTTGACCAAGTCAACGCCGAGGTGAAAATTCCGAGGTGACGAGGTGAAAGTTTGACCAAGTCAACGCCGAGGTGAAAATTCCGAGGCGGCGAGGTGGAAGTTTGACCAAGTCAAGCGGAGGTGAAAATTCCGGTGACGAGGTGAAAGTTTGACCAAGTCAACGCCGAGGTGAAAATTCCGAGGTGGCGAGGTGGAAGTTTGCCAAGTCAACGCCGAGGTGAAAATTCGAGGTGAAACTGCATCGATTCTAGCGAATATTGGAGATGGAATCAAGAGTTTGGTCCTTCATAAGAAATATAGTACAGTGTGTTAGAGTATGTGGGCGAAACCCATGCACAAATCGAGTCCGAACGCTGAGACCGGACAAAATAAAATCACTCTGCGAAGCGATTACGCCCTTGCCGAAAGGTGAAATGGCCGAGGTGAACTGTCTGACTCTAGTGAATTTTGGAGAATGAATCTAGAGTTCGGTCCTTCATAAGAAATAGATTAAAGTGTGTTAGGAGTATGTGGGAATAAACCATGCTAAATCGAGTCCGAACGAAGGAGATCGGACAAAATAAAATCTGCTGCAAGCAATTCGCCTTTGCCGAGGTGGACGAGGTCAAATGCCTTAGTTTTTATCTCGAGTTCTCCGCCTAGCTCAAATGCCTTTGTTTTTATTTTGAGTTCTCCGATGCATGACATTACGAGATCGTCATGCTTTCCGAGGCCGCATTTCGAGGTCGCTTTTTTTTTTTTTTTTTTTTGTTTTTTTTCCCTAATGGAATGAAGTTCTTCAAATCTATTTTTCTTTCGCTACCGCAATGGGATGAATTTCGCATATCTGCATTTCTATGTTCTTCGTAACTCGTGAACATGCTTCTTATTATGACTATGTTCCATTTGGGATGACATAGGCATTAATCAAAATACAAAATCGAGAAATAAGGATTCAAATTTCAATCATGGCGATTTAACTTAGTTCGCTTTTAAACATACGCATTCTTTGCGAAAAATTTCAATCAATCAACCATGGTTAATTAAAACCTTTTCATTTCATTTGTCGATAATGTTCTATCGACAACAAATCAAATTCATAAATCATTTGTCGATAATGTTCTAACGACACAAAATCAAATTCATAAATCTCAATTTTTCTTTTCAGAGATGAGAAGATAATTTACCATTTTCGGTTGATTTGGACGTGATGGAGTGTCGAGCGTAGTGATGATTTCTAGAAGTCTAGTGACTCAATCTAGACTCAACTTGAAAGAAAGTTTAGGTTCAAAGAGCAATAGCTCGATACCACTCATCGCGACCTCTAATCCAAAGGACGATTAGAGAGAATCGAGCTGGAACAATGATTACAACACATTTAATAAGAATAATCAAAGACTTCAAAATAATACTTATCGAACTTCGATAATCAACCTTATTTACAAGGCAAAAGTAATTTACAGAGGTAAAGGCTACAAGTTCCTTTAACAGACGGTTCGATAATTTGACGAAAAAGGTCAACATCAACATACAATAATATTCAAAATATGCAATGGAAAGCATGTGAGCGCATATACGATATACACACACAGGTTCTTTCTTTCAAACATATAAATACCAAAAGATTTCGACTACTCAACATCATCGCCCATCACCATCACGCCTTAATCGCACATTTAAAACAAATATGCGGCCGAGTACAAATAATGCACTCGAGGGCTCATGCCAAAATAATTTATCAAGTTTGAATTACTACGCCCTTCACAAGAACACGAGGTTTTAATTTGAAAATACCGTGTTTACTAAATATTTTCGTCATTTTCCATAAGTATCGCTGCCAACATTTTCCTCATATGTACGATCCATATCCACCACAACAATTTATCCAACATAATTCCCGCTGTTGAGAGGAGGCTCCTCTCACGACGCCATACATGATCGCCGAGTACCTTCTTCAAAGACACAACACAAATAATCAAGACACAAAATCCGTGCCATCTCAAGACAGATACTAATTCTCCATCATCCTTGGGGGTACTTCCAAGAATACGAATTCAAGCATGTCATAAAGTGGGAGCTACCCAACATTATGCATCAATAATCATGGATTGATACATACACAAAACACAAACATTTGGGCGTGTAATTAAATAAATCGGTTCATAAATATTGGTTGCAATAAAGCATCATAAATAATCATTTGACAAAGATTTATCATCGAGTATAGTAAAACCCACCTTTACTTTGGAACTTGAATTTCACCGTGCGTGCTCTTTCTCCGTTCTGGCGTGAACTTCACGTCCCACCTTACGCAAAATGTACGCTTAGTACGTTGGCACGCTTTTTCGAGATTTTCAAAGTTCATTCTACTTTGATAAATAAATTAATAATTCGAAGTTTCGATGGTTCTTTATACGCCTTAACACGTTGAAACGACACCTATATCAATAAGAATAATTCTCGTATCTCGAGAGACGTAATATGATCCATAGCCTCATTTAACATTTTAGGTTAAATAATCAACGATAATAACGTTATTCAAAACAAGGATTTCAATCATGAAATCTTTTCTCACAATCGAGATATTCAGATAAAAAGTAATACGCTTTTCACGATTAACGTATTTAACGAACGATTTCAGTATGTTAATTTCGAAGTCAACCTTTCGACTTTTCGTTACAAAACTTCAATAAACATATTTTAATGAATAAATTAATATAAATCGATTTTCAATCGATTTCTTTTCATAAAGCTTTAATACTCGATTTTCACGCAAATCGATAAACTTGATTAATATTTTCTTTCAATATTAATCTTTAATACATTAAGCATTATTCATGCTTTAACGTTATTTAATATAACGTTTCTTCGTAAACATAATATTCTATGTTTAATAATTCTCAAAATTCAATTATGTCTAATATAATTTTTAGACATATAATAAATTATTATTCTTGATTAAAAAGGAATTAAAATTCCTTATTTAACACATATAGCTCACGGCTATATCACAAAATTTTCAACCTTGTTCCAAAAATTCCTCTAAATTCATATAGTGTATTATTTTACACTATGATCATTAATATGTATTAATATCACTATAGAAAATTTGGAACACACCTATATATATACTATAGGCTCTCGATTTTTATCAAAATAATATCAATAATTTTCCAAAAATTTTAATAATTATACACAAGCCTCAAATATTAATATGTGACATAATTATAACCTATAGTTTGATAAAATCAAACTATACACCAAGAAACCATCAAAGTAGCTCACGGCTACTATAGTACAATAAATACCAATCAATTTTTTTATAAAATCCAATAAAATTACACTATGCTTATATGCTATCATATAGCACTAATACATCATAATATTACATAATAACACATTACAAACCATTAATCCATACACTCTAGGTCTCGGTCATTTTTATTAAAAATATCTATATATGTTCAAAAATTCTAATAAATTTCAATATCACCTATTTAATATCCTAGATCAACAATATGCTATTACATCATTCAAATAAAAATTTATACACCAAAGATACCAACATAGCCATTCTCGGCTATTTTGAAAATTATAGCAAATGGTTTTCAAAAATTTCCAAATAAATAATCCAACATAAAAATATATCTAGCAATTTTCGATCATCACTAGGATATTTAAAATAAATTTGCTTAGCTTAAGAAATAATCATCTTTGCACATATTAACATATGTAACATAATTTCTAAGCATACAAGCATGCTAGCATGATTCTTTCACAATTAATACATGCTAAAAATAATAATTTGAACCGTAGGATTATTGAAAATTTGGGTATTATCGAAGCTTGTTCGATATCTAACCTCGTTAATCGGTGTCGATCGGTTGTAGGGTGATTCAAGCTCAAGCTATTGGAGAGAATGAAAGAAGAAAAATATTTGGTTTGTTTGAAGAAGTGCTCTCAAGTGAGAAAGGAAAAGAGGAAGAAATGATATGTGTGAAGTGTTCAAGATAAATATATACTTAGCAAAATAAAAGAAATGAAACACTTACTCATGTACCTCACTCGGCTCTCTCAATCAAATACACAAGACACAAAATGAAATTGGTAGTCAAAGGCTTATGTCATGTATTAAAATATCCTTACACACATTTACTACTTTGCATGCTTTAATAAAGTTTTGGGAATAAACAAAATAATCTTGTCTCACATATAGCATGTTGCCGCCAACTTGTGTGTATGGAGGAATGAATTTCAGATTTTCATTGTATTACACAAGTGTATTTAATACACTCTTTCCCAAAATCATGCAATCAAAAGTATAAAATCAAGATAAAAATTGTGTATAAATGTCAACAATTTCTGCTCCCACATGAACAAATTGTTAGTGTAATTTTCATCTACACATTTTACTTGGTAAATGTGTATTAATACTACACTTAAGATATAATACAATTTGGGAGATCAAAATAAAATAATCCTATGTTAATCACATAGCATACTCACAAGACTTTCAACATATTCATGCCCAAAATTGATTTTCATGCTATAAGTAGATATATAGCATAATATATATCCTAGATGATAAATTATATCATAGGAAAATTATTGGAACCAAATCATAGGTAGAAAACCCTAATTCTCGATTTAGGGTTTTCGAGAATATTAATAATCAAAAAAAAAATTCCAAACTTTTCTAGCATTATTTCAATGCTAATTAATATTCTAATTATATAAAATAATCATAGGAATTTAAATATCATAATTCCTTGATCGTTAGACTTGATTCTCAAGTCATCTCAAAACGTTAACGTTTGAAACGTCTCAAACGTTTAAATATCGACTCATCTCAAAATGGTCGTAATAAAGCTATAATCACTTTATTAAATAATTCCAATAATAATGGAATTAAATTCTAAGCTTAAAAACTTAGAAAATATCACGAGCCTATAAATATCGATACGTAATCGACGAGAATTAATACAAATTGAAATACGTTATATATTCGTATTTCAATTCACATTCATCTATGAATAAAACATAGAATTTATTATTCCAACAATAATCGATATCATTATTCGATATATAAATAATCAAATTATTATAATAATATTCTAATTTACTTAAATTAATATCGTAATTAGGCGCTTAAATAATCGGGTATTACAATATAGGTGAAAAATGAAGTCTAATCCTTATCAAAGAATGACTCCTAATCAAAGTAGAACTCTATTACAAAAGAAGTTTTAATAGACTAGGACTCTAGATAATCAAGTCTAAAAGTACTACGAAAATCTTGATACAAAAAACGTGGCCCATATGCCACATAATAATTAAATTCACAAAACTTGGGCTGCATCATTTTGCAAGTGCGAGTTCTTGTTAAATAAGGTGACATTTTTTGGTCACATCGTGTCCACTGAAGGAATTAAAGTAGATCCCTCCAAGATTGATACAGCCCGAGAATGGAAATCACCGAAGAACCCGAATTAAATTTAGAGTTTCTTAGGACTTGCCAGCTATTATCGAAGATTTATCGAAGGTTTTTCAACGATAGCCCGACCCATGACTCAGTTGTTAAGAAAATGGATCAAGTACACTTGGACCGCCAAGTGTGAGGTAAGTTTCCAGAGATTGAAGGAACTGCTGAGGACAACAACTGTACTCGCAATACCCGAAGCAGATAAGGAGTACATAATCTACATGGATGCTTCGAAGAATGGATTAGGATGTGTTCTGATGCAAGAAGGCGGAGTTATTTCTTGTGCTTCAAGGAAATTACGCCCACATGAGTTGAACTATCATACGCACGACTTGGAATTAGCAGCAGTCGTACATACCTTAAATATTTGGAGACACCATCTCTATGGAGTCAGATGTGAGATCTAAACTGACCATAAAAGCCTCAAGTATTTCTTCAATGTAAAGATCTTAACATGAGGCAACGTAGATGGTTAGAATTGATAAACGATTACGATCGTGGTATCAATTACCACCCTGTAAGGTTAATGTCAGAGCCGATGCTTTGAGTCGCAAATCCCACTCTAGTTGGGACGCCTCCTCGGTCATGAGGAGATGCTTATAAAGGAATTTCGTAGGATGAACATCGGGTTATAATCCGTCTCGAGACGATAAGGTCAGATTTCAACGTTGATTGCAATCCCGAATTTAAGAGCCCGAATCTTGGAACCTAGAAGAAGAGCAAGAAGCTGTAGGAAATATAAGCCAAAATCAAGGACAATAACCACAAAAAATTCAGAGAAGCAACAAATGATGTTTTGCTGTAGATGGGAGTGTGTGTATTCCAGAAGATAAAGAGCTTAAGAGCGAGATTTTGAAAGAAGCCCATGAGACTTCTTACACTGCAAATCCCGAAGCACCAAAATGTACCAAGATCTCAAGGAGAAATTTTGGTAGGATGGAATGAAGCGAGATATAGCTTCAGCCCTAGAATGTTATTTGACTTGCCAACAAGTGAAAGCACTCGACCAACGACTGTATGGAACCTTAAAATGCTGGACATACCGGAATGGAAATGGGACGATAGAGCCATGGACTTTGTTACCAGGCTACCCAAATCACAAAGAGGAAATACCGCTATCTAGGTCATCATCGATCGCTTGTCCAAGAGCACACATTTCCTACCGATCCCGATAACACATGGATTACACAGACTAGCACAATTATACGTTCGAGAATTTATACGTTTACATGGAGTTTCGAAGACTATCTGTAATACCCGTCTTTTCTAAGCATCAGGTTTGCATGGCACGTTTTTTAAGAAAAGGTCAAAAGGTTGACTTTTTGTTTCGGTGATGCGACCGTCACGAAACATCGCGTTGTGAAGAGTGTCTTATGACGAATTCATAGACACTAAGTATGCAGTGTTTTCACCACCCACGAAGGTTCGCACCGGGAAGTTATCGAAAACCGAACTTTTCATGGGTCTTTAAAAGCACATCTTATTTATAGTCGTTGTGTCCTGTATTTTATTTCGTGTCCATGGGTACTAAGTTTACTAAATTTGAGTCCGTTGCAAAAGTTGCCGCTACTTGCTGAAAAGTACGCTATGAAGCAATGTGACATTGCCTGACGCTTCCTATAAATAGGAGGCTAGGCCTTCGTTTCAACGCTCATTTTCCTTCGTCTCTCGTGTTTACTGAAGAGCCGAGCAGCTCTGTGCTGCCGCTAAGTCGGTGTGGGGATCGAGCGGGGAGTTCCGGGCGGCGCCATATCATATTGCCGCCACCGCCACGATCATCCCTCCCTGCAGCCCCGCTTTTTCTGTTTTGTCCTTTTCTTGTTTTGATTCCGCCTTTAGTAGATCGATAGCATAGAACTCGTGATTCTAAAGCGGATCGACGGAAAACGGCCGAGGCCGGGACAATTTTTACCGAACCTCGCTCGAATCGCCGCCGCCGTGGCTGTTGGTCGCCGATTTGGTGGCCGACGGCCACCTTTTCGCCACGTCCTTTAGGTTTTGAGTTCCGTGCATGCATTCTACTAAAGTACCGATTCCGTTTTGCTTTTCGCTTTTGCATGTCGGGATGTTTTCCGTTGCTCGAGTTTTCTAAAGGAAGACATGCCCAAGTTATCCATTTTCAACATAGCTTGTCATTCCATGTTCGCCGATTATGCATATTGCTTATGTTTCCATTTTCATGCATCGATTTTGGATGGTTTATCCCGATCCGGCGATAGGCATCGATTTTGAAAACTTCTTCGCTAAGATTTGAGTCAACTTGCATACAAGCATATTTTCAAAGTACCTATTATAGTCTTGATGCCTCGAATATATTTCCTTCTCGCATCGAAAGTTGATTTGAAAACCCGAGAGTGCCAAATATGGGTTGATGAAGTCGAAACCCTAGTTTTGCTACGATCTTCGCTGATCACGTTGTTGCTTTGCTTTGTGGGACGTGACCCCAAAAGTTGTTCCGCCTTGTTACCGGTACCTACTAGTGCATCGGTGAAGTCATCGATCCGTAGATACCTCCCTGTTATCGTTTTCTGCTCGGGTGGGTTATATATGCTTATTTCGAGTTATTTACTCGATATTTCAAAATAAAACATGTGCGCCGTGAAATGTTTTGATGAAGTTATTCTTGTTCTCCGATCCGAGATGTGTTTCTATTGTGATTGTGCGGATCTCATTCGATGGGTTGATCACCATCTCGAGTATCGATCAGAAGCGGACAGACCCCGAACACGTGGTTACGGTCTACGCGGGGATAGACCCTAAGTCCACACGAAAATGGTAATGAGGTGGTTATGGTTCGACGGATTCACCTCAAGTCCACACCGAGTTAGCCTACCGATACATTCGGGCATGGGTCGATGGATATGTTCCGCCGAGATATTGTGGGTCAGCCGGATATGCTCGGGCCGAATGAATGAGATGTGATGGGGTCATGGATACGCCCGAGCCGTGGTTCTCGGTTCTATGACGGGAGTAACAAAGAATAACCGATCGTATCGAAAATGAAAAATCTATTTTGCTTACTTAGAAGTGGACTACGCTTTAAAACCTTCTAAGGTAAGCGCTCCGAACACCAGATCACGATTCTTTTCGATTTATGATAAACCCCACCGAGCGTGCTAGTACTCACCCCAAACTCTTTTCAAAATGTTTTCACGGATGGAGGAAGGCTAGACGGGCGACGCCGAGGGGTCGAATGGGTTGAGCTGCGCTTCCTTTCAAGCTACCGCTTCGCGATGTCGTTATCTTATATATATGTGTACTACGATGTTGGCGTATTCTTGTCCCTTTATTTTGCTTTCCGATTGAGAACAAGATTCATTATGTTATTATGTTGTGAGTCTCGACGTGAGCATGCTATGTGGTCGATCGTCTAGTCGATGAGGATGTAATGCCATTTTGCTTTCTTACTTTACTTATAATAAATCGAGGATCACGTCTCATCGGGTTATGGTATCGATATTATTCATTGGTGGATTATTTGCGCACCTCCCTCTCGTGATATGTCCTAGTTAGAGGAGATGCCGCCGATTTCATGGTCACATCTTCTTATCATGTATGTTATGTGTACCCCTTCTTCCCCGCTCTTAACCCTCACCCTAATCACACCCCGCATCCGTGCCTTCCTGAATGGGGCGTGATAAAGATGGTATCGAGCAATGTTCTCGCCCCGACATCTATTTTGTTATCCGACACCATGGTATCGAGCAATGGTTCTCGCTTTGACCTCTAGCTTTGTTATCCGATATCAAAGCGGTTTGTTTGCTTTATATCTTATACGTTCTTGAAATTCGAGTGTTTAGAACTTGTCCTTCTAAACTGCTTATCGTACAACTACCCTCACCACCGTCAGCCGCCTCCTTAAAAAGGGACGAGGTATGTGTTTAATTGCCGATGCTTTATGTGGTTACGCGAGTTGACGTGATCTTGGTTTCATGTGTTTTGGCTCGCAAGAGTTTACGTGAAGTAAACGTGATGTGGATGAGATGTGGTTGGATGGTGATGTGGATGTGGAAGTGATTGTTGATGGAACAAAAAGGCCTGTGTGGCTGTGATATGAAAACCATTGGTGTGGTATGAATTGATGTGATTAATATGATCACAAATGGATGATGTGAATCTATGTGTTTACATAGAAATGTATTGTTGATTGAAAATCTTGTTTATTTTGATAAACGAGTGTCTGTAAGTGAATCTCCGATTTGCTTACGTGATTATTATGATGAATATCGATATCGATATTGATTGTGTTGAAACGAACATGTGTTCGAGACATGATTACCCGGATGATCGCGTAAAAAGAAAAAGCGTGAATATTGTTGTTATTTTGATAAACCAACATGTAGGTTTACGGATATTGATGGCCCGCATAACGCTGGTTAAGATCTCGCGTGATGGAAGATCGATCCGAAGTTCGTGGAATGTACCAGAATGTCCATGAGCCGCTGGGAGTATTCTCGGGAGATTTGTTGGATTGTGAGAAAGATCCAGACAGTGGGAAAGTATCGAGTATGAAGCTTACTATCGGTTGTGAGAGGCTACCAACAGTTAGCGTACCGTGGGCAGAAAGCAAGGATACGTGATGTTCGGGACGATCCTATCACCGTGCACCTTACCTTGATTTCACCGAGTTCGCCGCTCGAGTATGGAGACAATGGGACCGATCATCGAGGTATACCATCCGGCGAGGATGTGATAGCAAAACATGTTCGAGGACCGATCCATTAATGATAGGGATGATGTTCCCAAGAACCTTGGGAGAGCAGCCATCGCCGACGATCACGGTGCGCCAGATACACCACCACTACACCTCCATCGACGATCCTTACCTTCCGGGCGACCCGAAAGATTTTGAGGCGAACCTCCCGGGCGAGAGATTGTCCATCCGATAGTGGCGGAAGAAGCCGTGATCAGAATCTTCATGCCACCGAACAAAGATCGGGGTTGGCATCCGAGGAAGGAGACTCGGCGGAGGAGGAAGACCCCAGAGGAGGACGAGGAGGATAGTGAGGGCTCGAGGACCCGGCGATCCGGATAGCCGATGACTACGAGGTCGAGCATGTTGAGGAAGGCAAGCGCCAGAGACAGGGACTCAGTACGCGCTTTTCACCGATACTCAGCAATCGTAGCGCACTTGATGGGATCATACCCACGAGACTTGCTTCATGCAGATCGTCACAAGCCGAGCGTAGGCCAATCCAAACCACGATGGGAAGCGGGAGAGAGGATGAGGAAAGGCAAAATGGAACCATTGAAACAAGCAGAGTAGTGGATTTGATATGGAGTAGAGATCCGGTAGTCAATGTGCATGGACAAATCATGTAGTCCGCTTTAAGCACGGACAGAGCGGCATCTTTGGCGCGACCTGAGTCGATCTTTGCTCATATCTCGACCTTTTCGACCGACATACCTTGAATCTTGTATTTTGATGTATCCTTCACGGACATCGAATATTCTCGATACTAACGCCGCCTACGACAGATGTTTATGCTTGGTGCTTATACGTGATATGAGCTATGCCATGATGATATGATCTATGCGATGTGTGATGATAATGTTATGTGGAATGCACGATGCTGATGTGTTGACAGTCGTATGTTTATATGTGATCGTGATATGTGACATATGTGATGATATGTGGTTATGGGTGATGATATATGTTATGCGATGATACCCGGTTTGTAGGGAAAACTATGTTTAGCCCTCGCCCCGAGGATCTATCTTGGATATTTAATTCACCATACATTGATTATATACCTAGCATGCACCTATATGATTAATTACAACACGTAGGAGTTTTCTCGTGTTTACCTTTGAATCTATCGAGACGGAATGGATCGAGACTCGTGCTTTGATCTTCTGGACTGTATCCCGGTTACCCAATCTCCAACGTCGAGTGAGGACGATCTACGGAGAATGCTTCGGAAAAAACACCCAATGCTCTCTACTAACTCTCGAAAAATCCTCACAATGTTCTTGTGATTCTCGAAAATAATGCTTGTTAATGAGTGGATTAACTTTGATTCTATCTCTTACCTCATATTTATAATGCACTACTTTAATCCCATAAGGAAATTACCATAATCCCATATGGAAATTACCATAATCCCATATGGAAATTACCATAATCCTTTATGGAAATTACCATAATCCTATATGGAAAGGATTATTACCATAATCCTATATGGAAAGGATCTATGTATATCCCATAAATATAATTATATCCTTGTAGGATAAAGAGAATCAAATCCTTGCCATGTAGAAAAGTAGGCGCCATTTTCCTTCCAAGCTACGGCCCGGATGGGCCACTGTGGATCAAATGCAAGGAATAAAGATGGGCCTCAATAAATTAATTATCTTATGTTCAAATTTTAACATAAATTAATTTTTAAACATTTATTCATGCCACTAGAGAATAAATGCCGACTTATCCCTTTATTACCAAGTTGAGTCAGGCTTGCACTTAGACATTACTTAATCCCGTATTTAAGATATCGAACGTCCATTAATTATTTAGAGCATTCCCATCGCTAAAATAATTAATATCTTTAATTCCTTAAGTAGTACCACTCAACCTTATTATTGTACTGAGCTAACTCAACCTGCGGGGTTTAGTACAATAAACCTTTGAGCTCCTTAAGGGACGCCATCATCCTAAACGGATACGACTGACTCGTCTGAGATAACTAGTATGACATACAAGACCGTCACCACCCAAGACGCGAGAATATTGGGTTGAATATATAACCTCACCCATAACAAGTCAAAGTGATGGTCAAGAACTCATACTCACCTAATACCTTATCGAGGTTTAGATCATCGTAAGTCACCGAGATCTTGGTTCTTCACGACGGTCGAGAAGAACACATCTCACTGTGATCCTTCAATACGCCCGAGACGCACCAAAGATAGACAAGCAACCAAGTCAAGTCACTTCTTATCTATCATGAGCTATACCGACAACCCGTCCTCAAGTTGTCTCAAATTGTGAAACTTTTATATCTCATTAAGCTCGACCAATCATACGCACTCACGTGATCTTCTACACATCGTATGATCTAACTTATATATGAGATAAGGGACATGATATACGCAATCAAGATTCAATTCAGATATGAGATTGTAATAAGCGGTAATGTGAAACATTGTATACAAGCTCAACCAAACCGCTTTCAAAGATACAAATCCAACAATCTCCCACTTATACTAAAGCAAACTTTTAGTACACAATGTCTCTCTACTAGCTATTACAAACAAAACCATCACTTTGCTTCTCCCACTTATACAAAGTTTCCTTTCTAAGTGGGTGCCATCATGCGCAATCCAAGTCCTCTAACGTGCCCGGACGTAGACTTTTATGGCTGTGCTTTTCGTGAATGGATCCGCTAGGTTATCCATCGACACCTTTGCAATCAAGACGCCCCTCGCCTAACGATTTCGCATGACATGGTACTTTCTCTCTTGTGTTTCTTTTGTGGATCCGTGGTTCCTTCGAAGTTTGCTATCGCACCGAAAGTTATCACAAGAAACCATGATACTCATGGGCAAACCAGTACCACATCTAGATCCACGAGGTAGTTTTGAACCATACAGCCTCCTTAGCAGCCCTCCGGCGGCTACATATTCGGCTTCCATGGTAGAGTCCGCATGCATCGCCGCCAGCACTCCGCCAGATACGGTTCCACCTCCCAAGGTAAACACATAATGAGGTAGACTTTTTCTCATCACGGTCGATTGGAACCGAGTCCAATAACCCAAAGGCATTAGACTATCCGCATGGTAAACCACCATAATCTCGAAAGTCATTTTCGTGTACTTGAATATACTTTACCGCACCAATGAGCTTGTCTGTGGTTAGATCGATATTCAGCCACTATGCCTACCGCATAGCGTATATCGGGCCTCGTGCATAAGATTGCATGCATGAGACTTCCCACGGCGGAAACGTAGGAAACTTGTCTCATTTCTCTATCTTCTTTGGGTCATAGGTGATCGCCCTTTAGATAAAGGAACGCCATGTTAGAAAGGTAGCAATCCTTTCGACGGTCTCGCATACTAAAACAAGTAATCACAAAGATCAATGTAAGACGCCCGAGATAAGCTCAACATTTACCTCTTGCGATCTCGGTAAACCTTGATCCCAAGAATGTACGCTGCATCTCCTAAGTCTTTCATTTGAAACCGATCGGATAACCAACTCTTTACGCCCCGATAACAACTTCACATTGTTGCCAACAGAAGAATGTCATCTACGAAAGTGCAAGAAATACCACATTACCGCTGACATCTAAACGATACACACAACTTTCGCTAGGCAGCGGGTAAATCCACAGGACTTACCACCCCGTCAAAGCGTAAGTTCCATGATCGAAGCTTGCTCGAGTCCATAAATGGACTTCTTAAGCTTCCACACTAGATGCTCTTCACCTTCACCACATAACCTTCGGGTCACGATATAGATGTCTCTACCTTCCTCAAGGTAACCGCTTAGAAAAGCGGTTTTCACATCCATTTGCCAAACCTCTAGGTTCAAGTGGGCTGCTATGGCCGTAAGAATTACGATGGACTTGAGCATTGCTACAGCGAAATGTCTCATCGAAATCGATGCCCTCAACTGAGTGTACCCTTTCGCCACAAGCCCGGCTTTAAAAGCGAAACCTCTCCATCGGAATCTCTCTTCCTCTCAGATATCCACTTACTACCTATGGCTTCCTTGCCATCCGGTAGAGGTGTCTTTTCATATACATCCATAGCCGCATGGACTCCATTTCTAAGTCCATACGTGTGCCATGATCTCAGATCAACGTTCAGACGCCTCCTCAGTATGTCCATGGGTCGATTATTGCCTGCTCGCTTCTCGACTAAACCAAGATTCTCCCACGAACATAAATCGCTTGGGTTGACGAACAACCTCCCACTACTACGAGGTTCTACAGCACAATGGCAGTGGGTGCGGTGAATTTGTGGTTTCTATTTTGCACAACTTGTCGGTAGGTACCACTTAGACGGTCGGTATCTCCAGTGGAACTCACCCACTTCAATTTCTTGAAGTATCTAGTGTCGATCCTCCCACTAAACTCGACATCTCGCACCTTTGGTCTAATCGGTGGTGGAATACGCTCATCTTCTAATTCTCAAGAATGATTTCAACTTTGGATTTATGATTTTTCATGTAGTCCTCTTCAAGAATCGGCATTAGTGCTAATAACGACCTTCCGATCCTTAGAATATAGAATAAACCACATTTCGCTCCTCTAGGATAGCCAATAAACAATTTTGCGCTCGGATCTAGCCTCCAACTTGTCGCCCTTCTTGTTCAAAGACACATGCTGATGGGCCCATATCCTTATGTGGTTAAACTCGGCATACCAAACCACAACTCGAAGGGGTCTCTTCGATCGACTTGGATGGTACTAGATTTAGCAAGTATGCCACCGCTTCTAAGGCATACCGTAATCTAAATAGGCAAAGTTGCATAACTCATCATTGATCTAACCATTTCAAAAGAGTCATATTTCTTCGCCCGACACACCATTTTGTTGTGGTGTGCCCGGTGAAGTCTTGTTGGGAGGTAATCCCACACTTCACTAGATAGTCCATGAACTCATTGCTGAGGTATTCGCCACCGTGATCGAAGCAGTGACTTGATACTCTTACCTAGCTTCGCTCCACTTCCGCCTAAAATTTTTGAATTCTCAAAGCATTCAGACTTGCGGTGAAGCGGTATACGATCCGCATTTGAGTAATCGCCAATGAAAGTGACAAATACTGCACTCTCCACGAGCTGTGTGGACATCGGTCCACACAGTCGAATGGACTAGCTCTAACATTTCTTTGGCTTATGACCTTCGCTTTGAAGGGTCCGTCAACATCTTACCTTCTATACAGGATTCGCAGATCGAACGAGAATCGTGAGATTACCTAACCGTCACAAACCGACTACTTAATCAAGTAATTAGGCCGTGACGGGTTAAGAAATAACTTCGATAATTGATAACAAAAATTTTGATTAAATATACATAACAATATCAATATTTGATATCAACTTTTGTTAGGAAGGACTTGAAATTTTATAGTCAAAATAGGTAGTATGGAGTTCGACAAAGGTTAAGTTTAGGTTTCCAAACCAAAATGAAGAATTGATTGAAACTAACAACTACCGAGGACAATAATTACAAAATAATGACCAATATCAAGAATGTACATCTTCAAGTCAACTTTCACAACATTAAAACTTATCGACGTTCAAAAGATGGTTTAACAATGTTCCGCACATTATAAACCATATTATCGTAATCCCGTCAATCTAACAAAACTTGGTTAAATAAAACTATTCTCGAACTTCTCAGAGATCCTTGTTCACAAAGACATTTCAATGAATCTATATTATCATAAGAAAGTCGGAACGTAACAATGATGTCGAGACCGTATCAATAAAACAATGATCATTATCAAAATTAGGTTGGTTGACTCGGCATAACAAACATAACAAAGAGTTAAGGCTAAAAATCGCAACGAGAAGAGTGGTGAGAATTATGTGTGATGACATAAACTCGTGGCATCAAACATGTTAACATCAAACTAACAACATCAACAATCGAACATTTTCATCATGAGTCAAACATTTAGAAGCATTCTTAGCACATCATTCGATTCAAAGATCCTCGAGCTCAACCCGCACGCTTAGAAATACATGCGTATGTGAGTACAAAATACACTCCTGGGTATACGAAACATAAAACATCGCCCTTGGGCTATGTAATCGACTTCACATAATCGCTAGCAATGCACAAGGTTTTTAGTGAAATAACCTCGCATGCATCATAATAAACATAAACATTTACTTATTTGCTTTCATTTCATAGAATCATCATAAAATATGCATACGCATGTTCTCATGTCGGCCGATAACTTTCTTCCCATATCCACGGATTCTTTCTACGTGTTGAGTAAGAGCCTCTTCTCAAACACGCTATGACCAAGGTCGCTATCCGACGCCAGTAAATCTCAAACACCATAACATACCGTGTTGATGGACCCGGGGTACCATGCCACGCCATACTCTTTATAATTTCTTTCTTTTCTTTCTTTCATTTCCGTGGATAGGTAATACATCATGCTCATGCTCATGCTCAAAGCAAAGTCATTTAACTTTAAACTTTGTTCATAATGCAATTCATTTCATTTTGAAAACATAAAAAGCATAAGCATATCATATTAAAAATAGTTATACCCACCGGAGACAACACTGGGATCAGATATTTATCTTTCATTTCTTTCTTCTTCTCACGTGGCCCTTCAATCGACAATAAGCGCATAAAGCCTATCTAGCATCAATCAAGAAAATAACTTATCTTAGTCGCCGACACGACTATATTTCTCAATATCAAGACACCATGATCGATAACACTTGGGTCATCAGATCCTCTAACATCTTATATAAACAAATTTAATGAAATTTCATTAATAACGCTTATAAAACGATCGCCATTTCAATACCAAATCAACCAAACTTAATCAAATCATCACCATTTGTCTAAACGAACATAGAAAACTCGACAACAAGCTTAAACTATCTCATCTTAGCCAAAATCCCAACGCCCCTTAAGACATAGCCTATGTCCGACGTCAAAAATCACACGAGACGTCATCTAACACCAACGAACCTATATACATGCTCAACTATCATCAAATATCACTAATAAACCATCAAAACTCAAAGATCAAAGCTTTAGCATTTAAAACCAATTTTGGACGCCAAACTAAAAATTTTCAACTTTCAAATACGCCGGCCGAAAATCCAATAAATCATTTTAAGCTTTATTCATATAATAGAACCCAAATATGAAGTCAAAATGATCAAATAAAATCAAAAATCCAACATTACAAAGGCTAGGTTTTCGCCATTTAGGGCTTTCAACATAGGTTCGATTTCAAACGCTTTTCTTGTTCAAAACACGCTTATATCAATCCAACGATACATATATGAATCTAAATCAAGCATATAAACAAAATAAATTCAAGAACATATACTCCATAATTTTCAAAATTACAAGAATTCAAAGAATGAATATATGCTCAAAATTTCAACGTTAAACAACTTATCTACGATAATTCGAACATAGAACCAAGAATTATTCAAACAACAACATATCCCCTTCAAAATTCTCAATATGATCGAAAATTACACATGATCGTAAGTTCATGATTTTCAAAATTTCAAACCATAGATGTGTTCTAAAGTTAGAATTATACCGAATCGAAGACGGATCGAAAATCCAACTCATTGATCTTCAAAATCGAGCTTGAAATTTTTCACCTTGGAGTGTGTGTGAGTGTGTGTTTTGAAAATTAGGAAAGAAAATGATAGTGAATAGTAGTTTTCCAAAGTCTTGTATGTAAGTAATAAATTTCTATTTTATTTTTCATTTTCTTTAATAAATGCTTAATCATCACAATCTAGAGAATTCCATAGATTTCTACAATTTTATATTTACTTTAATAAGGATGAATAATCATGTTATAGAAAATTACAAAATGTACACTTCTTTATACATAATACCAACGTTATAAATGCATACTATTAATCCATATCGTTCGATTTCAAAACAAAATTTTAAATAAAATGCTCCTTGCTTGAAATTCTCTTTAAATTCAAATAACATATTATAAACATCAAACTTTGATTATAAAAATATTTTGGCTTCAAAACCATTTTAAACATTCAAACCGACGATTAGGGTTTAATCGGCAATTGTCGATATCATAAAAGCATAAATTTTGAAACTTAATTTTATGAAATCAAGATTTCGCTGAGCATGTACCTATCATCTCAAGACTCTCAAAATCTAGGTCCTCTTATTCTAAACAAGACCTAAGAATCTTATCTTAGGTTCCATCTCGAATCGATCTCAAATAAATCTCAAGTTCTATTTTTGTCGACGCCAAGCTTAATATAAAAGCTTCAACTTAAACAAATTTTTCTTAAGGATGCAATGCTCCTTCTAATAAGCTCTTAATCAAGAGCTAATCTCTCTACAGAATGCGGGTATTACACCAACGCCCATTCTTAGCCGCCTGATCCTATTTAGATTGACGTGACCTAATCTAAGATGCCGAGAAAGAGTGTCATCTTGCAAAGAAAACTTTCTTTTAAGGTTTGATGTAGATGCAACATAGTTATAGGTATTATGTATTGCGTAAAAGTATAAAGTTTAATTATATAACGTGCCTACACGTATAACTTCGCCATTTCTTATGATAGAAACACCACTATCAAAAACAACTGAATATCCATGAATAAACAATTTCAAATGAAACAAGGTTCCACCGAAAATCCGCACATATAAAACGCCTTTTAAAACTAAAACTGCTTTTCAAAACATAAAGTAACATCTCCGATCGCAACGGCCTCGACTTTGCCGCGCTGCCCATTCGAGATCAAGTATCTCGCCATCATTCACCTCCTTGTCCACAGAACCCTTCAAGGTGTAACAAACATGATCGATCGCGGCCTGTCTCACTACCCAAGAATGGGTAGAACAAGTCGCTAAACATGTTTCCGCCACTAAAGCAAATGGCGACTCTAGAGCTCCAGCACTTAGCCTCCAATGCCCGGCCCACCGCACTTGAAGCATTTGCCTTCTCCTCGCTTTTTCAAACCACTGGTAGAGCCCTTTGTATTACTCCCACTCTTTTCTTTAGCCTTAGCATCTCTTGAATTCCACTTTTCCTTTTCATCTTCGATAAGCGGTGGTTTTCGAGGTGCGATTAAAGATCAGGCACCTTGCCCATTTTATGCTCTTCCGTTATTAGATCCTCTTGCAATGAATCTAGAGTATAACTCTTATCATAAAGGATCGCTTTATAACTGAAGTCATCAAAAGACTTGGGCAAAGTGTTGAGGATCATATCGATTCGACCACGCCATCAATATATCCTCCAACCAATTCGAGCTCTCCGAAGAGATTAATCATTTCTCACATGGTTATGCACCAATCGCTTTCCTTCATTGAACTTGACATTATTGATTTTGTCAAATTATGACAAGCGATTCTCGTCCGACTCCTCATACAATTTCACAAGACTTAGCCATATCGTGGTCGCATCTTCCATCTCGATGCCGGAGTTGCAGGACTCGCATATGGTGACCAAAAGAAGGCACTTTGTCATTCTATTTAATTTGTCCCATTTCTCGTGCTCCTTGCGCCCTCATCGAAGAGATGAATTGTCTAGAGGCTTGGGACGGGGTGTAGTGAGTACAAATAGATTTTCTTCCGCAGAAGAACATTCTCAATGTTTCGCTTCCACTGATAAAATTGGACCGGATAAGGATTTTGTGCGAGCATATTGATAATCGTGTAAGTCACATATCCGAAATCGATAAAGTAAACACATACATACGATCACACATAATTCATAACAATAATATTGTAACCTTTTGATAAAACAATATTAATCAAACCCAATCGCCCAAGGAATCCCACATGCAAGCCACGCTGTGGAGGTTTACATGAACCACTCGACCGCACTAAAACATACCTTTAGTCGCTTAATTTCAATCCATGTCAACTTATCCTTATGACAAATGAAATTAACGATTGACCTTTCTAGACCACATCACTATCGCAAGAAGGACTTCGGGAAGTTGTACTTGAGGTGATGTCTAGCAATGACCACAATTTTAATAAACAAAAATGAATTCTTAGAATCGCATACTCACTCGGACCATACCGCCCAATTCAAATTCTTTTGTTATCTCATTTTATATCTATCTCTAGAGAACTTATGAAAATCGCACATGTAAGCCACGCGTGTGGACGCTACATATTAAACTCCCACTCTCAATAGATTTAAAATGTTTTATTTAGAAATCTCATCTAACAAACTTATGATAAACAAGGCAAGCAAGCCACGCGTGTGGATCGCCATCACACAGTCGCCTCACTTTGTTTAGAGATCAAAAGTGGAGGTCTTGACATTTTAATTTTAAAATTAATTTGTCGGGTTGCTTGCTTAGTCTTTTTGTTCAAAAGTTTTGTCCATGCGGATCACGTAATCCTAGCATGCTTTTCTATAGAACTCAACATGTAAAACATGCTCAGAATTCTAAAATATGCTTGAAAACGCGATAAACCTAGCATGCTTACTATGCGCACCCAATTACGAAAACACTTAAAGGTTTGTCAACGAATTTAAACATACATAGCATGCTATTGACAATTTAAACATCCACCACATGTAATGAACGATAAAATAAACTAAAACGCTCATCGTGGCTCTCGTGGAATCGCACTTTCTCGCATAATCTATTACATAGAATTGCAAAGTACGCATCTTTATAATCTTCAAAATCCGCCTCGCGCACGGGCACGGACCGACTCGTCAAAACAGATTCGGCTGGAAAACGGATGGGCTCGACCCGCCACACGGTGCGTCCGCGAAAGCGTGCGGCACGCCTTGCGTGCCATCGCCCGCACGCCGTGTGACCCGTTTTCCGCCGTCTCGATCCGGCCGCTTCATCTTCGTTTACTTTTACGGATAAGATTTACAGAAAAATAAATCTAATCTAACCACGGATTTTCTCGTGGTGAAAAATAAAATCCGACAAAATAAAATCGAGCCACGATGAACGACAGATCCAACAAATAATATATAACGCACGTAATAATCAAACGTGAATTAATCCAACAGAGCCAAGATTCAGATCTCAGGCTCTGATACCAATTGTAGGGAAAACTATGTTTAGCCCTCGTCCCGAGGATCTATCTTGGATGTTTAATTCACCATACATTGATTATATACCTAGCATGCACCTATATGATTAATTGCAACACGTAGGGGTTTTCTCGTGTTTACCTTTGAATCTGTCGAGGCGGAATGGATCGAGACTCGTGCTTTGACCTTCCGGATCAGATCCGGTTACCCAATCTCCAACGTCGAGTGAGGACGATCTATGGAGAATGCTTCGGAAAAAACACCCAATGCTCTCTACTAACTCTCGAAAAATCCTCACAATGTTCTTGTGATTCTCGAAAATAATGCTTGTTAATGAGTGGATTAACTTTGATTCTATCTCTTACCTCATATTTATAATGCACTACCTTAATCCCATAAGAAAATTACCATAATCCCATATGGAAATTACCATAATCCCATATGGAAATTACCATAATCCTTTATGGAAATTACCATAATCCCATATGGAAATTACCATAATCCTATATGGAAAAGATTATTACCATAATCCTATATGGAAAGGATCTATGCATATCCCATAAATATAATTATATCATTGTAGGATAAAGAGAATCAAATCCTTGCCATGTAGAGAAAGTAGGCGCCTATTTTCCTTCCAAGCTACGGGCCTGGATGGGCTAGCCCAGGGATCAAATGCAAGGAATAAAGATGGGCCTCAAATAAATTAATTATCTTATGTTCAGCCCAGAACATAAATTAATTTATAAACATTTATTCATGCCACTAGAGAATAAATGCCGACTTACCCTTTATTACCGGAAGTTGAGTCGGGCTTGCACTTAGACATTACGAATCCCGTATTTAAGATATCGAGCGCCCATTAATTATTTAGAGCATTACGATCGCTAAAATAATTAATATCTTTAATTCCTTAAGTAGTACCACTCAACCTTATTATTGTACTTGAGCTAACTCAACCGCAGGGTTTAGTACAATAAACCTTTGAGCTCCTTAAGGGGACGCCATCATCCTAAACGGATACGGTGACTGATACGTATAACTAGCATGACATACAAGCACCGCCACCACCCAAGATCGCGGAGAATATTGGGTTAGAACATATAACCTCACCCATAACAAGTCAAAGTGATGGTCAAGAACTCATACTCACCTAATACCTTATCGAGGTTTAGATCATCGTAAGTCACCGAGATCTTGGTTCTTCACGACGATCGATAGAAGAACACATCTCACCGTGATCCTTCAATACGCCCGAGACGCATCAAAGATAGACAAGCAACCAAGTCAAGTCACTCACTTATCTATACCACGTACCCTATACCGACAACTCGTCCTCAAGTTGTATCACTTTGAAACTTTTATATCTCATTAAGCTTGACCAATCATATGCACTGTGATCTTCACACACCGTATGATCTAACTTATATATGAGATAAGGGGACACGAGATATATGCAATCAAGTATTCAATTCGGATAGGAGATTGTAATAGTGGTAATAGGAAACATTGTATACAAGCTCAACCAAACTGCTTTCAGTATACAAATCCAACACGGTTATCTATGCGAACGTGTTTCTAATGTTTTAAACGCCGATACAGAATGCCGAGAACAAGGAACCGAGAAACAATAACGTGGAAGAAGCCCAAGAACCACATTTGGTTCAATGGCATGCGATCGAGAGTTTTCGCAGTGTAATCCCCCACGCTCGACGATCTCGCGAAACGATCAATGCCGAGAACCGGATACGATCCAATCGAAGGATCTTGAATACATCGGCCGCGAAGAAGCGTAAAAGCTGAATTGCGCGATCTTCGCCCAACCGATGAGGTCGATTTCGATGGGAGTCCGTGAGAAGGACCATGACACCGATTCGATGGGCAAGGTATACGTGGGAATATTTCGGCGCGTAACTCATGGAAAAACGCGTGCTGGCGCTTTGTGCAGCCAAGGCAAAACGAGTTCGGAATCTTTGTCGAGGGAGAAGGGCGGTCACCGAGCACGATCGCTAGTTCAATCGTCATCGCGTTATGCTACGCACTGGTCGGCACCGAGGTCGCCAGGCGCGTGTTCGAGAGAGGACTCACCGAGATCGAATTTCGCCGTCACCGTGGAGATCCGACGATGCACGCCCTGAACCGGGCTTTAAACATTGAGTTAATGTTGCCCCTGAGAAGAACGATGCCACCCGACAAACTGCCGACGGAGGAAAAGGCAAGAGAAATGGGAAGATCGAGGAAAGGCAATCAGTGTTCCAAAGGAACCAGAGCGGTCCAAATGATTCCGAGGAATCTGGTAATCGTGAAAGAGAAAGGCAACCTTTGGGAAGGAATTTCCAACCCATGCGGCGGTGTGGAAAAACCGAGCCGTAAATGCCGGAGGAATCACTTGGCGAAGTGCGTGCAAGGTAACGTTGAGGTTATCGCAGTAGGAAGTTTGGACATTACGCCGAGATTGTCCGTCAGAGGTCCGGTGGTGCAGCCGCGGTGAGGAGACAAAGATCGACTCGCAGAGGCAAAACCAAGTCCGCCGAGGACAAACAACTGAGAGGAGGTCACCCAGGCCGACAAACCAAAGGCCACCGCAACGAGGCGGTATACGCTGAATCAAGAACAGCAAAGACAAGCTCCGGAAATCTTGCAGTATAATCCATATGAGTGATATACCCGTTTTGCTTTGTTTGATACAAGAGCCTCACATTCTTTCGCTTCGAGAATCGCGTGTGAGAGGTTGGGTTTGGTACCCGAGGAATCACAGTAGTACCTTGAAATTAGCATCCCATGGGGAAAGTGCTAAAGGCAAAAGAGATATGCACGAACCGTGAGGTAGAAATCTGTGAGCAGAAGGTCTTTGTCAATTTGCATGTCATCGGAATGGAAGATTTCGATGTCATCTTTGGCATGGATTGGTTGGAAAAGCACATGGCAACTATACATTGTCTCGAGAGAGAAGTTGCTTTTCGAACAGCCGAAGGAATGAAAGTTTGTTTCCACGGCATAAGGATGGGTGTTTGCGTGTTAACGATCTCAAAGATCAAGGCGTGAGGATGATCAGAAGGAAATTGTCAAATTTTCTTGGTAAGTTTGACAGGCACGATGAACAAGACAAGCGATTGCAAGAGGAGCGATGGTGTGTGAATATCCTGACGTGTTTCCAGGATTTGCGGGTTTGCCGCCTAATAGACAAGTGGAATTCACTATTGATCCGGGAACCGGAGCAAGACTAATATCGAAGGCACCATACGAATGGCACCTAAGGAATTGCAAGAACTGAAAGCGCAGTTGCAGGAGCTGTTGGATCTAGGTTTTATCCAACCTAGCGTGTCGCCGTGGGGCGCCTGATTCTGTTCGTCAAGAAGAAGGATGGGTCAATGCGGATGTGCATTGACTACGAGAGTCGAATAAGTCGGCGATCAAGAATGTATATCCTCTTCCAAAGATCGACGATCTGTTTGACCACTCAAAGGGCGAGTGTCTTCTAAGATCGATTTGAGGTCGCTACCATCAGGTGAAGATCGAAAGGAGGGCGTTGTAAGACCGCGCTCGTGGGAGGTATGGGCACTACGAGTTCATCGTGATGCCGTTTGGTTTGACCAACGCGCCACAGATTTTCATGGATCCGATGAATCGAGTTTTCCATCGAAGATCTGGATAGTTTCGTCTTGGTTTTTATCGATGATATTCTCATCTATTCCAAGAATGCGAGTTGCATAGAGAACACCTCCGCATTATTTTGGAAACGTTACTGAGCAGAGAGGTTGTATGCAAGTATAGCAAGTGCGAGTTTTGGCTAAGAGAAGTGATGTTCCTGGACATATCGTATGCGCGAAGGAATCAAAGTCGACCAGTGAAGGTTGAAGCGAAGTAAGTAGCTGGAAGGTTCCGACTAATGCCAATGAGGTTCAAGCTTTCTAGGCTTGGCGAGGATATTATAGACGTTTCATCGAAGGGTTTTCAAAATTGGCGAGGCCAATGACGCAGACTCAGAAAGGAATCAAGTTTTCATGGTCAGAAGCTTGTGAAGCAAGTTTTCGGAGTTGAAGAAGAAGCTAACAACCGCCCAAAGTGTTAGCCGTGCGGAAGGAAACGATGGGTTTGTGGTCACACCGATGCATCCAAACTTGGTTTGGGTTGCGTTCTTATCGTAATCGGAAGGTTATAGCCACGCGTCTCGTCGATTAAAACCGCACGAGTTGAGCTACCCAACTCACGACCGGAGTTAGCAAATAGCGATCGTTCATGCGTTGAAGATTTGGAGACACTATCTCTATGGAGTTAAGTGTGAGATCTTCACGGACCACAAGAGCCTCAAGTACTTCTTTGAACAAAGGAGTTGAACATGAGGCAAAGGAGATGGCTAGAGTTGGTAAAGGATTATGATTGCTCTATCGCCTATCACCCGGAAAGCCACGAGAGAAGCCATCGTGAGCGCTGGCGGAGGAGGCGAGTTCTTGGAAAGAATGCGTTTGAAAGCAAGGCTAGAAGATAGCAAGGGGTTCGCATAAGGCGAGACAACGCTATTATTCGAGGAAGGTTATGTGTGCCACTCGATAGGGAATTGAGAGATAAGATCATGAGTGAAGCTCATGAGGCACCATATAAAGCTCGTCCGGAAGCACCAAAATGTCTGAGAGACCTTAAGAGGAACTTTTGGTGGGAAGGGATGAAAAGGATGTAGCGTGTTTGTGGAGCGTTGTTTGGCTTGTCGACAAGTGAAAGTTGTACACCAACGTTAAATCGGGTTTGTTGCAACCGCTACCAATCCCGTGAGTGGAAATGGGATCATATCGGTATGGATTTTGTGGTGAGTTTTCCAAGGTCGTGAGAGGAAACACCGCTATATGGGTTGTCGTTGATAGGTGACAAAGTCACTCATTTCTTACCGATTCGGATGACGTCGGGTTAGATAAGCTTGCTCGACTTTACGTCGAAAAGAAATGCGGTTACATGGTGTACCGGTATCGATTCGTCGGATCGTGACCGAGGTTCACGTCGAGGTTTTGGAGGAGTCTGAGGAAGCCGTGGGGACCAAGTGAATCTCGATCTGACATTCCATCCTCAAGCGGCGGTCGATCGGAAAGAACGATTCGGTCTTGGAAGACATCTTTGCGGCGATCGTGGCCGAGCGGAGGAGGAATGGGAAGAGATACTACCTTTGGTGGGTTGCCTATAACAATGATTATCGAGGCCACCATAGAATGGCTCCTATGAAGCGTTATACGGAAGGAAGTGTCGATCACCACTTTATTGGGACGAAGTGGGCGAGAGAAAGATGTTAGGACGAGAGATGGTTCAATGACGGTCGAGGTTATCGATAAGATCAGCGAAGGATCAAGGAAGCTCGGGGATGCGAGAAGACCTATGCGGACAAGCGTCGCACGGATCTTGATTCATGATCGGAGATCGCGTTTTCCATAAGGTTTCCCGATGAGAGAGTCGTTCGTTTTGGGAAGCGAGGTAAGTTGCGATCGAGGTTCGTTGGACCTTCGAAGTTCTTGAGAGAATAGGCCCGTTGCCTATAGGTTAGCTTTGCCGCCTAGCATCGGAGATGTGCACGGCGTGTTTCCGTTTCTCGGTTGAGAAATGCGTGTTCGACCCAAAACACGTGATCAAGCATGACCAAGTGGTTCTTGCTCGGGATCCGAGTTACGAGGAGGCCGGTGGCTATCTTGGAGCGAGAAGTCGAGGAGTTGAGGAGCAAGCGATTCCGTTGGTGAAGGTGTTGTGGAATCACCATGGCGAAGAGGAAGCTACGTGGGAGTTGGAAGACAAGTTCAGGGCTCGATGACTCGAGTTGTTTTCTCCACGTGTTTGAAATTTCCGGGACGAAATTTTTCTAAGGATGGAGGGATGTAATACCCCGTCTTTTCTAAGCATCAGGTTTACATGGCACGTTTTACGAGAAAAGGTCAAAGGTTGACTTTTTGTTTCGGTGATGGCGACGTTCACGAAACATCAGGCGTTGTGAAAAGTGTCTTATGACGAATTCATAGACACTAAGTATGCAGGTTTTCGACCACCCACGAAGGTTTGGCACTCCGGGGAAGTTATCGAAAAACCGGACTTTTCATGGGTCTTTTAAAAGCATATCTTGTTTATAGTCGTTGTGTCCGGTATTTTATTTCGTGTCCATGGGTACTAAGTTTGCTAAATTTGGAGTCCGTTTGCAAAAGTTGCGTCGCTTTTTGCGTTTTCGAAAAAGGGCGCATCATAGCATGTGCTACATCCCTTTTTCCTATAAATAGGAGGCTAGGGCCTTGGTTTCAACGTTCATTTTCCTTCGTCTCTGTGTTTACGGAAGAGCCGAGCAGCTCAGTGCTGCTGAAGCTGGAGAGTGGGGATCGAGCAGGGAGGCTCGGCGGTGGCGCCATTCTTGTTCTGCCGCCACCATGCCGATCATCCCTCCCGGCAGAGCCCTTTTTGTCCTTTTCTTGTTTTGATTCCGCCTTTTAGTAGATCGTATAGCATACAACTCGGGATTCTAAAGGACGGACGGAAAAGCAGTCGAGGAGGCCGCCAATTTGGCCGCCGAACCTCCGAATCGTCGCCGCCGCCGTGGTTGTTGGCCGCCGATTTGGTGGCCGACAGGCCACCTTTCAGCTCTGGTCCTTTAGGTTTTGAGTTCGGCTATGCATTCTACTAAAGTACCGATTCCGTTTTGTTTTTAGCGTTTACGCATGTCGGGATGTTTTCCGTTGCTTGAGTTTTCTAAAGAAAGTACATGCCGTGTTATCCATTTTCAACATAGCTTGTCATTCCATGTTCGTCGTTATGCATATTGCTTATGTTTCCATTTTCATGCATCGATTTTGGATGGTTTATCCTAGATCGAGGATAGCATCGATTTTGAAACTTCTTCCGCTAAGATTTGAGTCGACTTGCATGCATGCATATTTTGAAAGTACCCTATTATAGGTCTTGATGCCACGAATATATTTCCTTACGCATCGAGTTGATTTGAAAACCGGAGAGTGCCAAATATGGGTTCGTAAAGTCGAAAACCCTAGTTTTGCTACGATCTTCGTTTGGATCACGTTGTTGCTTTGCTTTGTGGGATGTGACCCCAAAAGTTGTTCCGTCTTGTTACGGTACCTACCAAAGGTCAATCGATGAAGTCATCGGATCCGTAGATACCTCCGGTTAACATTTTTATGCATTCGGGTTAGGTTATATATGCTTATTTTGAGTTATTTACTCGATATTTCAAAATAAAACATGTGCGCCGTAAAATGTTTTGATGAAGTTATTCTTGTTCTCGATCCGAGATGTGGTTCTATTGTGATTGTGCGGATCTCTATTCGATCGTTGATCACCATCTTGAGTATTGATCGTGAGGATAGACCCCGAACACGTGGTTATGGTTACGAAGGGATAGACCCGGAAGTCCACATGGAAATGGTAATGAGGTGGTTATGGTTACGACGGGGATTTGACCCTCAAGTCCACACCGAGTTAGCCATTTGGATACGTTAGGGCATGGGCTGTTGGATATGTTCGGGCCGAGATATTGTGGGTTGGTGGATATGTTCGGGCGAATGAATGAGATGTGATGGGCTGGCGGGATACGTTCGAGCCGTGGTTCTTGGTTCTATGATGGGAATATGATAATAACGGATCGGTATCGAAAAATGAAAAATCTATTTTGCTTACTTAGAAGTGGACTTACGTTTAAAACCTTCTAAGGTAAGTGCTCGAACACGACATCATGATTCTTTTGATTTATGATAAAAACCCGGTGAGTGCGCTAGTACTCACCCCAAACTCTTTTCAAAAAATTCCGAGATGGAGGAAAATTTGGGACGGCGTCGAGGGGTTGGTGGTTGAGCTGCGTTTCCTTTCAAGCTACACGCTCCGCGATGTTGTTATCTTATATATATATGTGTACTACGATGTTGGCGTATTCTTGTCCCTTATTTTGCTTTCTGATTGGGAACAAGATTCATTATGTTATTATGCTGTGAGTCTCGACGTGAGCATGCTACGTGGTTGACCGGTCTAGTTGACAGGATGTAATGCCATTTTGCTTTCTTGCATTACTTATAATAAATCAGGATCACGTCTATCGAAGTTATGGTATCGATATTATTCTGTTGGTGGATTGTTTGTGCACCCCTCCCCTTCAGGATATGTCCTAGTTATAGAGGAGATGCTGCCCGATTTCATGGTCACATCTTCTTATCATGTATGTTATGTGTACCCCCTTCTTCCCCGCTTCTTAACCCCCACCCCTAATCACACCCCGGCATCCGTGCCTTCCCTCGGGAATTGGGGCGTGACACTATCACGTCTCATAGAGATTCAAAATTTACATCCAGATGCTGGACGAGCTTACAAAAGGAATTGGGGACTCGACTACATTTCAATACCGCATTCCACCCACAAACGGACGGACAATCAGAGAGGACCATTCAAACGCTTGATGATATGTTGAGGATTGTTGTCCTAGATAGAGGAGAAATTTGGGAACAAGTGTTACCAATTGTGGAATTCGCCTACAACAACAGCTACTAAGCAACCATTGGGATGGCCCCGTATGAAGCACTTTATGGAAAAAAATATCGATCACCACTTTATTGGGATGAAGTGGAAGAACGAATAGTATTAGGACCTGACTCTATAGAAGAGATGATCGAGATTGTGAGACAGATCCGCCAATAGATCAAGGAGGCCTAAGACCGACAGAAGTCGTACTCCGACAAACGTCGCACAGAGCTATATTTTGAAGTGGAAAACAAAGTTTTCTTGAATATTTCCCCGTCAGAAGGAATCATGAGATTCGGAAATAAAGGGAAGGTTGCGACCATGTTTCATAGGACCCTATGAAATTTTGGAAAGGAAAGGACCAGCAGCTTACAAACTGGCATTGCCGCCAAGCTTTAGGAACGTGCACAATGTGTTTCACGTTTCACAACTCAAGAAGTACATACATGACCCCAGCCATGTAGTACCGCCGACAGATATTTTCCTCAATGACAATATGAGTTATGTAGAATTACCTACGAAAATTTTGGACCGACGTATCCAAAAGCTAAGGAACAAGGAGATACCATTAGTAAAAGTTCTATGGAAACACCATGGACAAGAAGAAGCAACCTTGGAATTAGAATCAGCTATGAAAGAGAAATACCCAGATCCTTTCCAAGGTTAGCAAATTTAGGGACGAAATTTATTTTAAGCATGATGGTATGTAATAACCCTAAAAATTTAATACTTTGATTAGTGGAGATTAAAAAAATATTTATGGTGCTAATACCTTAAATATGGTTAAGGTGATCAACGAAATGAATTAGAATCGAGTCGGAGATCGAAAACTAGAGAAATAAAAAACTAGTGACTAGTCCAACTGGATTAGAGTTTCTTGAATAGCCTAAACATAGAATGAAAGATCTAGAATGAATCTCAACAAATGTATTGCATTTCTAGAATCGTCTCATGAAAACATGTGAGAAGCCAAAGAGTTAGAATTTTCGGGCATACCTGCCCGGTCAGTCTCAAAAGTACTATTCATGAGCCGGGTCAAATTCTAATCCGAGCTAATCATTGAAATTAATGAGAACAATAAAAATCATTAAGGAATATATTATTATGAATTTAGATTTCATAAGAATCAAATTCTGAACGAAATTCCTGAAGAACTTAACCGAACGTCGGGTATATATACCGAAAAAACCCTAAACTGATCCGAATGAACCAAAACTCAAACCAAGGGTCTAAATCAATAAGAAATGATTTATAAGACTCAAATTTATTATGAAAACTCAAGAATTCGATAGAAATTCGAAGGAACTTAAATTAATCGTCGGACGTTATTTTTTCGCGATAATTCAGAATTGACTTACCGGTTCCAATCCAAACTTCATGAAATTGTTATTAACTATGAAATAACTCATTTTAAGGCTATTTAAGAGAATTAAACCTTAAGGTTCCAAGAAATCAATCGAGAGCGCAATAAAACTTAAAGAACCGATATTAACATGTCAAATTGAAAATTTTGACTAGTCCACATTCACCTACCACAAAGGCACAGCCATAAGGGCTACCCTAACAGCTCTTTTTCAGTTTAGAACCAAGCCATACTCTCTCTCTCTCTCTATTTAGGAATTTTTCTCTCTTTGTTCTTCACCATTTCTTCATTTTTCTAAGCTTTAATCCTCCATTCCCAACCATTCCAACCCTCCAAATAATATTATAAGACCATACAAAGGTATATTTCATCATTCTCTTCATTTTTTTCCTTAAGAAACCCTAACTTTCGGCCTTTACATTTTTCATGGCTTTTGAGCCATAAAATGCTCTCAAGCCATGAATGAAATATGCTTAGAAATCTATGTTAAGGTTGTGTTTAAAGTTTGGGAATTTTTGGAGCATGTTTGGTATTTTTTTATTTTGTTATACAAGATAAAGCATGATTTTATGAATGTTAGTTCATATTATTGTTTATTGATGTGTTGGAAGCATATAGAATAAAGATGAGAATTTTGAAATATTTCTTTTATTTTTTAGGTTTATTTTGATTTTATTTGTTGAAAAATAGTTGAGATATAGTGTTTAATATATGATATGAACATCATATATTAATCTTAAAATTATTGAAACACTTCTCCTATTTTTTCAAAAGGACAGAAACATATATTGAATTTTTAGGCCATTGTTTGATTTTATTTGTTGAAAAATAGTTGAAAAATTGTGTTTAATATATGATATGAATATCATATATTAATCCTGAAATTATTGAAACGCATCTCCTATTTTCTTCAAAAGGCCGAACACTACACATATATTTTAAGGTTTATTTTTTATTTTTATTTGTTGAAAATAATATGAATCTATTATGCCTTGTTGGGAATTTATTGAACACATATACAATATATGTGGGAGGACAAAACAATTTCAAGCATTTAGTTCATATTGTAAATATTTAGTTGGTGTTTAAAGTATTCCATGTTTATTGCATATTATAAACATGTTGTGAAGTGGGTAAAATTTATTGAGCCTAAATACATATATAGTGTAATTACCAAAAATTAGACTAAGTATTTAAACATGTATTTCAATTTTAATGTAAGATATGAAATGATATTTCATGTTTAGTATATGATATAAGCATGATATGATTTTTGTGGAATTTATTGAACACAAATGTTCAATTATTCAAAATTATCGAAAATGATGTCATATTTTAACTCATGATTTAAATTTTATTTGATGATATTGAGTTGGTAATTAAATTCTATAGTATGATAGGAGTATAACATGATTGTATTGGAATTTATTGGACACCTATGCTAATTATTGCAAATTACCGAAAATATAGCAAAACAATTAAGTATGAGTTTGATTTTAATTGCAAATGATGATAAGATGGTTAATCTATAAGTTTAGAATGAATGGTATATGATTATGATGAATGAATGGAAGACACATGCACACATACACAATGGTAGTGTATTATGTTAGAAATTAGAGATTTCTAATGTTTATTATGGTATATGTTATGTATGATGTTGTATAATGTTGTATGGTTATATTTAAGTTATGCCGACAAACAAAACCTCAAACGTAAATAATATAGTACTTGATGTACGAGAATCCAAAAGAAATCAATAAATTTTGATAACTTAAGAAGGAATTAATGAGAATCAAAGTTAGACACAAATTAGGGTTTTCTATTAACAATAGGATAATCAAACACGAGTTCCTATGTTAAAGAAACCAAAGGCCGACTTACAAACGTTATAGTCAGCAACGACAACCTTATATGATATTAGATTGAGCGTTAAGACAACTCGATACGAATAGCAATTGTATAACTTACATAATCTTCGACGAGTTAAGAGAAACAAATAATGTCGAAAAGTCTAAGCTAAGATCCAAACATAAAATGTTGATCCTTAAATCCCAAAGGTCGAGTTAGTATTCACAAAGAACTTCGTTAATCTTTAAGTATTTATTTACGTGATAGTATGGGATAACTTGAATCATAAGTCATGACTTCCCTTTATTCGTCGTGTTAATACGACAAGCCATCAAGCACAACTTACTAGAACGTAACTATGATTATTAAGCCTAGATAATGGCTTGAGAATATCCAAACATACCAATCATAACTTAAGTACCAACAATCTATAACGTCATAACGTTTAGAAGAACACTAAGATTAGAGTCGAGATTAGACTCAGAGTATAGGACTCATAAGTTGAGGTTCATTTATGAATGATGTGGGAATATAGTTTGGGAGTTGAAAATGTAAGATAAGAGAAATTATCTTAAAACCATCACAAGAATTCATAAAGGAACCCTAATTGGGAATTTAAGTCATAATTTATAAACGACCCTTGATCAATAGAAGGAATCTAAGAAAAGCTATTTTCTTATGAAGAACATGTTCGTACGTAGTTACCGAGAAAGGACAACCACACCCTTGCTTGCTTAGGACTTATAGCTCAGGACTAGCAAGTGGGCTCTCTTGAAATAAAATGATATGCATACCTCAAAGCATGATTTACAAAAGCTTTATGAAATATTATTGCATGAACTTTTATTGACTATCAAATGTTAATATTTTGTTGTGATTCTATCTGAGGTTGGTATATCCAACATGGTATGAGAATCTGTTGGTCCACCAACATTAAAAAAGGGTAACGATCGAATCTGACTTAGTTGAGGACTAACTCGTATTGTGTACATGTGTGACTGTATTAAGGTTTGCTACCTCGACCGATCACGACGATTATGTGTAGGTGGCCACCTCTATGGTTCGCATATGAATGAATGATCAGATATGGAACAATGTGGATAAAATAGTCAGGTCGGACACTTTGGAAATGATAAAATATTTGATAGGCATGGGACTTTTCAACTAAAATCCTTATGCACTATTGTGGGTAGTTCAATGACTTTTAAAAAGAAAATATTTTCGGCAATGTGTCCACTGAGTAATTTTGTACTCACCCTGCATTTCATTTTTGATATGCAGGTTGAGAAGGAGATAGCGATGAGTGCAAGGTGGTGCAGAGTAGCAAGTGTGTGTTGTTATTTTGAAGGATTTCTAGAACCTTGGGCATGCATCGTCATATGTATGTCCACTCGTTTATTGCTGCCAAACTCTGATATTATTTTGTGTCTTTTAATTATAACTGTTATTCACTTCCGTATTGAACTTGAGGTCATACCTTGTTCCTTGAATTGCGCCCTGATTGGATTATATTTGGATATTGAACCTTTTGACAAGTCCCTATGTAACTTGGATTTGTATTGAAACAACTTATTCCTTTCAGTTCATGCATTTATGAGTAGTTTAATAGTTAATTGTATTGACTTAGTTACATATATATCCATTGCATTATCATACCAGTGGTGATCTATTTAATCCGCACTTCCTCGAGAAGGCGGGTCATTACAGAAAGTCGAGGCCATTGCAGTCGAAGATATTACTTTATATTTTGATAGGACAGTTTTAGTATTAAATGATGTTTTATATGTGTCGGAGTTTCGGCGAAACCTTTTTTCGGTTTCCAAACTATTTATGCATGGATATTCTGTTATTTTTGTTAGTGGTTTTCTTTCATGAGAAATGATGAATTTATCAGTTGTGGCACTTTATATAATTCTCTTTATACTATTTCTGCCAAGCATAATACCTATAATTATGTTGCATCTACATCAAACCCTAAGAAGAAGAATTTTTCTTCGCTAGATGACACCACATATCTTTGGCATCTTAGATTCGGTCACATAAATCTAAATAGGATCCAACGACTGAGAATGGAACGTTGGGTGATATTACGGTTACTCCGTTCCAAGTCTGCTAATCCTGTATAGAAGGAAATATGTCGACCAGACCCTTCAAAGCGAAGGGATATGGAACCAAAGTGTTGGAGATAGTCCATTCTAACTTGTGTGGACCAATGTCCACACAAGCTCGTGGAGGGTATGAGTATTTCATCACTTTCATTGACGATTACTCAAGATACGGTTATGTATACCTGCTTCACCGTAAGTCTGAATGATTTGAGAAATTCAAAGAATTTAAGGAGGGAGCGGAGACGAAGCAAGGTAAGAGTATCAAGTCACTGCGATCTGATCACGGTGGCGAATACATCAGTAACGAGTTCATGGAATATTTGGTGCAGTGTGGGATTACATCCCAGCTCACTAAACCAGGCACACCACAGCAAAATGGTGTGCAGAGCGAAGAAATATGACTCTCTTAGAGATGGTTAGATCAAGATTAGTTATGCAACATTGCCTATTTCGTTCTGGGGATATGCCTTAGAAACATCGGCATATTTGCTCAATCTAGTATCGTCCAAGTCAGTCGATAAGACCCCTTTCGAGTTATGGTTTGGACGCAAGCCTAGTTTAAGCCATATAAGGATATGAGGCAGTCCAACACATGTGTTGAACAAGAAGGCTGACAAGTTGAAGGGTAGATCTGATGCAAGACTGTTTATTGGATATCCTAGGGGAACGAAAGGTGGTTATTTCTATAGTCCTTAGGATCATAAGATCGTTATTAGCACCAACGCCCAATTCTCGGAGAAGGACTACATGAAAAACCACAAATCCAAAGTTGAAATCATTCTTGAGGAATTAGAAAATGATCATATTCCACCATCGATTAGGCCAAAGGTAGGAGATGCCGTGTCTAGTGGGAGGGATCGACACTAGATACTTTAAAAAATTGAAGTGGGTCGAGTTCCACTGGAGATACCGACTGTACAAGTGGCACCTACCCAGCAAGTTGTGCAAGATACAGAACCACAGGTTAATGCACCCACCGTTGCCATTGTGCCAGTAGCCCCTCGTCGTAGTGGGATGGTTGTTTGTCAACCCAAGCGATTTATGTTCGTGGGTGAATCTTTGAATCTAGTCACAGGATACGAGCAGGCAGTAATCGACCTAAGGACATACAGCGAGACGATACAAGACATCGATGCAGGATCATGGCATACCGCTATGGACTTAGAAATTGAGTCCATAACAGCTATGGATGTATACGAGAAAACACCTCTACCAGATGGCAAGAAAGCCATAGGTAGTAAGTGGGTATATAAGAGGAAGAGAGATTCAGATGGAGAGATTTCGGCTTTCAAATCCAGGCTTGTGGCGAAATGGTACACTCAAATTGAGGGCATCGATTTCGATGAGACCTTTTCGCCTGTAGCAATGCTTAAGTCCATCAGAATTCTTATGGCCATAGCAGCTCACCTGAACCTAGATGTTTCACAAATGGATGTGAAAACAACTTTTCTAAACGGTTACCCTGAGGAAGGTAGAGACATCTATATGCAGAAACCTGAAGGTTATGTGGTGACTGGTGAAGAGCATCTAGTATGGAAGCTTAAGAAGTCCATTTGTGGACATCGAAAGCTTCCAGATCCTTGAACTTACACTTTGACGATGTGGTAAAGTCCTATGGATTTACACAGTTTCCTAGAGAGAGTTACATGTATGATTTGGATGTCAACGGTGACGTGGTATTTCTTGCACTTTACGTAGAAGACATCCTTCTACTTGGCAACAACGTGAAGTTCTATCAGACGTAAAGAGTTGGTTATTCGATCAGTTTCAGATGAAAGACTTATGAGATACAGTACATTCTTGGGATCAAGGTTTATCGAGATCGCAAGAGGAAAATGTTAAGCTTATCTCCGGTGTCTTACTTTGTTATTGTGATTACTCGTTTTAGCATGCAAATTGCCAAGAAGGGATTACTACCCTTCAGACATGGTGTTCCTTTATCTAAAGAGCAGTCACCTAAGACTGCAAAGTAGATAGAGAAAATGAGACATGTTCCTTACGCTACCACCGTAGGAAGTCTCATGTATGTGATGTCGTGTACGAGGCCCGATATCTGCTATACGGTAGGCATATTAGCTAGATATCAGTCTAACCCTGGACAAGCTCATTTAACTGTGGTAAAGCATATACTCAAGTACCGAAAAAGGACTCGAGATTATAGGCTAGTTTACCAAGAAGATAGTCTAATGCCTTTGTGTTATTCAGACTCGGATTTCCAAGCTGATCGTGATGAGAAGAAGTCTACCTTAGACTATGTGTTTGCCTTGGAAGGAGGAGTCGTATCTTGGCGAAGTGCAAAGCAGCGAAGCATTGCAGACTCCACCATGGAAGCTGAATATATGGCCGCTTCTGAGGCTGCTAAGGAGACGGTATGGTTCAATAACTACCTCATGGATCTAGACGTGCTACGTCATTTGCCTAGAGTATCATAGTGTACTGTGATAACTCAGGTGCAGTGACAAACTTGAAGAAACCACGAACCCACAAGACGATAAAACACATAGATAGAAAGTACCATGTCATACGAGAAATCGTTAGATGATGAGACATGTTGATTGAGAAGATTGGTACTGCGGATAACCTAGCTGACCCATTCACGAAGAGCCTACCGCAAAAAGTCTACGACGAGCATGTTCGCGGACTAGGATTGCGCAAGATGCCCCCCACTTAGAAAGGAAACTTTTGTATAAGTGGGAGAAGCAAAGTGATGGTGTTGTTTGTAATTGCTAGTAGAGAGAAACATTGTATACTAAAAGTTTGCTTTAGTATAAGTGGGAGATTATTGGATTTGTATACTAAAAGTGGAATGGTTGAGCTTGTATACGATGTTTCCTGTTACCACTATTACAATCTCCTATCTGAATTGCTTACTTGATTGCATATGTATGTCCCTTTATCTCATACAAAAGTTAGATCATATAGTGTGTAGGAGATCATAGAAGTCTGTATGATTGGTCAAGCTTATTGAGATATAAAAAGGATCACAACTTAGACAACTTGAGAATGAGTTGTCGGTATAGGCTGCAGTATATATAAGAAGTGACTTGACTTGGTTGCTTTTCTATGCTGGTATGTCTCTGACGTATTGATGGATCACAGTGAGATGAGTTCTTCTATCTGATTGTCGTGAAGAACCTTGATCTCGATGACTTTTTGTTGATCTAAACCTCGATAAGGTTTTAGGTGAGTATGAGTTGCTAACCATCACTTTGACTTGTTATGGTGAAGGTTGCATGAGATAACCTAATATTCTCCGCATCTTGGATGGTGGCAGTGCTTGTATGTCATGCTAGTAACATGTATCGAGTCACCATATCCGTTTAGGATGATGACATCCCCTTAAGAAGCTCAAAATATTTATTGTACTAAACCTTGCAGGTTGAGTTAGCTCAAGTACAATAATAAGGTTGAGTGGTACTACTTAAGGAACTAAAGAGATTAATTATTTTAAGCAGTCAGAACACTATAAATAATTAACAGACGTGCGATATCTTAAATACTAGGATTCGTGAAGTCTAAGTGCAAGCCCGACTCAACTTCGGTAATAAAGGGATAAGTCAGCATTTATTCTCTAGTGGTATGAATAAATGTTTATGAATTACTTTATGTTCTGAGCTAAACATAAGATAATTAATTCATTTGAGGCCCATCTTTATTCCTTGTATTTGATCCCTGGGCTGCCCCATCAAGGCCTGGCGTTGTTGATAATTTCACATCCCACATAGTAGAGTCCTACTAGGACTCTGTTCTGATTCTCCTATATCTAGATAGATTATGTCACGCCCCAATTCCCGAGGGAAGGCACGGATGCCGGGGTGTGATTAGGGGTGGGGGTTAAGAAGCGGGGAAGAAGGGGGAATACATATAACATACATGATAAGAAGATGTGACCATGATATCGGACAAGATCTCCTCTATAACTAGGACATATCACGAAGGGAGGGTGCACAAACAATCCACCAATGTAATAATATCGATACCATAACCTCGTAAACATGATCTTGGTTTATAACAAGTAATGCAAGGAAGCAAAATAGCATTATACCCGCTGACTAGACCGGTCAACCACATAGCATGCTCAGATCGAGACTCACAAAGATAATACAACATAACAAATCTTGTTCCCAATCGAAAGCAAAATAAGGGACAAGAATACATCAATATCGTAGTATATATATAACACAACATCGCGGAAGCATAGCATGAAGAACCCGCAGCCCACCCCCCGCCGGCCCGTCCGACCCTCCTCCATCCGTGAAAAGATTTGAAAAAGAGTTTGGGGTGAGTACTAGCGCACTCGGTGGGTTTTATCATAAATCAAAAGAATCATGATGTCGTGTTCAGAGCACTTACCTTAGAAGGTTTTAAAGCGTAAATCCACTTCTAAGTAAGCAAAATAGATTTTCATATTTCGATACCGATCCGTTATTCTCGTTGTCCTCATCAAAGAACCATGAACCACGGCTCGGAATGTATCCCGCCACCCATCACATCTCATTCATTCGCCGGAACATATCCGGTCACCCATGCCTTAACGTATCCAGCCGGCTAACTCGGTGTGGACTTTCAGGTCAAATCCCATCGAACCATAACCACCTCATTACCATTTCCGTGGACTTTCGGGGTCTATCCTTCGAACCATAACCACGTGTTGGGGTCTATCCCCTTACGATCAATACTCGAGAGGGTGATCAACCCAGAATAGAGATCCGCACAACCATAATAGTACCATATCTTGGATCGTAGAACAAGAATAACTTCACAAAACATTTCTGGCGTCATGTTTTATTTTGAAATATCGAGTAAATAACTCAAAATATGCATATATAACCCAACCTGAAGCAGACGAAAAAGTTAACGGGAGGTATCTACGGATCCGATGACTTCACCGATCGCCTTGGTGGGTACGGTAACAAGATGGAACAACTTTTGGGGTCACATCCACAAAGCAAAGCAACATCGTGATCCAAACGAAGATCAAGCAAAACTAGGTTTTCAACTTTACGAACCAATATTTGGCACTCTCCGGTTTTCAAATCAACTCGATGCAGAAGGGAAATATATTCAGGGCATCAAGACCTATAATAGGGTACTTTCAAAATATGCATGCATGCAAGTTGACTCAAATCTTAGCAGCGAAGAAGCTTCAAAAATCGATGCCTATCCTCGGATCTAGGATAAACCATCCAAAATCGATGCATGAAAATGGAAACATAAGCAATATGCATAACGGCGAACATGGAATGACAAACCACGTTGTAAATGGATAACCTGCATGTACTTCCTTTAGAAAACTCAAGCAACGGAAAACATCCCGACATGCGTAAACGCGAAAAATGTAAAAACGGATCGGTACTTTAGTAGAATGCATAGCCGAAACTCAAAACCTAAAGGACCAGAGCTAAAGGTGGCTCGTCGGCCACCAAACGGCGGCCAACACTCACGGCGGCCTTGCCTTGGGCGGTCTTGGCCAATCGGCCGGCCTCCTATTGTTTCATCCGCCGCCTTTAGAATCCCGAGTTCTATGCTATCGATCTACTAAAGGCGGAATCAAAACAAGAAAAGGACAAAAACAAAAACGGGCTGGGGAGGGATGATCGGCGGTGGTGGCGGCGGCAAGCAAGAATGGCGCCGCCGCCGAGCCTCCCGCTCGATCCCACTCCTCCAGCCCAGTAGCTGCACTGCACAGGCTGTTTGGCTCATCCGTAAACAGAGAGAGCGAAGGAAAATGAGCGTTGAAAATGAAGGCCATAGCCTCCTATTTATAGGAAAGCAGGGTCACAGTTCTTGCAAGCGGCCCTTTTCGAAAACACAAAAAGCATAACTTTGCAAACGGACTCAAAATTTAGCAAACTTGGTACCCATGGACACGAAATAAAATACGGACACAACGACTATAAACAAGATATGCTTTTAAAAGACCGATGAAAAGTCCGGTTTTCGATAACTTCCCGAGTGCCAAACCTTCATGGGTGGTCGAAAACACGCATACTTAGTGTCTATGAATTCGTCATAAGACACTCTTCACAACTACGAGGTTTCGTGACGGTCGATCATCAAACAAAAGTCAACCTTTTGACTTTTCTCGAAAAACATGCCATGCAAAATGAAGCTTAGAAAGGCGGGGTATCACAGATTACATCTGATATCATTAGATATCAAAGAATATTATTCTAGATATGGTGTATCTTAAAAGATATGATTGTATTTATTAGATGTGTAGAGATCCTATCCTATTAGGATTCTAGGGATGCATTATAAATACAAGGTGAGAGAAAATCAGAAATAACTATTCCATAATTTGAGATTTTTGAAAATCTTAGTGTTGTGGAAGAAGGCGAAATTTTGCAGTATTCTCCATAGATTGCTCTCACTCAGCATTTGAGTTTTGACAAACGGGATATAATTCAGAAGATCCAAGCACAAGTCTTGATTATCCTTCATCAGACAAATTCGCAGGTAAACACGAAAAAACACCAACGAGTTGCAATTAATTATATAGGTGCATGCTAGGTATATAATCAATGTATAGTGAATTAAACATCCAAGATAGATCCTCGGGAAATGGTAAAATCAGATTTCCCTTCAATTGGTATCAAAGCTTGGGATCAGTATCTTGGCTCTGTTGGATTAATTCACGTTTGATTATTAAATACATAATTAATTAATTGTGGATCTATCGTTCATCGTGGCTCGAATGTTTGGTTTTTTGTCAAATTCATTTTGCACCCGAGAAAATCCGTGGCAGATTAGAATTTATTTTTTTGTAAATCAAATCTATAAAATGGAATAACGAAGATGAAGAACACGAAGAACGAGGCAAGATGATAGAGTCCCATCGCACGGCGTAGCGGGAGTCACGTCGAAAACCAGTGGACGATGAGGCACAGCCCTAGCGTGCGGATCCATCAGTAGCTCGTGTACGGGTCTCGGCTTGCGGTTCGATAGATGGGCGAACAGGTCAGGCGGGCTTCTCGATGCTCAGGCGAGACAGCGTACGAAGGGACGAGCATTCTGAGCACAAACCCGCACGCTCGCTCGATAGCTCATCCGACAGCGTCCAAAAGTCTCGATAGCAGCAGGCTTGGTAGTTTCGGCGGCTCGCGCGTGGAGATATTGGACAACGCTCGGCAGCACACGCTGGCGACACTCGGCGGTCTCGACAGCTAGGCATCATCCACTGGTAATGTCGACTCGGCGGCTCGGTAGCTCGGCGGGGCGTCGGCGAGACACTGGACGACGGCATGGGATGAGACTCGGCGAGGGGCGGCGGATGGTCATTGGGCGTGCAATGGATCGTGTGCCTAGCGTCACGCCCACCCATCTAAGTGACCCGATCTCTTTCCGGCCCATACCTGTTTTTTGACCTGGATCCAATTTTTTGACCCGGCCCAATTCACTTTCTGGCCCAATTAACTATTTCGACCCAGTTTTTTATTTTCGGCCCAAATCAAGTTATGACGAGTCTGGCCCGTGCCCTTGCACGCGAGGCCTATTTCAAGATTTTTTGAAGATTTGTACTTTGTAAGTTTATGTAAAAAATTAGGCAGGGAAGTACAGGATCCACGAGTAGTCCGTGATGAATGATTTTATTTTATTTTTTATCATTAAGAGCATGTCATGGATGTTTAAATTATGTAGTAGCATGTTATGTATGTTTAATTACATAGATAAACATGTCATATGTTTTCGTGATTGAATGCGTATAGTAAGCATGCTAGGTTTATCGTATTTTGAAGCATGTTTTAGAATTCTGCGAGCAGGTTTTACATGTTGAGTTCTAGAGAAAGCATGCTAGGATTATGTGATCTGCATTGTCAAACCTTATGAAACAAAAGACTAAGCAAGTAACCCTACGTATTAATTCTTAAATTAAAGATGTCAAGACTTCCACATTTTGGTCTCTAAACAAAGTGGTACGCACTGTGAGTAAACGTCCACACTCGTGGCTTGCTTGCACTGTTTATCATAAGTTTGTTAGATAGATTTCTAAATAAAACTTTTTAATCTATTGAGAAGTGGGAGTTTCATATGTAAACGTCCACACGCGTGGCTTGCATGTGCGATTTTCATAAGTTCTCTATAAATAGATTTAAAATGTGATGACAAAAGAATTTGAATTGGAAGAGGTATGGTCCGAATGAGTATGCTAATTCTAAGAATTCATTTTCCGCTGTAAAAAATATGGTCATTGCTTAGGCATCACCTCAAGTACAACTTCCCGCGAAGTCCCTTCTTGCGATAATGATGTGGTCTAGTAAGGTCCAATCATTAATTTCATTTTTCATAAGGATAAGTTGATATGGATTGAAAATAAACGTCTAAAAGGTTTATTTTAGTCTGGTCGAACGGTTCATGTGTAAACGTCCACACGTGTGGCTTGCATGTGGGATTCCTTGGGCGATTGGAAGTTTCAATTAATATTGTTTAATCAAAATGTTACAATATTATTGTTACGAATTATGTGCGATCGTATGCTTATGTGTTTACATTACTTTTCAGATATGTCTCTTACACAAATTATCAATATGCTCGCACAAAATCCTATATCCGGTCCAAATTTTATCGAGTGAAAATGAAACATGGAGTATGTTCTTATTGCAGAAGAACACATGTTTGTTCTCACTACTCCCAAACCCGATGCCCTTACTGACGCATCAACGAATGAGCAGCGAGAGTCAAGCAGACTTTGGCATAAGTCAAACAATATGGCCAAGTGTTATATTATGACTACAATGCCCAAAGGCTTGCAAGCTGCAACATCAGTCGATGGTAGACGCGACTGAAATATGGTCAAGTCTCGAGAGTAAGTTTGGGCAGTCGGATCGGACAGTCCGCTTCCACACAATGAGATAAATCTTGGCGTGTAGGATAGAAGAAGGAAGTTCGGTCCATGAACATGTCTCCCACATGACTCATCTCATGGATAGTCTTGATCAGTTGGGATGAGGTATTGACGGCGAAGCCAAGGTCGATATCATCCTCAACACGCTACCCAAGTCTTTTGAGAACTTTCGCATGAATGCGATCATTAGCAAGACCGAGTTTACACTTATTCAGTTGCTTAACAATCTCGTAGCTGCGGAAGACGTCATGGAAAAATGAGCAGATGCCCTTGCTATCACATCTAAGGGCCCTAATTTTCCATTGAAAAGTAGTGGAAGAAGAAAAAGGGGTGCCAAAGGTGGTAGAGGCAAGGAAATCAGTGGAAGCAGGAACATGGTTGCTACCGGAGGCTTGACAAAACCAAAGGATAGGGTCATGTACTTTAAGTACGGCAAGACTGGGCATTAGAAGGCCAAGTGCCTGATGTTCAAGGCTCAAGGTACACCATTGGCTTTAGAAACGGAAACATGTTTAGTGAATTGTTCTACTCATTCATGGTTAGTATATACGGGTGCGACTGGTCATGTTTGTTACACCTTGCAGGGGTTCCTGCGGACAAGGGAGCTGTTTGATGGTGAGATAACGATCTCCATGGCAACACGGTGAAAGTCGAGGCCGTTGTAGTCGGAGATGTTACTTTATGCTTTGATAGGATAATTTTAGTATTAAAGGATGTTTTATATGTGCCGGAGTTTTGACGAAACATTATTTCAATTTCCAAACTATTTTCGTATGGATATTCTGTTGGTTTTGATGGTGGTGTTTCTATCATGAGAAATGATGAATTTATCTGTGGTGGCACTTTATATAATTCTCTTTATACTATTTCTGCCAAGCATAATACCTATAATTATGTTGCATCTACATCAAACCATAAGAAGAGGAAGTTTTCTTCGCTAGATGACACCACATATCTTTGGCATCTTAGATTATGTCACATCAATCAAAATATGACCCAAAGACTGGCTAAGAATGGGCGTTGTGTGATATTACGGTTACTCTATTCCCAATCTGTGAATCCTGTATTTTTAGAAAGATGTCGACTAGACCCTTCAAAGCGAAGGGATATAGAGCCAAAGAAGTGTTGGAGCTAGTCAATTCTTACTTGTGTGGACCAATGTCTACACAAGCTCGTGGAGGGTACGAGTATTTCATCACTTTCATTGACGATTATTCAAGGTACAGTTATGTATACCTGCTTCACCGCAAGTCTAAATGCTTTGAGAAATTCAAAGAATTTAAGACAGAAGTGAAGATGAAGCTAGGTAAGAGTATCAAGTCACTGCGGTCTGATCGTTGTGGCGAATACCTCAGTAATGAGTTCTTGGACTATTTGGTGTAGTGTGGGATTACATCCCAGCTCACTACACTAGGCACACCACAACAAAATGGTGTCTCAGAGCGAAGAAATAGGACTCTCTTGGAGATGATTAGATCAATAATGAGTTATGCAACATTTCATATTTCGTTTTGGGGGTATGCCTTAGAAATAGCGGCATATTTGCTCAATCTAGTACCGTCCAAGTCAGTCGATAAGTCCCATTTCGAGTCATGGTTTGGGCGCAAACCTAGCATAAGCCATATAAGATATGGGGTAGTCCAGTACATGTGCTGAATAAGAAGGCTGATATGTTTGAAGGTGGATCTGATGCAAGGCTGTTTATTGGATATCCTAGGGGAAAAAAGGTGGTTATTTCTATAGTCCTAAGGATCAGAAGGTCGTTATTAGCACCAACGCCCGATTCCTAGAGAAGGACTACATGAAAAACCATAATTCCAAAGTTGAAATGATTCTTCAGAAATTAGAAGATGATCGAATTCAACCATCGATTAGGACAAATGTACGAGATGTCGTGTCTAGTGGGAGGGATCGACACTAGATACTTCAAGAAATTGAAGTAGGTCGAGTACCACTGGGGATACCGATTGTACAAGTGGCACCTACCCAGCAAGTTGTGCAAGATAGAGAACCATAGGTTACTGCACTCACCGTTGCCTTTGTGCCAGTAGTGCTTCGTCGTAGTGGAGGGTTGTTCGTCAACCCGAGTGATTTATGTTCGTGAGTGAATCCTCGAATTTAGTCCCATGATACGAGCAGACAGTAATCGACCTATGGACATACAGAGAGGTGATACAAGATATAGATGCAGGATCATGGCACACCGCTATGGACTTAGAAATTGATTCCATAATAGCTATAGATATATACTAGAAAACACCTCTACCAGATGGCAAGGAAGCTATAGGTAGTAAGTGGGTATATAAGAGAAAGAGAGATTCAGATGGAGATGTTTCGGCTTTTAAAACCAGGCTTGTGGTGAAAGGGTACACTCAGATTGAGGGCATCGATTTCGATGAGACCTTTTCACCTGTAGCAATGCTCAAGTCCATTAGAATTCTTCTGGCCATAGCATCTCATCTGAACTTAGAGGTTTGACAAATGGATGTGAAAACCGCTTTTCTAAATGGTTACCTTGAGGAAGGTAGAGACATCTATATGCAGCAACCCTAAGGTTACGTGGTGAAGGGTGAGGGTGAAGAGCATCTAGTATGGAAGCTTAAGAAGTCCATTTATGGACTTAAGCAAGCTTCCTGATCCTGGAACTTACGCTTTGACGATGTGGTAAAATCCTATAGTTTTACCCAGTTGCCTAACGAGAGTTACGTGTATCGTTTGGATGTCAACGGTGATGTGGTATTTCTTACAGTTTATGTAGATGACATCCTTCTACTTGGAAACAACGTAAAACTGTTATCAGACGTAAAGAGTTGGTTATCCGATCAGTTTCATATGAAAGACTTAGGAGATGCAGCGTACATTCTTGGGATCAAGGTTTACCGAGATCGTAAGAGGAAAATGTTGAGCTTATCTCACGCATCTTACATTGATACTATGATTACTCGTTTTAGCATGCAAACCGCCAAGAAGAGATTGCTACCCTTCAGAAATGGTGTTCCTTTATCTAAGGAGCAGTCACCTAAGATTGCAAATGAGATAGAGGAAATGAGAAAAGTTGCTTACTCTTGACCATAGGAAGTCTCATGTATGCGATGCTATGTACGAGGCCCGATGTCTACTAGATATCAGTCTAACCCTAGACAAACTCATTGGACTGCGGTAAAGCATATGTTCAAGTACTTTAAAAGGACTCGAGATTATATGCTAGTTTACCAAGCAGATAGTCTAATGCCTTTGGGTTATTCAGACTCGGATTTCCTAGCTGATCATGATGAGAAGAAGTCTACCTCAGGCTATGTGTTTAGCTTGGGATGAGGAGCCCTATCTTGGCGGAGTGCAAAGAAGCGATACATTGCGGACTCCACCATGGAAGCCGAATATGTAGCTGCTTCTGAGGCTGTTAAGGAGGCGGTATGGTTCAAGAACTACCTCATGGATCTAGATGTGGTACCTCGTTTGCCCAAGAGTATCATAGTGTACTATGATAACTCAGGTGCAGTGGCAAACTCGAAGGAACCACGGATCCACAAGGTGACAAAACACATAGAAAGGTGACAAAACACATAGAGACAAAGTACCATGTCATACGAGAAATCGTTAGACTAATAGACGTGCTGATTGAGAAAATTGGTACTGCGGATAACCTAGCTAACCCATTCACGAAGTGTCTGCATCAAAAAGTCAACGACGAGTATGTTCGAGGACTTGGATTGTGCAAGATGGCCCCCACTTAGAAATGAAACTTTTTTATAAGTGGGAGAAGCAAAGTGATGGTGTTGTTTGTAATAGCTAGTAGAGAGACACATTGTATACTAAAAGTTTGCTTTAGTATAAGTGGGAGATTGTTGGATTTGTATACTGAAAGTAGAATGGTTGAGCTTGTATATAATATTTCATGTTACCACTATTACAATCTCCTATTTGAATTGTTTACTTAAATTGCATATGTATGTCCCTTTATCTCATATAAAAGTTAGATCATACAGTGTGTAGGAGATCACAGAAGTTTGTATGATTGGTCAAGCTTATTGAGATATAAAAAGGATCACAGTTGAGACAACTTGAGGATGAGTTGTCGGTATAGGCTGCAGTATAGAAAAGATGTGACTTGACTTGGTTGCTTGTCTATTGTTTGGTTTCATTTTGTGCTTATTCTTGGTATTGTTTTGCATGTTGTTTTCAGTGATTTGTCCTATTTATGCCGTTGGTTTGATTATTATTTATCGATTCGGACTTATTTGGTTTGTTTCGATGTTTTGTAGAAAAACGATATTAAATATGATGAAATGGATCTGCCAAGGATCAATTATATTGAAGAGCATCTCGATAGGAGTTCATAGGTGCAAACGGATCGCAATTCGGAGTTCAGACGTGGGAGAACGAGGTGAATAGTCAAAGTCACGCACGACACCCCATCGCACGCATCGCCCGGCGCTCGACCAAGCACCGCGTGCCCCACCGTGCGTGCCCGTAGCCCGCAAACTATATCTCGGCCACCCAGCGCCCGCATGTGCCCAGCGCCCGCGCACAAGACCAGCGTCGCGTCCACAGACACCGACGCCACTCACCACAAGACCAAGCACCTCACCAACGCGCGCGCTCGTGCAAAGTGCCCGTTCTTCGGCGCCCTCTCCGGCGCTTCGCCCATCTCTCGACGTCGCGCCACCGGCGCTAACCCAGCCGCCCATCGCGTTGCCGGCGTTCAACAACACCCGCTACCAGCAAGACGACGCTCGCCTCGCCTTCCACGGCGCCATTTCATCCCGACGACCCCAGTGCCCATTGGCATCACCCAACAGACGTTGCCTCTCCAAAGATCCGAGCTCAGCCGATGTTCGACATGCACCCGGTGCTCATCCCTCGTCCAGCGCCTATTGCCTCCAACACGCGCGCTCATCCGCGCGGTCTCCTTTCCAAGCGTCGGCTCACATTCGACAACACCCATCGCCCAGTGCCCATCCAGCGCTCGCCCACGCCCATCCAGCGCTCAGGCGGTGCTGTGCCCCGAACACCCGCTCGCCGATTTTCCCTAGCGCGTTCACGCCTAAACGCCCGCTCACTTCGAGCCAGCGCTCAGTTATGAGACAGTAGCTCCTCATCCACGAGCGCTCGTTCCCAGCGACCGTTCACTTTGGGGACAGAAGCTCCTCGCCGCGCTCGCTCACCTCGAAACAGCACTCATGCTCAATACAGAACGTTTCCACAACCGGCGTTCCCTCCAAACCGTCGCTCACCTTCATGTCATAACGTCTTGATCAACCTGCGCTCAGCGTGAACCGACGCTCACTCACTTAATATATATATATACGCGTAAACGCGAGATTTGGTCATATTCTCGCCTCGATTTTTCTTACGCTTGTGTCATTGTTCTTCAAATTGCCCGAGCTTCTAGACACGATAGAGACAAACTACAAATATTTATTCCTGCTTTCATTTTCTTTGATTAATACATTTGTTTACCGAATTAATCTATTGGATTTATCAATTTATGCTTTTGGATTTATCAGTTCTATCGAAATCATTTTCGTAGTATTATTGTTTGGTGATTTTTATTGGATTCAATTGCATAGTGACAGTGGATTGTTTCCATGTTCCTTTGATTATATTTCTTCTAGCATTCGATAATTTACATTCTATGCATTTGATTTGGGAATTTAGTTATATGTTAAATCTTTCTCTAATGAATTTTATTGCTTCCTGTTTGGTGATTTTAATTTAGTTTGTTCTATGCTTAGCTTCCTGCTTTCGTGCTTTCGTAGTTTATCAACTAGGGATTGACAATTCCTAGTTAGGTTGCTTTTATTTATATTTCTTTTCAGCTTTTCAATTCCCGTTTGTTCCAAAACACCCGTTGGTATTAGAGTGTTTAGGATTTACCGTTTTTATGTGCAACGTGAACAATAAGCCCTGTTAAGTTTTCCTTGAGAGACGACTTGGGTTATCTTACCCTATTACAACACCTCATTCGATTATGAGTCAATTAAGAGAACACTTTTGATTGAAACATCTATCCTGGTACATCTCGTTACGTATATGATGGATCACATAAGTATTAAATATGTGAGATGAGTTCTTCATGACGGACCTTATCAACGTAAGAAACGAGTTTTTAGCATATCGTTATGCTTTTCAAGAATCATCGATTCGAACCAACGAACATACTAATATCAACTTTATCACTAACGTTATTACGAACTATCGTATCGATATACTTCGTTCGTTTATACCTTTTTCAACTTATTCTCATCGTCGTTTCATGTATTTCTTATATAACTATCATCTTACACGTATATGTTCCTATTTCTATTGATTTCCAACTATACCCTTGTAATTTTCGATTTTACACATATATGGATCAAATTTCCACATATTATTAACATAGAATCCATGTATCTTATAACATAGAAAAAATTTTACATCATGATCCCTTCTTAGCATAATTTTCGAAAATTACAAATAATTATCCAAATCTTTTCCAAAAATTTTAATTAATTCATATAGCATATTATTATCATCATAAATTAATAATATGACATAATTTCCATAAATCATGAATTATTCCTCAATATGTCCTAAGTACATATTTTTCGAAAATAGACTTAGGTACAATTAATTTTTAGAAATTCCAATAAATTCATATAACACTATATTATTAATCTACATCATCAATATGTTATTCTAACATTAAAACATGAATTATATCTCATCATATAATTACTCTATAATTTTCGAAATTAATAGGATATATACTTAGGTTTTCAAAATTCCACATAAAATCATACAATCTTGTTTATTAATAACTATCATTATTTCATGCTCAAAACAACAATTAAAATTTATATGCATCAACATATGATTTCTCCTTATTTTCGATCATATCATCATGTATTTAATACATGCTTAACTTTGTATTATTTTGATAATTCATGCTTATAAACATCATATAAACAATTTAACACATACTTTGAAACATTTAGCACATATTCAACATAAATATCGAAAATAAGCATCCTAACATATTATATATGAATTCCTAACAATTTAACATGTATAAGAAGTGGTACGATTTCTAACCTTGTGATCGAATTCGATCGACGTCGTGACGTTTTTCTTTCTACGATCGAAGAACACTATGAAGAACACTCTCATTTTTTCTCTATTTTCTCCTATTTCTTCTTATTTTCGGTCATGGTATGGTGTAATGGGGTGGTCTCCTATTTATAGAGTTTATAAAGTATGTTTAATCATTACTTTATAAAATATCTTATTCTAAAGTCAAAATTGCAACTCATTTATCTTCTTAATTTTTGAACCTTGCAAGTTGTATAAAACAAATTGACCTTATCTTATACATTAATTATCATATCTTATCTTATCTTTTGAAATCATATCATATCTAGGTGTAAAATTAAATTACAACTCATATCCTAATTGCTAGTAGTTGTCGCCCACCCCAAGCATATAAAACAATTATTTTATTTTATTCTATAGTTTTATTTTGTTATTTAACTATTTAATTAATTTATTGTATATGAATCATAGAATAGAAAAATTATCACATTATGTATTGTATATGTGTGTGTTCGCCACCTCTAGTTCCTTAGGTTTAATTTTTATTTTTTCTATACCTTATACTATAGTATTATCTTATAATAATATCATATTATAAAAGTCAACAATTTCAACTATAGGATAAGGTATTATATTCAAGAGTTTAAAATTATTTCCAACCTTATACTAAGTCAAAATTTTCGCTACATTAAATAAAAAGCATAGGTTACTTGTTTTAATTGCTAACTATCTCTACTTTACAACTCATAACATGATAAGATCATAATAATTATCTCCCATTAATTATAGCATGATATTTATACACATTTCACACCCTAAAGTCAAAAATTTCGCCCCCTATATATAATATATGTTAAATATTTTATTTTTCTCCAATTAATAGATATATGACATAATATTCATCTTAGATAATAATTTAGATCATAGGAAAATTAATTAAGATCAATTTCATATACTTTAGTAAAGTTATCGGCAAATAATCCAAAATTAAGGATAAATTATCAAACTATTTTTCTTTTCATAAATAATATTATTTTCATGATGAATTACATAAATATAATGATATTATGTCATAAAATAAATTTTTGGAATATTTCCAAGTAATTTCCCTAATTTTTCGAAAATTAGGGTTTCTTAGGAATTAATTTTCCAAAATTCCTATCTTACCTTAATTCATAAATTTCGAAATTTATATAGATTCTAGATGATAAGATTGATCTAGATTTCATGATATTTATCCAATACTAAAGCTTAAATAATTAATTAAATTATTTGCTAAACTTATTACACAAAATCATCATTTTCGAAAATGATGTATTTCTAGAAATAAATTTTATCCTTTATGATGCTTATCACTTTGCTACACATTTTAATGAGATAAACATTATCCTAAGCTTAGTCATAATCTAGTCACAACCTTATCTTATCATATTATAAAATATCATAGCATATCTTATCCTAAAATGTCATAATCAAACCTTATCATTTCCACCTCATTTTGAAAATGCTAGGGTGTTCGTTCATAATTTAATCGACCATCGAAAATATGGAAACAATTAGGAGAAGAACCTAAATCTTGGTGACTTTATGTTGAACTAAACCTCGATGAGATTTTAGGTGAGTGTACCGACCAAATTGTTCTTCTAAGTCTCTCGCAATAGTACGAGGTCCTTATAGAGCGGTAAGGTCGACCCAAGTCGAATATCTCGATGAAGGCTTAACAGGGCTACGGTTTAATGTCACTCATAAAAACAAAAAAGAAACAATAACGTCCTAAAATATGATTGGTTGTCACTGAAAGTACAAAAGCAGGTAAAAGAAATTCACTTGGACAACAAGAGGGATTGGCAGATTCACAGAATTGGAGACGGTGTTCTAGGGTTCAAAATATATCCTCGCTATTAATGAGCCAAGGACCGGTGCACATAGTATAAAACACCCACGCCTCTCACCTAACGTTTAACATAAATTAGTCTCTCGACCCCGTCAATGTTAGACTCGAAATTAATGACAACTAGTCTCTCAATCATACCGTCATCAACTACGAAGGATATTTAAATACAAATGCACACGATAGCAAAAACCTATACACATATATTAATTACTCCACAACAAATTAATCTCTCGACCTCATTCGTTGTCAAACTTATATCTAACATAAATCTGCTTTCGCATTACTTAATAATCAAACATAAGCACATAATCAACATACACTATTCTTTCGAACACCGTGTATGAAGATCATGAAATAATCAATTTATATGGGTAAGAAATTACAAATCATCAACCCAACAATCACGATTCAAGACAAGAACAAATCCAACATTTATTTCCCTACAAATCAATAATTCATCTCATGATAGAAATTATCCCCATAACAATTACATAGACATAATGAAACGAGAAAAACTTACAAACCATTCATAGATAAATTCGTCTTCCAAAAATCCAGAATCGTTCAATCCTAATTGTGAATCCAAATGCAATAATTAAATGGAATGAAAAAGGAAAAGAGAGAAAATGGTGCCTTTGATACTGGTGCTACTCCTGGTTCCAGATCAATAATAAACTCTATTTACCAATCAGGCGGCAAGCTTGGCAAATCCTTGGAAAACACGTCCGAGTATTCACATACTACTGTCTTCTCTAGGAACTCTTTGCGCTCTTTATCACTCCCTGTCAAACTTACTAAGAAAGCCTGATAGCTCCCTTTCCTGATCATCTTCACTACCTTCAGTGGTGAAATCATCGGCACTAAAATAACCATTCTTATACCATGAAAATAGACTTCCACTCCTTCCGTCATCTGAAAAGCAATTTTCCTCCCAAGACAACGTATAGTTGTCTTGTTCTTTTCAAACCAATCATTCCCAAGATGACATCGATTTCCATTCTGGTGACATAAAATATAATACCATGTCCTTCGTTAGTTCTAGGTTTGTATAGCCTGCTTTTCGAGAAGGTAAAAAGTTAACTTTTTGCTACGATGGTCCGACCGACATGAAACCTTAGGCCTTGTGAAGAATGTTTTATGATGAGTTTAAAGGCACTAAGTATGCAGGTTTTTGACCACCCATGAAGGTTTGACACTTCGGTGAAGTTATTAAAAATGGGTTTTTTCAAAGTTCTTTTAAAAGTATATTTTGTTTATAGTCGTTGTGTCCGATATTTTATTGTAAGTCCATGGACACCAAGTTTTCTGTTTTTGGAGTTTGTTTGTAAAAGTTGCATCGGTTTTTGCATTTTCAAAAAATGTCACTTGCGCAATCAGTTACGTAGCTACTTGATTTCCCCTATAAATAGAGGCCTAGGGCCTTCATTTTCAAACGTTCATTTCAAGCATCTCTCTGTGTTTACGAAAGAGTCAAGCAGTCCTAGGTACGATGCAAAAGCATTGGAGGGGCGGGAGCCGAGGATGGAGGACTCGGTGGTAGCGTCATTGTGCTGCTACCAGCTTACCCACCGGCGGCACCCCTCCAATAGTATTTATTTTTAATTTTCTCCTTTTTTTGTTTTAATTTATTCCTTAGTTAGATAACATAGCATAGAACTCGGGTTTCTAAAGGGACGAGGCGAGAAAACAGTCGGAGACTGGCCAAAATGGTCGACGACGGTCGCCGCCAAGTTCACGCTATCGTGCACTGTTAGTCGTCGATTTGGTGGCCGATGGAATGCTTTTTTGTTGTGGCTACTTTAGGTTTTAAGTTTTGGCTATGTGTTCTCCCGAAGTACCGATACATTTTTCTCGTTTTTTGTGTTTTTACATATCGGGATATATCTCGTTGTTTTCAGTTTCTAAAGAAAGCATATCCCCGGTTTATCCCTTTCAACATGGCTTGTCAGGCTATGTTCCTAAATTTGTATATTGCTTATGTTTCCATTTTCACGCATCGGTTACGGATGGTTTATTCTAGATTTGAGGATAAGCATTATGTTTTGAAGTTTCTTCGCTGCTAAGATTTGTGTCATCTTGCACGCATGCATATTTTCAAGGTACCCCTTTATAGAATTCCATGCCCTGAATATTTTTGCCTTCTACATCGAGTGGATTTGAAAATCCGGATGTTGCCAAATATCAGTTTAAAAAGTCGAAAACCCCGTTTTGCTTTGATCTCCATTTTGATAATATTGTCTCTTTGCTTCGTGGAATGTGACTCCAAATTTTTTTCCGTATTGTTGTCAGGTACCTGCCAACGCGATCGGTTTAGTTGTTGGAATGTAGATCTCTCCCATTAGATGTTTTCGTCAGTACATGTTGGGTTATATATGCTTTTTTGAGTTATTTACTGTGATATTTCAAATAAAATTCATGTTGTGCCATGAAAATGTTTTAACAAAGTTATTAATATCTAATATTCCGAAATGGTTCCATCATGGTTATGCACTGGTCTCTATTCAGTGGGTTGATCCCCATCTTGAGTATTGACCATAAAGGACATGGGTTGGAAGGGGATAGACTTCGAAAAACAAGTGGTGATGGTTGGAAGGGGATAGACCTCGGAAAACCACATGTGGGGTGGCTGGATACATTCCTGGCATAGAGATTGATATTGAATGCGATGGTGGTAAAGACCCGGGATTGTTATGGGAGTAACAGTAATAACGGGTGAGGTACATGGAAAATATTTTTCTTACTTAGAAGTGGGTTTATGTTTTGAAACCTTCTAATGTAAGTTCTCAGAACACCGATATCATGGTTTTGTTTTTATGTTACAAAACCAGCTGGGTGCGCCAATACTCACCCCAAATTTTTCAAATGTTTTTCACAGATGGATGATGGCAGGACGGGAGTCACTGAGGGGTATGTCTTCAGCTTCAGCGTTATATATGTATATTGATATTGTTGTGATGTATTATTGTCCCTTCGTTTTGCACTCTGATTTGGGAACTAGATTTATTATGATGTTGTAATGCTATGAGACTATGTAAGAGCATGCTGCATGGTTGATCAGGTCTAGAATGAATATGATGTAATGCTATTTTGCTTTTGTGTATTGTGGTTGTCTATTTAGGCGATGATTATTTGACGGATTATGTTGTTGTTGATATATATCTATTGGTGGAATGTTTGTTATCCCCATCCCTTCAGGATATGTCCTAGTTAAAGAAGAGATGCTTCTCGATTTTCTGTCACATCTTCTTGTTATGTATGCTTTACATATTCCTCCATTTCTTCTCCGCTTCTTATCCCTCACCCCTAGTCATACCCCGACATTTGTGCCTTCCTTTGGGAATTAGGGTATGACAGATTGATATCGAAGTAGTTTTCTTGGCAGTGATATTGAATTTTCATCATGATCTATGTTGCATCAGAGCAGTTTCTTTGCTTTGTATCTTGTATATTCTTGGTATCGAGTGTTTAGAAACTATGCTTCTAAACTGTTCAACAGGTACAGCTACCCTTAGCTCACCGTCAGGCTGATTCTTTTAAAAATGAGGTGAGGTATATGTTTATTTGTTGATGTTTTATGTGGCTAATGTGGCTATGTGAATATGAGTGAGCATGGTTTTATGTGCTTTGACATGATATGAGTTTACATGAGTAAACGTGATATATATATATATATATATATATATATATGATTTATCGATATGATTTATCGATATGACAGATGAGCCTATGTGACCATCAAATAAAAATCATTGATATGAGAATGATATGATGTGATTGATATGGATATGGATTAATGAGGTAAATCTATGTGATTACCTAGAAATGTGATATTGACTGAAAGCTTGTTTACTTGATAAACAAGTGCTTAAAACTGAATCTCAAATTTGCTTACATGATTATTGTCATGATTATCATCATGGATATTTTCATATTGATAATGGACGGGTGTTTGGTACATGACTACCCGAACGACTCGACCAGAAAGGGAACATGGATAATTGTTATTTCATGATGAACTGACATGTAGGTTTATGGATATTCAAAAAGGGTTTATGAATGACTCGGTCTAGAAGGCATTGGCTGAGAACACATAGCATGGATGAGTATGTTCGTAAATTCAGAGAGTGCATCAAGAATATACATGAACCACTGGGTGTATTTTTATGAGATTTGTTGGGTTATGGAAATTCTGTTTAGAGTTTTTCAAGGAATTCTTCTCAATTTCTTCTTGTTGCTAATGTTCAAAAATCTCATAGAAATCTTTTAGATTCCTCTTTTTGAGATATCTTTTCAGATTTCTCTTTTTCCCATTTTATCAATCACCAAAAACACCAAAATTATCCTTCTTATCTTACTCATGAGAATGATCACTTGGGACGTCAGCTTCGTTGATCAAACTCTTGGTCCACATGAGGTTTATTTTCTAACGTAGCACAAACCAAAAATCCCATCATCAGATTCATCCCTTACGCTTTCTGAAACCAATTTTCCCTTAGTTGAATGCCTCATGCTCCTTCTCGACCTCTTTGGCCTTCTACTTCAATGCTCACCAATCTATTCTTTTTCTCTAATGCATCTTCAGCAGGTCCTCATTCAACTGACTGGTGAACAATCTTGATAATTGATCTCTCTTGGTCTTCAGGTATGAATCATATTATCATCGTCAATTAGCATCAAGTTGCTAGATTAAACTATATCCTAATTCTAAAAGGTGCTTACTAGTTTGCGAAGCTCTGAAATGGTGGTCCTCCGGTCCCGAAATAACCAATGAAACATGCTCGCCCGAGGAATGTCATGCCTCAAATTTGTATCAAAGGCACACTGGCTAAAGCAAAATTTGGACACTAAAGCAAACTCCACTATCCAAATCGTATATCACTTCCACAAACTCCAAACCACTTCTCGAACTTAGGAAAACTCCGATCAACTACTTGTCGCGCCATGAGATTGTGTAGCGCACTATTCGCACTCTCTTCTCTCCTAATATCGAGTAGATGACCAAAGCAACCATCTCTAAACACGTAAATATAGTCGTGCCACTCTAAACATTCCTTAACCTCTCTGAGTACTTCGGTTCGAATAAATTGATTGATGCATCCGGGATACCTTTGCATATAGTGTCTTAACCATCGATAGCGAGGCTATAACTGCACAAGATTAAGATATATTAATAGTTGTTATACTAGAATATAATCCATATACAGAATGAACCCTAAAACTAGAAAATCAGTCGTTGTTCTTTAATACACGGTGCTCAGTATGCACTGATAACAGCATGCACGGTGACCTCTGTTAATGGAAGAACGCCTCATTCTTAGTCGTTGTTCGTCCATGTACACAATTGACACCGTGTACCAAAGCAGCACGAGGCGTTCTTCAGTACATGATTTTTACTGTGTATCGATGAACAACACATGGTGTTCTTCAGTACACGGTGGTCACCGTGTATCGAAGAACATCACAATGCATCTTTCAATGTACGGTGGTCACCGTGCACTGTCGTGCACTAATAACAACCAAATTCAAAATTAAAAAAAAAACAAAACATGTGCACTGAACACGATCTTCTTCAATTCAAGGGAACATGTTATGAAGAACATCGTGTTCCGTACATAATGCACTCCATGAAAAATGACGTGTACATCATGAAATAAAACATGTAAACTCAACCTACCTCAGAAATTCAAAATTTATAGCCCACGTTACTAATCTGTCGCGGTTCGACCCCTTAACTAAGATTTAGTTAAGTAATTAGGCCACAACTGAGGGTAAGAAAGGAAAGATAAAAGCTATAATGAACAACATAGCACAACAAGTCATCAAAACTTGGAAAAGGTATATCATGAAAGCATGTATCAACAATCAATCCATAATTACAATAAAAACATCTTAGATAATTTTTTGACAATTAACAAGTTTGAAGCTACAACGACAAAAGACTAGGTTCATAGCAACAAAACATATTATATAATCAAAGTCAAAAGAATGGTCAGAGTCTGGCAACAGAAAGGGTAGCTGAGTAATATGTATGATGACATAAGACTCGAGGCACAACTAAGATCAACAAAAGAAGCTCTTTGCTCAACATTCAACTCCAACACCATCTTGTGCTTAATATAAATGTTTAGAAATACATGAAATGCATGAGTACAAAAATGCACTTAATGGGTACATGAAAAAAACAATTAAAAGTTGCTCTTAGAGCTATATATTGACCTGCCACTTAGAAGCAATACACATGGGATTTTAGTGAAATAACATGTGCATGCCAATAAAAATATACTTACTTTCATGCTCATGTATGATGCAACATCTGAACTCATGTGTGTAGATAATTATCTCAAAACAATAATGATAATACCATATCTACGCACTCTGTGTTTAGAAGTAGGCATACATCTCAAATACTATGATCGGCCAACTTTCGCTAGCTCACGGTCACAACAGTGTACATAAACCCTTACTGGTAGCTCGTCCAGCATAGGACCGATATCGTCAATCTCTCATAGATAGGCAACATGCATCAATCTTAAAAACTTGGCAACTCAATCATTTTCTCAAATAAATGCATAGCTAAACATATAATATCAAAAATTATATAGCATGTGCATCATTTAGTTAAGAAATATCCACTCGGTAACATTTTATATAGAGGGACTAAATTTCCCTTCTTTGACGTCCTTCCTCATTCCATTTGGACCTTCAATTAATATGGAATAGAACATAAGCACGAAAGGAATTGTATTAGAAAGAAAGAACTCTTATTCTTTACTAAGTCTTCATTTAAGACTTTAGACTCTTGAGCTCTTAGGTCACTAAGGATTATGAATCCCGTGGGCAGTTGCATCCTCTAGCTATAACTAAACTCTTACCAAGACTCAACTAAGTCTTATATGTTCAATTAGGCATTTTAGATATGTTAATAAGCTTAAGCTAGCTAATTATTATCAACATTCAATAATCCCCTTCAACCTTGGTCTATGACCATTTATGGATTATACACTTAAGCTTCCATTTTCATTCAATCAAACTCATTTTCATACTTAACTAACATTATTAATCATCAATCAACAATCAATTTCAAGAGACCAACCCCTTTCAACAAAGTCTTCAATTAAATACTAAACTAACCTTTTTCAAATTTTGCAACCATGTTTTGAGAAATCCGAATAAATCATACTAAACTTTATTCATATCATAGATCTCAAATATCAAGTCAATTTGAACAAATAAAATAAAAAAATCAAACATTACTCAAGCCTTAAGTTTCGGTCATTATAGGGTTTTTCCTAGGATTCGATTTTAGTTCGACTTCTTGTTCAAAACATGTTCAAATACAACAAATTACATTTATATGAACTCAGTTTAAACAAATAAATACAAAAAATTTCAAGATCTAAGCTAGGATTTGAGCATTTTTCATAAATCCTTCATAAATTCAAATTGATTCGAAATTCATGCATAAACAACTCCTAGACAATAGATATATCACATAATGAAGAAATTAGCAAGCAAATCAAACTCTTGAAGAAAGAAAAAGATGACCGGCAATTTGGGGGTTCCAAAAGATAGTGATTTTTCAAATTTTAAGCCACAAATGTGTTTTAGAGCTATGGATTAACCTTGATTCGAAGTCAGATTGACGATTGTACGGTGAAATCGAGCTTGATTAAAGCTTGAAAGGGAGAACAATGGTGGAGTGTGTCTGTGTGTGTGCATGTGTTCGACAATTAGAGATAGATAGGAGAGGTTTGAAGGTCATGAATAGTGTGTTTTGTAGAAGAAACAACATATATAGTTAAATAATTAGTACATTGTTTTATCACTTTTTCTAATACTTTCTTTACTCTATCAGTACAAGAATATTGAAAATAGAACCATTACTACTTTAACAGTATTAGACTCATTTTTCTTATTAGTAAAAGTTTTTAATATCAGATAAATATATTCGATTCTAAGACTAACACAAATGTGGTTTTTAAATCCATGTAATTGATTAATAACTCTCAACTTACTATTTAATCATTAAATCTTATTACTAAGTTATTAATACCAAATTTTGGTTATTATAAAGCATTATGACTTTAAAATGCATTATTGTTATTCTATTTATTGATCTGTATTCATTTAATCACTCAATTAATAAATAATGGAAAGACTCTAGAATTCCTATCAAATTTTATAATTCTTAACCCAAGAAATATCTATGAACATATATCTGCTACCTTAAGACTTTGAAATCTAAATCTCCATTTCTAACCAAAGCCAAAGTTCTATCTCAGATTCTATCTTCCTCACCCAAAACTAAAAATATACAACTCCTAACTTAATCAGCTTTCTTTTTATCTTTCTTATGGATGCAATGCCCTATTAACTCTTAATCTTATGCTAATCACTATTACATGAATTCGAGGTATTACATAACCGAGACAGCAGTGTTTGTAATTTTGTGCTTGATGTAGAAGGTTGTTGTACTTGTGTGCGCTCCGACGAGTTGCACTCCTGCGAGTTGCATTCCGACGATGATGCATCTTCCATCGCCGCCACTCGCTCAGCCGCGTCCGATGAGTATTGAGGATTTGAACCGTAGCTAAATCAATTATCTTGTTGTTTAAACAACTTAAATTCACATTGGTTCCTTCATATTTGTGTCGTTTGTAGGTATATGCCGCAGCGTCGTGTGTGTGAATGAGAGTGAGACAGAAATAGATAGAGATGTTGATAATGACCTTTTGTTTTTATTAAAAGTACACAAAAAAGTCAAAGGCTGCATTTCAAAAAGAAGATTCTAAACCTAATAATCCAAATTTTGAAATTGATTGTGGAGCTATAAGGGATATATACTTTTATCTTTTTAAGCTAAAATAGCTATAAAATTTATGTTTTGATGGATGTAGATATCTTTTACTCCATCTATCTACTAAAATTGTTCCTTGATTTTGATGGCACGAGTTTTAATAAATTGTAATGAGTATAATGTAAGTGGATGTAAAAAGGTGGAATATAAGGATAATAAATGTATATATTAATTGATAGTAGGTGTAAAAAGGTGGGCCATAAGTGTTTTTTTTAAATAAGTGGATAAGATTGGGGTAAAAATGTGAAGTTTATGTTTAAAAAAAAAGGAAAATGAATATGTGGACGAACCAAAATAGCATTAAATAAACGTATTTGGTGGACGGAGAGAGAATTTCTTTTGGCTATATACAAAGTTCCTCCACCCACAATACACACAACTATGGGTGACTATTCGGTACGAGTCGGGTACCCTACCCGTAAAAATCGGGTACCCGACCCCGATTTTGTATAAATAAGCCACCCGACCCTGACCCGAGTTTGTAAGTCAAGTACTCGGACACGAATAAACTGTATATTAATATATATTTGTAGTTTATATTCGAAACTTATGTGCTAGCCTATTGGGTTAGTGTTACATTTAGTCTCTTAAATTGCAAGACTGGAGTTCGATCCTCTCTAGGCACAATTTTTTTTTTTACTATTTCATTTCTATTTTTGTATATATATACATACAAAACTTATATATTCCTATTTACCAAGTTATGATAGCATATCACGTTTTTAAGGGTATAGAATATTTTTAAAATTAACTTATCATATATAAATTTGACATGTTGAAATTAAGTATAAATAAAACTATATTATCAACAATGTTAGTAACTTAATTAGTATAAATAATATAATAGCATAACAATTTTAACATTATCCACAATGTAAGTAATAATTTTAGGATTTAACATAAATAATATATGGGTAATACAATTAGATAGTACACATAGTATTTACAATCGGTAGAGGTAATTAGTAACTTAGTACAAATAACGCAATAACATAACAATTTTTTATTCTATGTGTGTTAATATCTTTAAGTTATATTAGTTATAATCTCATTCTCCACTGAAATCAAACATTTATTAAAAACAAACTTTTATTTTCGATAAGTAAATAATACTTTTTTTTGTCCGAGAATAAGTAAATAATACTAATTTTACTTTTCCAAGTATACCTAATATATACAATTTAAAATTGTAAAAAATTTACCTATATGTAAGATGAAGAAATAATAGTTGTTTTATAATTAATATCATAATCATTCTCGACCTCAATAATTGTTTACCCGATAAAATTGTCAATCAATAAAAAAAAAAAACATTGACTCTTGAACTAGTAGACTAATTTAAGTTATAATCTCTTTTTAGTTTTTAATTTGAATATATTAGTTAATATAATTAAATATATAAAAATATAAAAAAATTGAAAAAAAAATCGGGTATCGGACAATACCCGACTACCCGTCGGGTATACCCGATACCCAATAACACCTAAATCGCCATACCCGACCCCGACCCGTATACCCGATTTTTGGGTAATCGGGTACCCAATATCCGATAAATTAGGGGTCGGGTATCGGGTACCCGACTATCCGATACCCTAATAGTCATCTTTACACACAACAACTTTTATTAAAATTCGTACCAAAAATTTATAGTAATATAAATAGGGGACAAAGGGAGTATTAATGTGGAAGATATTATCTAAATGTAATACGTACTTACTTTAAAAACCCTTAATAAAAGTTGAAGATAATGATATTAAATGGAAAAAAATAGAGGAAATAAGTTATTATACTATTTGTATGATGCTTCTTCTTAGGGTTCACTAATGAATACCCTAACTTTTGAAAAAAGAAATAAAAGAATTAAACTTCTTTATATTCATATACTTTTTTTTGAATTGAGATCTGTCATTGTTATTTCTAAATACCGACTTTATATATTTGTGTTTTCTTTGAATTATGTTAATGAATTTTATTTTGTACAACCTAAGTTTCTTATACTTTTATTTATATTATAATTATTTTCCTTTGCTGTAATTAATGAAGTTACTTTAATTTGTTTAAAATTATGGAGAATTAGAGATACAAAGAATATAATTTCATCATAAATCTATTTTAACAATTAAAACTTAAAAGAGCCAGGGCCAATTGAAAACAAATAAAAATAAATTGAAAATACAGTAAATACATATGCAGAAATCCCAAATTAATTACGACGTCGTACCGGTGCTTTCTTTTCCCTAGAAAGTCCGCCCTGCCGCCGCTGATCGCCGCCGCTTGTTTCTCTTCTCCTCACTCCGCATTACACTCTGACGAATAACCACCACTCCGTCCATGGAAGCCCAGCCGGGATCCGACCCGAAAACCAGACCACCTGAGACCCCGAGCCCCGAGTACGAAGAAATCGAAGACGACGACGACTCTGAGTTGGAAGAAGAAGAAGACGACGACAAAACGATGACTCCGGATGCCCGATTGCAAAGGGACCGGGCCGACATGGACTTGCTATTCAGGCGCCTCTCGTCGGAGCGGGTTCCGGTCCGGGTCCACGACGTAATCGTCAAGGGAAACAAGAAGACGAAGGATTCCGTGATCGAGGCAGAGGTGGAGCCTCTGTTCAGGGACGCCAACAGCTTCCAACAGCTGCTGCGCGTGGCCGGCGTAGCCAAAGTGCGGCTGCACCGCCTAGGTATTTTCGATACGGTTAGTATTACGCTCGATGCTGGCCCGCCGGAGCTTCCCGGTACGGCGAACGTCGTCATTGATGTATCGGAAGGGAGTTTGCTATCTGGGGATTTTGGCGTCTATTCCAAACCTGAGGTATTATTATTGGCTTAATTGTGTTTATTTTGAAATCATTTGGTTGATTGTTCTGTTTTTTTGTTTTGAATTTGAGATTAAAGTTGTTTGTTGCTTGGTATGTCGAGAGATGGACTCGAAGAATTACTGTAATTGAAATGGAGGATTTGGGATTTATGAAATCCTATTTCTATGTACTAGGTATTTATGTTGTTCTCACATTTTAACATAAAATGGTTTGCAATGAAATTGTCTTGAATTCGCTAATTCCGAAGAAACCGGTGTAGTTAATAGGTAGAAGTAATGATGATTGAACTAAAATTCTTCCAAACTAGTTTTAGTAATCATCACTCATTCAGAACTACTTGTAGAATGTCGAATGTGATCTATAACCTGTAGAATGCTGAGCGTCTTAGGGCTGGAAACGGATAGTAAAGCATACAAACCGAAGATAAAGACTGTAAAGCAAATGAGAGTTTCGATACTTAACATGTTACTTTAATTTGGGTGTTTTACATTTTAAAGATTAGTCAGTTTTTCAAGTACGGTGGAAACGGAATGAATATGTGTACAATGGAATGCTTTCGCTTACTTTTGCAGTTGTTTGGATGAGTTGATGGTTTTCTATCTTCTTTTGATATTATTAAGTGCTTGTGTCGACTAAACCTTGGTCTCTAGAATACAAACCAAAGATAAAGATTGTAAAGCAAAACGAGGGATTGGAAAAACAGTTTGGTGCTTAAACACAATACTTTAATTTGGGGATCTTACCTTTGATGGATACGACGGTTTTTTTTTTTGTGTATGTTGGAATTAATTTACAATGGAATGCTTTCTCCTTCGCTTACATCTGCAGTTGTATGGCTGAATTGATGGTTTTTTATCTTAATTTTTTGATATGCTAAAGTGCTTCTGTAGGCTAGATCGTGGTCTCTAGAAGCAGCGGCAAGACTGAAAAATCTGTTGGGGTATGGAGATTTGTGGGATGGTTCACTGGCTTATGGTTGGGGTCAATCGTTGGAAATTAGCTCCGGGTGGCTTTGCCCAGATTCAAATCGATTCCTACTCCGGTGTCTGGGAGAATATCTCTGCTTTCCCAGGATTGGTTGAAGTTCTCTTCCTACAAAGAACGAACTCTTGGGATCTCACTCAGTCTTTTGCCGACAGGGAACCATGATCTATCTTACAATCTCTCCTGGCGGACTCTAACAGATCCATCTCAAATGTCTTCATACACAGTGAGGAGACAACTCGGACATAATCTGGTGTCAGCATTGAAGTATGCATTCAAAATTGACTACAGAGATTCACCAATGAGGCCAACTAGAGGAAGTGCTTTTATTGCCACTACTCAAATTGGTGGCCTTTTTCCCGATTTACGGAGCTTGCGCTTTTTCCGTCAGGTAATGTGCTCCTCTTTCTTCGAAATATCATTGCTTATAGATTAATTACTACTTTAGCAACTGCACCTTCCCAATATATTTGTTTGGCCGAGCCATCTTTACAGCAGCGCTGAATCTGTTGTTGTGGAGTGATCTCCTTTGCTTGTGTCATGTCCAAATTGTTTTGTTTTCCATTATTCTTCAGATTCTTACATACTTTTTTTCTTTATTATCAACTATGCTTCTTAGAAACTAATGTTACTTATTAAAAGAAAATGTTACATATTTGTGTTTGAGGCACTCTCCGGTGCATCCATTTGCACGGTGCATCCACCCTAATTAAATTATAATTGTGATTACTAAACCCTAGATACTGATAATAACCCTAATTAGGGTGGATGCGTCGTGCATCTAGATGCACATTAGTTTTTGCCTTTGTGTTTTCCAAAAATTTAGTAACATGGTTGGCTATGAAGCATTATGTCAGGTGGATGTCTTTGATAAGAACGAAAATAATCAAACGGAAAATCCCCCGCTTGCCAGCCACCAGGCTCCTTTATTCAATATTCACGTTAATGAATCCCCTCTCAAAAACATAATCACTCCTTAAATCCTAACCTTAACCCTACTGAAAATATAACTAAGCAAAAAGCCCAGCCCACGAACAGTGGGCTTAGTAGGAACATAAATAAAACATAATAAAAGAATAATAAATAGGCCCAGCCCACGAACAATGGACCTAAGCCCGTCCCGTCGTCGGTAAACCAGCAGGGCTGCGGTCCTTCGGTCTCGCCCAGCCCCGCTCCTGCTCTCTATCAACTTCATCCTCCCGAAACAACCTTGTCCTCAAGGTTGAAGTCTGAACCGACGCTTGAAACTAGCCACGCTTAACCACGAAGCATCATCTTCATGCCGACCCAACCATTTCACTAAAATCGCTCTTCATCCCGCTCTCCTCCTCCCGCACATCCCCGCCAAGCCAAGACTATCTCCGGCTCAAACATAGGACCCACCGCAACTCTAAGCTCTCCGCAACTCCACTTCCTGTGGTGTTCTCCTACAACTCGCCGCAATTGTGACACATGAAACACCGGTGAATTCGCCAGAGGTGGTAGGTCAATCGATAAGCCGTCGGTCCAATCGTCTCTCCACGACAAAAGGCCCGTAAAATTTAGCCGACAACTTATGATAAGGTTGCCGAGACACGATGGTTTGACGGTGAGGCGAACCTTCAAGAATACCCGGTCACCCACCGATATTCAACCTCTCGGCGGTGCTTGTTAGCTTGCTTGACCATGTTCGCTGCGCCTTCCGCAAATTTCCTTCAAACGCCTCATTATCACATCTCGCTCCCTAACACATTCGCCACCGCGCATTACTCGGCCTTTCACCGGTAAGAACCTTCTAATAGATGGGCTCCTTCCATAAACCACTTCAAACGGAGAAATCCGGCGGCCGTGCGGTAAGGCGTATTATACCAATACTCAGCCCATGGCAACCAACGCAGCCATTGCTTTGGTGTCAGATGTGAAGCGGAGATAAGTCTCCACAACACGATTTAGTACCTCCGTTTGGCCATCCGTCTCCGGATGATATGCCGGTGAATTTCAACCGAGTGCCGACAACGCGAACAACTCCTTCCAAAAGGCACTCACAAAGAGGAATCCCTATCGCTAACAATAGATCTAGGAATTCCATGTAATTTCACAACCTCACGAATAAACACCTCGACCACCAAACGCTTTATGATTGGCGGTTTCGGTAGCCACAAAATGTCCATATTTGGACAATCGGTCCACTACCACCATTATCGAAGTGTAACCCCCGACTTGGTAAACAAGTAATGAAATCCGTTGAAATATCCTCCCGGATCAACTCGGAATCGGTAACGGTTGTATGAGCCCGCCGGCGACATAGCCGTGCTTGGCTTTCGACAAACCAAACACCGAGATACATAACTTTGCACACGCCGGAACATCCTCCAATAAACATTCATGGCCAATCTCCGATAAGTGCGTAACGCCCTGCGTGGCCCCCAAATGAGTGTCGTGGAACTCGTGCGGCAGGTGGGATGAGTCCGGATCCACTTAGAGTCTGCGGCGGAACCAACCGCCTTTTAAAGAATAACCGATCACCCAGAACTCAAATCACGGTTTACTACCCGGTTCGCCGACCCCGCTGCTCACAATATCCGGACATAGGCATCTCGTTCGTTGTTCCCCACATCCGCCAACCCCATCCACTCGCCCACTTATGGCGGCCAAAGATACACTCTCTCCTCGTCGGGATAAGGCATCCGCCGCAAACATTTGAAACCCCATCTTGTACTAATCACGAAGTCGTAGCCCAACAATTTGGCTACCCATATTTCTTCGCGATGGAGTAACGATTTTACGTGAGAAGATGCTTGAGGTGCGATGATCCATTCGCACGACAAACCGCCGCCCCACTAAATACGGTCTCCAATCTTTGAATTGCCAGGCGAGCCCCATCATCTCACGCCATACGCCGACACGGTCGGTGCGATCCGCCAATGACTTGCTAAAATAGCGATGGGTCTTCTCTCCCGCATCAAAACGGCACCCACACCGGTGCGGGGCATCACACTCCACGACAAGCGGAAGGTCAAACCGCGCATAGCTAAAACCGGGGCCTCTGTGTGGCTCGTTTGAGATTCTCAAATGCCGTCTCGCTCAGGGGCCATTTGAAGGCCGTTGGGCTGTCTTCTTCGAGAGTGCATAAGCGGTCTTGCAATGAGACCATACTCCGGACAAACCTCCGATAATAGCCTGTTAACCCCAAGAACCCACGCACTCCATGGTCGGCGCGGCCGTGGCCAATCCACAACGGCGTTAACTTTTGTCGGGTCCATCGCCACATTGCCGAGATTATGTGGCCTGTATTCCACCTAAGGCAACCGAAAGCACACTTTTTCTTGTTAGCCTGAGGTGATTTTCCTTCAACACTCGTAAAACCCGCACTAGATGTGTCCGATGCTCCTCCCATGTCCGACTATAAACCAAAATATCGTCAAAGAAGACCAATACAAACTTTCTCAAATAAGGTCGGAATAAATCATTCATGGTTGGTGGAAGGAGGCGGGGCGTCACAATCGAAAAAGCATCACTAGAAATTCATAATGCCCGTTGTGTGTGCGAAACATCTTATGTATGTCGTGGTCGACTACTCGGATCGATGATATCCGAGCGCAAATCAATCTTAGAAAATACCACGGCCCCGCTAACTCATCCAACATCTCTCGTATAAGCGGAATGAGGTAAGCGCCACCTTACCACTCTGATAATCTTCTTAACTAGTAACTAGTCGGGCTTGAAAACGGCCTCGAGCTCGGTCGAATTATACCGCTAATAGCATATCATTTACCGTTTTTATATTTCATCTTTTGAACATGTCCATACCTATATGGCCGCCGCAGACCTCGGTTTCGCTCCGGAACAAGTTCAATGCGATGATCGGTCACTCGCCGCGAGGCGGACCTTGTGTTTCCCAAAAGCTCCATATCCGCCGAGCACCCTCCCAAACAACTCACATCCGGATCAGATAGCTTTGCGGCTCTGCCTCCAAAACCACCGCCCAAAATTCAGCTTCTCGGGTCCGACCGAGGTCCTAAGCACTATGGAACTGCGGCAGAGGTAGGGTCCCTCGTAGTACCACGGTGTTGCCTTTCCACTCAAAGCTCATGGTTAGAGTTTCCGGTTTGTAGTGACCTCGCTCAACATGGCCAGCCATGCTATACCCAATATAATATCAACTCCCCAAGGAGAACACAAAATAGTCACCAACATCTCACAACGGTAAAGGCGGTGCCACTCCACGACACACCCCTTCGGACTCTCGTCGGCGCCCATCTCCTAGCTGAACCCCAAACTTCCCTGTCTTGTCCGGATTGAGCTTGAAGTGACCAAAGATGATGAAATAAAGTTGTGGCTAGCGCCACTATCAATGACCACAGATCACGGTACGCCTCTCATTACCCCATGTAGTCGCATAGTTCGGGGACTTGATATGCCCGCCATAGAGTATCTGAGACAAGGCCCCATCCTCCTCCGACGGCTTCTCCCGCTCATCCGTCGAGTCTAGCTCCGTGGGTTCGTAGTACTCTGAATTCGGAGGTCCATGTCCTCGCCCCTCTTCGCCAGCATGACTCAGAATCGCTTGAGAGGGCACTCATGTCCTGGTGTGTAAGGCTTTTGCAGCGAAGCATAACCCTTTGCCTCAAATCCATAAAATCCTGAGGCGAAAGGCGAGTGAACCGAGATCGTGTGGCTGTGGGTCGGTCATAATTTTGAGAGAATTGCCAGTTGCACTTCCTTGGTTACCGCCAACTGCTGAACCCGATGCGTGGTAACTGGCCGAGAAGAAGTGTTTGATCGTTGCACTGGGCTACTAAAACTCCAAACAAGCGTCCCCAGCCTGCACAGCAATGTTATCCTCAATATCCTGGACAATTCCATCGCCGTCTCCAGGTCGCTAGGCCGCAGAAGGCGCAGTGGTTTCAATCGAATCCTTCAAGCCTTTCATGAAATACCCGGTAATGTGCATCAGTCAACCCGGCACTTGACTAGCTAACTGGATGAAAAGATTGACATAATCCTCCACTGACCGGTCTGCTTCACGTCAGCGAGGCGTTCAAAGGGCTGCCCTTAAATCACGTATCAAATCGGGCTACCAGGGCCTGCGAAAATTCGTCCCGTCAACCCCAGCTTGCGAGATCGCAACCAAGTGATCCAGTACAAGGCTGGTCCATCCATCGCAACCACAGCAGTAGCCACTTTCGATTCCGGCTTTGTGTCGTGTAATCCAAACTGTTTGTTCGCACGGGCCAAGCACCCAATGGGATCCGAGCCATCAAACGTGGGAAGCTGGATTGGTCCAGAAAGGGGTACCCTTTCTTCGCTCGCCGTGTGGGATGTGTCAAACGTCTCCCCAATTTTCGGGAGCGCGCGGGCTATGTTGGCCAAGGTGGCCGAGATTTCGCTCAATTGCAGATTTGCCGCCTGCATCTGCTCCTTCAATTCTGTCTGTTCGGTCTCCAACCTCTCAATGCGCTCACTGTTGGTACGCGTCATGGCGACGGGAACGGGATCCGGCAGGTCGGACCAATTGATAAGAACGAAAATAATCAAACGGAAAATCCCCGCTTGCCAGCCACCAGGCTCCTTTATTCAATATTCACGTTAATGGATCCCCTCTCAAAAACATAATCACTCCTTAAATCCTAACCTTAACCCTACTGAAAATATAACTAAGCAAAAAGCCCAGCCCACGAACAGTGGGCTTAGAAGGAACATAAATAAAACATAATAAAAGAATAATAAATAGGCCCAGCCCACGAACAGTGGACCTAAGCCCGTCCCCGTCGTCGGTAAACCAGCAGGGGCTGCGGTCCTTCGGTCTCGCCCAGCCCCTGCTCCTGCTCTCTATCAGTCTTGCACGACCTCTTATTTGTTCTGTCATGACTGTATGGAACGTATGTTGTCTTGGCTGTAGAGTTTGTGATGAATTGGTTGGCTGGTTTGACGTATCTTGTAGAATGCTAGATTCCTAATAAATTTGAACACCTTATATTTTAATCTGACATTATCTATTGGCTGAACAGGAGTTTGATCTTCGTTGTGCTTTCCCCCTTGGGTTCTTCCGGGCTGCGTTGAACCTTGGGATATCTGGTGGTATTTTGTTTCCATGGGGGAGGGGAGCTTTGAGTAGTCCCACATATTTGCCCGAGAGGTTCTTCATGGGTGGCAATACTTCGCCATTTTGCTCCTTGATAGGGCCGACATCTATTTTAGGTTTCAAGTCAAGGGGATTGGGTCTTGCTGAATCTAGACGAGCTACCAGAGATAATTCGAATGATGGGAATTCTGATGATTTTGGAATAGATTACGTTGGCGGAGATCTTGCTCTCACTGCCTTTGCAGACCTTTCTTTTGATCTACCTCTGAAGGTTCTTAGGAATGCTGGTATCCATGGGCATGTCTTTGCTTGCACTGGCAGTCTAAATAAATTGAGTGAGAATTCATACAAGGAATTTTCTCTTCTGAAATTTATGGATTCTTTCCGAACCTCTGTGGGAGCTGGACTTGTCGTGCCCACTCAGCTATTTCGCATGGAGGTAAATGCTATTCAGCTTCTAATGTTCTCATTTGTTGATTTATGTTTTGCGATTTCCTCTCTCTGCTGATTTGCTAAAGAATAAAAGATACACACTGAATATGGCTTAGATTCATACAATCTCTATTTAAACAAAAACTTTGTCAGATGTAGTTATAGACAATTTACAGTCCCTCAATCTTGACCGTAAGATTTACCGAATAGTATTTTTGAGCCAACGGCTTATAAATGACATGATGGCAACTAGTATTATTAGGATAATTTCATATTTATGTTTACCAACAATCACCCACACAAGGAATTTCTCTAATAAGATATGCTGGAGAGGATAACATGTACTTTGCTACTTGTCGAAAAAGGGCTCCTTTGTATCTATGATGCTATAACAATGTTCTAGTTAGGGTAATGTAGAAAATATAAATTTGTTTTTTGTGCTACATAAGATGGAAAGTCAAACTTCTTTGCCAAATATTCCATATTTTTTTTGTCAATTTAATGCAGAAATTTTAAAGGCTGCGATCACGGTGGACTCGAACCCGAGACCTTTGGCCTCGGGCATTAACACACACATACAAAATATTCCATATTTTCATGTTTGTTGATGTGAATTATTTCTTTGGAAACGGTGTTATTGCTGATATCAGAGTATGAATATTAACAGGTAAACTACTGCTATATTCTGAAGAAACAAGAGCACGACAATGGGAAGACTGGTGTACAGTTTTGCTTCTCTTCTCCACATTGATTTCATGTTGCGACAACAGGCGGCTTACTGGACAATTAGAATTTGAGTAAATTTTTCTTCTTCATAACCAACTATAGACAGCTCCAAAACAATTTCTTGATGCAGCTCCCGAGAAAAATTTAGATTTAATTCGACCTTTTTCACTATGGAGAAAACATGTAATTGTTGCTTCAAATAGATAAAGCTGCAGTTCTTTTTTGATCTTTTGCGGACTCTTTAACTTTTGATATTGCTTGTGATTGGGTCATGCTGGATACGTACTGTGTTTAGGAGAGAGGGGAAGAAGACACCAGTTAGGCAAATTTTAAAGATTTTTGCCTTGACAAGACTGATTGGCTTCAGGCAATAACTGGTCGGAAAATTGATAGTCTAGTAATAATGGTAGTATTGTTGGTCAATTTAAAAAAAGGAGCGTCTTATATTGAGTGATAACAGTTAGTAAACCTATTGATTGCTGAGACAGTTAGTCAATTAAACTGATAACTTATATGCGTACAGAATGTGGTGGTTACTGTATTTGTCTTAATGAAAATTTAAAGTCAGTTTGAACATTTAGTCATATATTGATTAGTCAGTTTTCAGTTTATATCTCTTCAGTATCAATCAGATATTGGTGGAGGGTTTCAAGACAATGTTGTGTTGATTTGTGCTGTTGATGACAATTTAATAACATGTAAAACTAAAAGCAATGTTTAAAGTAAATAAAACATTGATTTTTACGTGGTTTGGAGTGATCAACTCTTACGTCCATGAGTTAATTGTTCAATCAATTTACTAGCCTCAGATTGGTCTTGTTTATGGGTATAAAAGTAAACTTAGATGCTGAGTTCACATTACAGTATCCTGTCTAACTCGACGTTCATCTTACGTTTGTTGGTGTTAGGAAACCAACAACTGTTTTCAGATGCAGTCGACTTAACTTATAGTTTACAGATGCTAGATGACCAAGCTTTCAGCAACTAACACTTCGTTGTCTACTTGCCACAAACTTCTAAACAATTTTGGGGGTTTTGTAGAGGAGTTTCTAATTATGGATTTGAGTTATCACAAACTATAAACTAAGTGTGCCTAGGATTAAGATATATAAGATGAATATTTTAGACTTAAGGAAGTTTTTCTGAAATCTCATGCTGATAAATATATGTGAACTCTTGAGATTTACTGATAGCATTATGACATTCGTCTTCGAAATCGTTGTTCGATTGGCTTGAGCTTTGAGCTTGAATTCTTTGAGATTTCAATTGCGCAGCGTTTCGGTAACCTTCAAAGTTGGATTCTGTGCGTATTTATAGAGAGGATCTTGAATAGTGCCGTTGAAGATCTCTCTATTTGTCGTTTGAATTCTTTCCATTGACAATCCTCGTACATCGTTGTCAGATATTTGCATCATTATACATTGTAGCTTTGTAACTCTGAAAAGGTCTTTTGACATGCAAGATCTTCTGCAGATACGCTACGACACGTGGCGAGTCAAATACTCAATGCTAATTTTTTTTGTTTCTTCAGTTGAGTTGACTACGTATTTTATAAGCATTAACTTCAGGTTGGACCAATCGAGACTGCTTCATCTTTTTTCAGTAGACTGGACTCCCTTCTTTTGTCAGCTTCAGATACCTGAGTTCAGTATGATGCTTTTTAGCAAACTTGGATAAATAGTCAGTTTTGACCTTTCATCAGCCAGCTTTGACTTGATATAGCCAGCATTGACTACTTATCACAAACTTTGACTTCGGATGTCCGCTTTGACTCTTGATAACCAGCTTTGACTTCCGATAGTCGACTGTCTGATATGACACTTAGTCATATCCTAACTCCTTCATCTCTTTTAGCGTTGAGTCTTAGTCTCCGATCTTCAACCTTCAGTCTTCCGACTTTAGTTTTCAGTCTTCGACTTTACTCCAGCAGCTCTGTTCATCAGCATCGATATACTACAATTCTTCAAACATCAATTGACCTTTCGTCAGACTTCAGTTCTTCAATCTATGATCCTTCAGTTGAGCTTCTATCAATTGCGCTGATATTGATACTCCTATCAGTATGGTCGGTTACGGTACTGCTTGAACTCCTTCAGTCTTGGGTGTATCTGTAACGTCCCACTTTTTACTGATTTACTTTGTTTTAAATTTTAAATAATTTACATTGGATTTGTGAATAATTGTTATGCCCGATTTTGTGTTGGATTTGATGGAGTCAGCAGTTGCGCACCTAGCTCGAAAACGAACTTCAAAATTTATTTTAGGGCCTTCAAATATTACTTTACAAATATATATAAAAAAATATGGGCTAAGTAATAAAATAAGTTTTTGGTTTATCTAATTATCATATTATATTATTAAGTCTTGTGCTTATATAATTGTCAAAATATACTATTTATCCTTAAATTGGACTTTGTAGAATATTATATTGTTGATCCCAAATTTTATTTTATATTTATGTAGGATTAAGATTTAATTAACACTAATTCTAGTACAAGTAAGATTCTTACTAGGATTATATATATATATATATATATATATATATATATATATATATATATATATATATATAGGGAAAGTTAACATGAGAACCATTTTATCATGAGAACGTGAGAACTAAAAATGATGAATTGATGTGAAACTTGTTGAATCCGTTGGGAAAGTTATTGAATCCAAAAAAATGAAATTTTCGCCTCTCATGGGATTCGAACCTCGGTGAAAATTCGAATTTTGGATTCAAGAACTTCCCAATGATTCATTAACTTCCATAGCAAATTCATTTTGTTCAGTAAAGAATTTTCGTGGTTCTTAGTTCTCACGTTAAAATTGGTTCTTATTTGAACCTCACTATATATATATATATATATATATATATATATATATATAGGGGTTATGGTGAGAAATGTATTAAATGTAAGAAATAAGAATAAATCTCATCCATTGATTCTAATACAATCAACGTTCCAAATTTAGTCCATAATTATAGTTGCTAAAAAAGCGATTCACAATTTCATCTTGAAAAAATCGCAAGGGTAAAATGTGAATTGCAAAATAAATATAACACACAATATATGAGAAGATATGTTAAATCTTTCCATCTTCCGAAAAAGATGAATCGTTTTTAATTGTATATCATATCTTGTTTTAGTTATAGCATATAATTATATATATGTAGCACACAAAATTATATATACAACCTAACAAATTTTTATATCATATCTTATTTTAGTTATAACATATTATTTATATATGTAGCACACAATATTGGTCCAATACAACTTATCAAAATTATATATCATATCTTGATATAATTATAGCATATGATTGTATATATGTAGCATATAATAGTAAGCTTAAAACATTTATAAATCCTCCATTGTCTTCTCAGAATGAATTCGAAATGTCACATGATATATCATTCTTAGCATATATGTTTTGTATGCATAGCATATTTTCATATTATATGTTGCACACGTAATACAACTAATTTTTAAATTATTTGAAGCCGTAATATGTCTTTGTGTGGATTTGTTGCACAATGTCTATTATTTGTAGCATAACGCTTATATAATATTGCACAAATGTAAAAGTTGAAATATATAGCTAAACGAAAAAGGTATAATGATACTAAACGAGAAATAAAAACTGACCATATCAAACCCATTAAATATCTAATCCCATAATTTTAGTAACTACCATTTTTATCTAAACGAGAAAAGGTATAAAGATACTAAACGAGAAATAAAAACTGACCATATCAAACCCAATAAATATCTAATCCCATAATTTTAGTAACTACCATTTTTATATCACCTAAAATTACAAAAGTATCATCATTAAAATCGATTAAAGCTTAAATCATAGCATATGGAATGAAAAATTACAGCATTTACATGATCTAATCTAGATCATAGATCTAATTAATTAAAAAGCTGAAATTCATTCTTATTTCTCATTCAAATAACTATTCTCATATGATCTCTCCCTATATATATATATATATATGCAGCACACACATTCATATACAAACACATCATTCACACACACACTCTATATGCACACACACACACACACAACACTAACATGCACGCAGCACACACACGCACACACATAGCACTCACATGCACACACACACAGTCCAGACGCATACACACACACTCATACGCGCGCACACATACACAAACATAATAAAAAGTCGCTTTAATACTCAATTGACGGAAGCATATTTTTTTTCCATCACTTGATTTCTCTATAGCTAGGAACAAATGAATCGTATGCTTGTTTAATGAATAATAATATTTTTAATCGTAGGTTGGCACTTGGAAAGAAACGTGAGTTGTATTAAAGAAAAGAACTACATAATAGAAAACAGTGAAATGACCTTAATATTTGGAGCTTCTTTAATAGCAGCAATGATCTTCAGTTGGTCAGCCAACTGCATCTGACCCACAGTGGATATAACCACATCCACTTTCTTCATGGCCTTCACCAAGCTCTCATGATCGTTCAAATCTCCCTGTTTCATCAATCAGTATTAATTAGCTATAGTTCTAGCTCTAGCTCTAGCTCTAGCTCTGACTCCACTCCACTCGATTAAAATTTATTCAAAGTGGGGCCATCAAAACAAATGGTTTAAACCCATAAAACATCAACATTAGCTTGCTAAATATGATGTTAATGCATTCCAGCATAGCATAACCTATGATTGATGTAAATGTAATTAAACATTTCAAATTTGAATAAAAAAAATCAAATGTAAATCATACTTTGAGTATATTTACTCCAGAATTTTGGAAGCCTTGAATGAGTTGGGACTTAGCAGGGTCATCAATTGTAGCATCTCTCAACAAAGCAAATGATGGGTGCCCAGACTTTGCACTCACGTCCACTATGAATTTACCAATATACCCTATGCCCCCAATAATCAGAATCTTGCACTTCTCAGCCATCTCTTTTTTTTTCCAGGATAAAATTTATGATGAAAATTAATTTGTAGATCAATTTACGTAAAGTTTTGGACATGGAGCTTTATATATGAGGAAGGCGTGAAGCGAAATTACTGAACGAGAAGAATTGTTTGATGGTGCTGCCGAGATTAAACCCAGGGTTAGAACGCGAGAATAGATAATTGCTACATACAGAAAAACCGAGGTAAATTGTGCTGGTGGTTCTTTCAGCTATCACCCTCATAATTGTGGTAGGCCATTCTATTCAATTGTTGATTGATCTCTTTCCAATTTCAGGATGCCTCGTCTGCAGCTGGACAAGCAAAAAACAAGCTTTTGGAACGCCAAGAAAAGCTTGAGGTCACATATCTATAAAAGAATGATCATTTGCTTCAATTTTTTAGTAATAAGTAGTGATTTAAATGCTATCATAGGTAGTTTACAAAGTATAAAGAGTGAAGAAATGAATGAAATAAAATATAGGAAACAGATGGTAACAAATCATAATTAGGGAAGAAAAGAATCAAATCAAAATAAGAAAATAGTAATAGTAACATGCGAACCATGATAGAAATCAATACTAATTCAGAACCTATGATTATAAATCTAAATAATTTTATGCAAAGTGGATGCTCATCTCCAGTGAGATCTTATACATTAGCGGTAGGGTCGCATAGTTGATATCTTTAAATCTCTTTTATATTGAAGGCAGAAAAGCCATGCCAGTGTAAGGGATACTAGCATAAAAGTATTGAGATTCTTATTTTTCCTAACATGGTTTTTCATGATGATGTAGCCACTTTTAGTACATATTGATTTCTGCTTGTTGATTTGAGTTGTGGATCAATAATCTTAGCCATGACATCATCCATAACAAAAGGCTAATCTTACATCTTTTTTCCTACATAGAATCAGTAGACGAATTGAAGACCTAGAAAACGGAGTAGTTGAAGACTTCGCCTTCTGGATACTGAGCTTCTCTTTTTTCTTTTTTTTATAGACACATGTACTATTTTTTCTCATCAATTTCTCTAGCATCAATCTATTTTTTTAATTTTAGTTTCACGTATTATTATTGTCTGAGCATCAAATTCAATTTTTTTATTGTATTTCAAAAAGGGTATTCTCGCTTCATCCCTTCCATACAATAGAACTCCGAATTTAAGTTTTCTAGATTTATAATACAAGGTGCATATAAGAGCCTTAATATGCTAATTTGGAGGCACAAATCTTTTAATACTACACATAAAAATGACCATAATTTATATGAAAGCTCAAATAAGTGCCTAATTCATTGACCTAAAGACAAATATAAGTGTCTCGTAATGTTACTTTATTGACATATGAGGTTTTATGCGACACATTATGTGCATCAAATTTAAATTGAATGTTGATGCTACACATTTTGTGTCCCTAAATTTATGTTTTATAGACACAAATAAGTGTTGCCATAGATTTATCAACATAAATTTTAAATTATTTAGGGCACCTATATGTGCCTCGAAAAATCAATCTTTGGACATATTAAAGTGATTGGAAAGTTATTGATTTAGAGACACTTAAAAAAGTGTCCAGAACTCTTTTGGGACACGATACTTGGAGGCATATATGATAAGTGTCCCGAAAATCATAAGTGCCCCAAAAGGGTATATATTGGGGCACTTTTTGGTGTCCGGAAATCACTTTTTTGTTGTAGTGTGGTAAGCATTGTCAAACCCAACTTTATAATATTTTATGATTATGGTTTTTAGACTATGTATATATGTATATAGATCAAACGTATATTATATAGAAATTGTTTGAAACTTATGCTTTGGATGTTAATTATTTTTGAATCGTTTGTGACGTCAATCATGTTTTGGATTTGAGAATTAGATTTGTTAATTAATAAGTTAAGTAACAAATTGGAGTTGATTTTAAATGGTTGAATCAATTTTTGATGATTTGATTATATTGTTAATGTGGGAATTCAATTATCAAGAAGGATTGTTGATGCATTTGTAAACAATTAAATAAAGATATTTTTTTAGAGTTGCCGTTAGTTAATTCTGAAGCATTTATTTATTAAAATATTTTACTATAACAAAATGTGGGGTTAATTGTTGGCTAATATACTATTACGCTAGTTCATAAAAGGAAGCTTGGGTAATATATTATTATTATTATTATTATTATTATTATTATTATTATTATTATTATTATTATTATTATTATTATTATTATTATTTAATTGGTTTCATATTGATTTAATTGTTTCAATTAGAGTCAGGTTTAAGTATTTAAGATATCTTTATAGGCCTTTATAAGATTATTTGTATTGATTAAATTAGGTGTGGTGTAATTAGGACCCTCGTCTCAAAATTGATTGATTTTGATTTGTTGTACTCGACAAAACAAGATGGGTGAAATTTTCTTTAACTTATAAATATGTGATTTGGAATAAACATATTTATTATGAAAATAAAATTGTTTGATCATGATTTGGATTGTGATGCGATATTTATTGCATGCGGTGAGTATGCAAGTGGAAAGCCGTGACGATGAGTCATTGGCCATGTGTATATCCTATGCCGGTGAGATTGAGCCTTTGACGGTGAGTCATTGGCTACATGTATATCCTATGCCAGTGCGTCAGGATTTTAAGTCGGTGAGGCTAATGCAGGGAAATCTGATTTTACCCTCTCCGATGATCTATTTTGGATGTTTAATTCACCATACATTGATTATATACCTAACATGTACCTATATAATTAATTTCAACACGTTGGTGTTTACTCATGTTTACCTACAAATTTCTCGGATAAAGAATGATCAAGACTCGTGCTTTGATCTTTTGGACTATATCTCGTTTGTCAAAACTCCAATACTGAGTGAGAGTAATCTATGGAGAGTACTACAAAAATTCGCTTTCTTCATCTCTCCTATGTAATTTCGAAAATCACAATGAGTTGGATTACTTCTGATTTTCTCTCACCTTGTATTTATAATGCAATTCTAGAATCTTATTATGATATGATCTCTGCATATCTAATAAATACAATCATATCTAGAATAATATCATTTGATATATAATGATATCAAATATAATCTATCTAGATATAGGAGAATCAGAACAGAGTCCCAATGTGACTCTACTTAGTGAGGGACTAAATTATCCAGCAGTAACAGACTTTGATGGGTCAGCCCAGTGATCAAATGCAAGGAATAAAGATGAGCCTAAAATGAATTAATTATCTTATGCTCAGCCTAGAACATAAATTAATTCATAAATATTTATTAATGCCACTAGAGAATAAATACGGACTTACCCCTTTATTATCGAAATTGAGTCGGGCTTGCACTTAGACTTTACGAATCCCCGATTTAAGATATCGCACGTTCATTAATTATTTATAGCGTTCTCACTGCTTAAAATAATTAATCTCTTTAATTCCTTAAGTAGTATCACTCAACCTTATTATTGTACTTGAGCTAAACTCAACACGCATAGTTTAGTACAATAAACCTTTTGAGCTCCTTAAAGGGACGTCATCATCCTAAACAGATACGGTGACTCGATACAGGTACATAGCATGACATACAAGCACCGCCACCACCCAAGATGCGGAGAATATCGAGTTATCTCATGTAACCCTCACCCATAACAAGTCAAAGTGGTGATCAACAACTCATAATCACCTAAAACCTTATCAAGGTGTAGATCAACGTAAAGTCACCGAGATCTAGGTTCTTCACGACGGTCAGTTATAAAAACTCATATCACTGTGTTCCATCAATACGTCAAAGACGTACCAACATAGACAAGCAACCAATTCAAGTAACTTCTTATCTATATTGCAGCATATACCGACAACTTATCATCAAGTTGTCTCAGCTGTGATCCTTTTTATATCTCAATAAGCTTGACCAATCATATAGACTTCTGTGATCTCCTATACACTCTATGATCTAATTTTTGTATGAGATAAAGGGACATACATGTGCAATCAAGTAAACAATTCAAATAGGAGATTGTAATAGTGGTAACAGGAAATGTTGTATACAAGCTCAACCATTCTGCTTTCACTATACAAATCCAACACTTCAAATATCAGTTGGCCTTCCGTCAGTCTTTAGTTCTTCTGCGATCCTTCAATTGAGATTCTATCATTTGCACTGATATTGATGCTCCGATCATGATGATTGACTATAGTAATGCTTGAACTCCTTCAGTCTTGCTCCTATACAAGCTGGTAGTCTACTACTGAAACCTGTAATACAAACGCCTAACTCTAGAACAATTCAGTAATATTAGTTACATCAACAAGACAATCATTACAGGTATTAAGATCTAATCAAAGCACATAATTAAGACAGATTAATTCTCAATAACTTAGTACTTTTTACAACTAGTTGTTTTCTTGAGAATCATTTAAAATATATTGACTTTTGCTGGGTGAATTGAAACTTGTTTCTGGTTTATTGAAATTGCTTGGAATTGAAAGGATGTCGTGCTTAATATACTTATATTAAATTACAAAATTACAGTGATAGTTAGATTAGTTTTTTGACAGTAATCATACTCTTGTAACTTTTTCTGGTCCATAAATCCAAATGTACATAATATGTGCATATATAATTGGATATTTTTATCATTTGTACAATTTTTTAAAATTAAGAGGTTAAGCCAATTTTAATTGAATTTGTAATTTTCATAATTACCTTTTGCGATCATTAAGGAATGGACCATTTAAAATTCACATCTTATGTATTCATTATCTTTCCTTAATACATAATATAATTGTATTTTAAAACTGATATTCTATTTTAGTTTAATTGTGAAGCATAACCATAATATTAATCACATAATAAAAAATGAATACATGAAAAGGCAAATGAAAACGAAAAGATAAATAAATTAAATTGACTCCAAAAATAGATTGACACGTATCCATAAAGAGTTATTTATCAACTTTTAATATATTTTAATTTGAATACATTTATTTACTTATGAATATTATAATGTCTTAATTTCAAATTTAGGATATAATTCTAGTTAAGAATATTAACACATTATAATGTACATAAAAATATAATAAAAATATAAATTTATACTAATTATAATATATTAAAATTAATAAATATCCCTATATGTATTAAAATCTATATAATGGTATAAAATTGATGCAGATCTATATTTACATAGTTACAATTATTTAAGATACAAATTAATCATTTATTTTCAAAATTATTTGAGTAAAAAAGAAAAATAAAAACATTCCAATTTCATAATATATAACTGTTGAAAATTGATTAGGGGTAACTTGGAAATGATTTTGATACTATAATTATCAAGGGTATTATTTATTTACATATTATATATATTTAGCATTACCCTTTTAGAATCCACACAACCCTAGTAACTTCTCTATTCCATTTTGATGTTGATTAATTTTCATTATTGTGTCAGTTATTTAGTATTCCGAAGTCTGTCTTGATCAAACTGCATCAAGATCTTGAAACAACTAACTTAGATGAGTCTTTGTCTAAGGGGTTGATTATGGATTCTTGAAATTATGTTTATTAAAACTCATTAATTTCTTATTACAAATCAGGTTGATTAGATTATTATGTACTTGGAGCCAATAAAATTATAAACTTAATAACAAATTAATTTAGATTATACTTTCGAGCATGCTTACATTAATTAGTTTAGCTCAAGTTTAATTAGGGGCGGATCCAAAAATTTAGTGTGGGAAGGCTGAGTATAACGTATGTGGTCGGGGATGGACGTGGAAAAATTTTACTAGTTGTATTTACTTGATACTCTAAGAGAATGGTTATGGGAGATGAGGAGTGTCGTCTCCTTTGAGTGCAGATTACACTTTTTATTTAAGTATATATTAATTCTCTACTTCGATAATTATTTCTTTTAATTTCTTTAGACGTCTTTCAACTTGTTTTTCCTTACCCCACCCCTAACCTCATTATAAAAAATTATCTTGAACATAAATATTTTTTGTATGAAAAATATGAGAATTTAAAGTTGGAGTTCATCCATTATTGGTTATATTATTTGTAAATATAGATTTTTAATTCTAATTAAAATTCTTAATTAACTTAATGATGTTAAGTTTAGATTTTTATATAGCACTTTTAGAGGATTTTTTTTTTTCAAATTTTATCACTTTTCTGCACGAAATATTATATAATTTGTATATTTAAAACTTATGAAAAGTATATAAAGAATGTGATTTAAACTAACTATTGCAACTTAAAAATATATATATTCGTAGTCTTACAAAAATAGTAATAAGAAACTTCCTAAAGTATTAGAACTATGATTAATGAATATGGAACAATTGAGAGTTGGAAAAAATCAAATTTTCCATTCGCGTGATTATACTAGAAAAAAAGTGATCAATTCCTTGTTCAAAATCGTGGAAAATTATTAACCAAAAGTAAATCCAATATGTTATGTAATTTTGTTCATATAAGCTGCTAAATATCATATAAAGATTAGAAGCTTTAAGTTAAAATTTTAATTATTTGGGGTGGACTAAATTGAAGTTAGACTACATATAATATATATAAATATAAGAAGAAATTTTGAGCTTGCACTGGGCTCAAGCCTTGGGCTGGAGCCCATTAATAAATCGGCCCATGAGTTTAACCTTTGATATTAAAGAGTCTTACTAAACAAACTCTGCGGTTGGATTATGTGGTTGGAACGGGTCGATTCAATTGAAAAAAGCAAGCGTATTTATTATGCTTGGTCAATATGTCAACTAACGAGGGATTTTTTGGTCATTTCACACATCATGCAACCTCCAAAAATTGATCATTTGGTCTATATTCAAGATATCTAGTTAAGATGAGTTTATGTGGGCTAGATATCACAGGTTCGAACTCCATCAAATGCTTATATAAGTGTTAACGTGTCACATTTAGTTTTTTAAGTGTGGTTTACATGTCCTGTGTGGTTTGTAGGTCTGGTTTTTTAAATGTGGTTTACCTGTCTTGTGTGGTTTTGCAGGCTATCACAAAGGAACTTGGGGTTTACCCAATGCACACTTTAGGTAGCGGCTACATGTTCTCCATGATACTAAAAAAAAAGATATTTGTACATCCAATTTACCATCCTTAGCTCAAATGAGATGGAACTTGAAAATTCAAGATATTATTAATGCAATATTTTGTTATTCAATTTGGACATAAAAGTGCAAATTTGACTAACTAAAGACACTATCAAAATAAGCACTTTGGGGGATAAAATATAAAATACCAATTCCCAGAACACATGCATTTATATTATATCCATGACTGCAAATAATTTTTAAAATGCACTCAAAGGAAAAAAAAAGAGAATAATTCATCAGAGACACACATATACTGACCTAACGATGGATTCTTGGAATCTCTTGTTTGCTTAAAGAGGAAATGTAGGCAATATTATCAAATATTTTCCAAGTGGAAGTCCAATTGTTTATGTCAATATTTTAGGTTGCAATATGATGGGATATGGCCCAACCGCTCAGGCCCAAGTGAACTGGGCCTGACCTAATGGACAGCCCTACGCGGTTAAGCCTGAAGCCCAACATCTAAACCCTATTCAAGACCAAATCGAAGAAGAGATATTGAAGGAGATATTCAAGGATCAAGATATAGAAGGAGATCGGATCCCACAAGGCAAGGGATCCGGTACAATCTTTAGAGATCCACTACATGTATAAATAGAGGTTAGGTTGAAGGTAGAAGGGTTAGCAACTATTCGAATACTAGAGCTTTTCAATACATTCATTGTAATCCGACATAGTGAAAGTATTGAGGAATCACCTCCGTGGACGAGATCTTATTCTTGATCGAACCACGAAAAGTCTCTCGTGTTCTTTATCGCTTCATAAATCTCGCACACAAGATTTATCATTGGCCGTCTATGGGAAAATTTGAACAAAAGCTTCGTTTTTACACAAATCAATGGCAAGAAGTCGTAAATGCTAGCACCGCCGGTGGTGTTGGCAACAACCGCTACCGAGGACGATCAAGTGGTCACGCAGCCGGGGAAGGGATCGTGGAGGTCGACAAGAATAATACACCGAGGGTTACATAGAAAACCTTCCTATACACCCTCGTGATCGCCGCCTATCAAAGAGGAAGATGCCGATCTCAACGCCGGTGAATGACACCACCCATCTCACGAGGTCCTCGGCCGAGCCGTGTCCAATTCCCCAACGCCAACATCGCCGCCTGCACTTCTCAACCGTAGGGCAAATGGAGCGGGCACCTCAAGACCGCCCGGACTGGTAGTCACGGGCGCCCGAGGTCGTTCGCCCCTCCAAAATAATCAACGCTCACCTCGGCACGATAGTCGAGAATGCGCACATCGACACGTCGTCCGAAGTCAATCACCTCGACGGGACAACCGCAACCATTCGCCCCCGCATCACCCACGGAGTCGGTCACCTCGGTACAACTACCGAAGTCGCTCACCTCGGCACACTGTCCATGGAGCCGAAAGAGACAGAAGAGAGGAGAGGTGGAGTAGATCTCCTCACCAAAGAGACGACAGGCGTCGCTACCGATCTCCCACCCCTCCGAAAAGAGATGGCAATGAGCTACCGGGGTTCGACCTACACGGACGGATTATCTCCCCTTTCTCAAGGGAAATCTTGGATACGCCTTTGCCCCAACGATATCGGGCACCCAACATCGCTGCTTACGATGGCCTCGAGGATCCCTCCAACTTCCTTTTTGCCTACACCACCAACATGGCGAATCAAGGAATGGAAGATTTTCACATGTGCAAAATCTTCCCCGAGGTACTAGTCTCCAACGCCCGACGTTGGTTCACCTCACTCCGCCAGAACAACATACACTGCTTCAAGGATCTCATGGATCAGTTTAAATGGCGATTCTACCAGAAGATGCCACCTCAAGAACCATCGCCCGACTCCGCCACCATCCGCCAAGGACCGGACGAGACGATGTCAAATTTTGTCTCGCGGTTTATTAAGGAGTCCTCAAAATTGATGAAAGTAACGATCTCTACATCATCAATGCGTTCAAAACGGATCCGACCCGCGACCGAACAAAGAGATAACCAGGGAAAAGACGAAGACGGCGAGTCACCTCTGGACCCTGGTCGACAACTAAGTCAAAGGGGACGAGTCAGACCGCAAGAAGAGAGAGACCTGGGACGAGCAGAAGGTCGAGAGGAAGAAGCCAGATGATCGAGGAAGAGGCACTGATTGCCGAAGTGCCTTCGATAGGATCAAGAAAGGCCCGATCGAATCCAGGCTGGGACCTCAGCCAAACCCTGGCGACAACGCGCCTCATCTTCTCAAATCGAGGGCGGAAATATTTGAGCTCCATGCTGAGCTCTTCCCGAAACCTCCTCCCATAAAAGGAGGATCCAAGAAGAGGTCGACAAACAAGTATTGTGATTACCACCAAGGGTATGGTCACAATACCGAGGATTGCAGAAACCTGAGCTCGTAGATCGACGAGCTCATTAAAGAGGGCGCTTAAGAAGTACTCGCCGACCGAGTCCGGGAATAAGAAGCGCAGAGGAAAGAATGGAGGTGGCAACAACCGCAGCCGACCTCGACGATGACACAACCGAAGATGACGAGGACGATGGTCCCAACGCAATGGAGCAAGTCTACGCCATCACCGGACTGCCCATAGGTACGATGAGATCGTCGTTGAAAATGAAGCTCGGAGACCGATCTCCGAGGAGCCAAAAAAACAAACGACTCCGGGACGGTGAAAGCATCGTGTTCTCCAATGACGACCGGTGCCCAAGATCATGCCCCACCAAGACGCTATTACTATACAAGCCGTGGTGGGCAACAAGAACGTCCATGTGGTCTACATCGACATCGGTGCCTCTCACAAGATCATTTTCCATAGCCGCCTAGACAAACTTGAGATCGGAGGATCCAAATACATCCCGCACCGCCCAAACTACGGAGCTTCACTCAGAGGCGGTCCAACCGTATATGCGTTATCACCCTTCCACCACCGTGGACGGCTCCAAAGTCGGTCACCAAGGCCATTTAGTTCTTCCCGGTCCGAGCTCCTCTCCATACAACATCATCATTGGGAGAGACGGCCTCACGCCACCAAGGCCGCCCGCTCGGCCTACCACCTCACCATCAAAATACCCACCCGGTGGGGTGCTAAGCATCTAGGGTGACCAAACGGCAGCTAAAGAATGTCTACGAGTCTCAACCAAAGATGTGGCCTTACCTCAGGCCTAGCAATTACAGTAACCCTCGAAGTCGCCGCCTGTGACGATCCGATCGACGACCTCCAATTATATGACGACGACCCCTCCAAAATCGTCAAGGTCGGCACCCAGGGTCCCAGTGATATCCGACAAGACGCCGATGCCTTCCGAGGGAATACAGGGATGTGTTCGCATGGTCCCCACTCGACATGACCGGAGTGTCACCCGACCTCATCACCATCGACTCAACATCGACCCGCTACCAAACCAGCGGTAGAAGAAAAGAGGTTTGCGGCAGCGCAGCCAGTCATAAGAGACGAGGCGACCCAACCTGTGAGGCCAAAATCCTGCTCGAGGTCAAGCACCGACCGGATGGCTAATCCACCGTGGTCGAAGCCGGGAGGAGGGTGGGCGATGTGTGTCGACTATACCGACCTCAACAAATACTTCCTAAAGGATTGTTACCCCTCCCGATATCGACAAGAAGGTGGAGGTGGCCATGAAATCTTGGGCCATGAAAGGGTTATGCTTCCTACGAATATCCTATCACAGCCCACGACTCAAGTGCTCATTCAGATCATGCATTCGAGATCGATTGATAATTAATACAACTACGTAATTAACCGACAACTAGATATGCATCAAGATTGATCAAATCAACACATATAAATAAGCACAATCGAATCATGAATCAATGCCTGACGGTAAATAGCGATAACAGAATCACAACATATAGGATCGAATCATGCAAACCCTGTGATTAGAACGAAAACTAGCCGTACATAATAAACGGAATAAAATACGATTTAACCATAAAACGGAAATTAAATATATAAAACCCGTGATGAAGCGTTGATGAACAATGGTTGGTCTTGAATCCAATCCCAAGCGAAAGAACGGAAAACAACGGAAAGCGATCGGACAAAACGCTCCGATCGATAACGAATCGAAAAACTAAACTAGAACAATGCAAGAATTAAAGTTATAACTAAACCAAGCGAAAGAAAGACAAAACCGAGGAAAACTGAATGAAAAGCACTGGGTCGATGGGTCCGATGAAGGCAAGGGCTTGGGCCTATTTATAGAAAAGTGGTGGAAACCCACTCGCTTCTGCCGCCACGATCATGATCACCTTTCGCGATCGCTAGGGCGATCGCTAGGCATGTCTCGCGCTCTTTTTCGCCACCTCCTTGCGCCAAGATGGTACTCGCGACCCGACTAGCGGTCGCTAGTACTCAACAGTGTCGCGAAATCGTCCAGCCGAGTTCTGCTGCTAGGCTTGCTCGCGTGCACGAGCTCTCGGTCGCATCCTCCGGCGCGCCGGTTTGCTCATGAGCAGCTCCAGCGACCGCTAGAGGTCGCTAGAACCGGACAGATTGCTCATTTTGCCTCGTGCTTCGCTCCTTGCTTCGATTTTCAACATATAAACCTACACAACACCAAAAGAACACCCAAGAGCAATATCTTCTAGAAATAGATGAAACATTGAGAATCGATACATAAACGCACATTAAATGATCTAAACTCATCTTTGAATAACAACTATAAACGTAAATGCGCTTATCAAACCCCCAAACTTAAAGCATTGTTTGTCCTCAAACAAAAATGTAATGTAAAGACACCACGAAGGACACAACAAAAGATCAACGAGCATAGCATAGGTGATAAACACAATCAAGCCTCGAAAATATACTTCAACTCTCGAAAATACTAGCACACATGACGACATTAGTCACTTCAACACAAACAACGATTGAAAGCAAAACTCATTTATTTCAACCTCACAAAGGCATGTGTGTAGATATGAGGATACACTCAAACTCATAAAGAAATTAAGGACGTATGCACTCATAGATCAATGCAATGCAACATCTTACCATAGGCTTGCCATTTCTCTAACATCTCCACCTCGTCAAATGTGTTCAAATAAGGATCAAAGAGGTCTTTGATAGGTTATAATGTAGGCACATTGGTTAAGGTAGATAATATATGGCTAAGTGACTTAAGTAAACCCAAGCACTTCCATCTAAACAACAACTCATATGGACTTTGTCCATTTTCCTCTTCTTTTCCAACGTTATTTCACATTTAAGCAACTCAAGGTACCATATACTATGACAATCGACTTCCTTTATGCTCATACTATACACAAAATTTTTCTTTTCACTTTTACTTTTCTCGCTTTGTAATAGAGCTTATAGGGTCTATTCTTTTCACACGGGTACCATCCTTCATCACGTATGTATTTTTCTCGAAAGAAACTTTTCTCGCCATAACTACATCAAAATTTCAACCCCTTTGATTCCCATATCCATCATCACCTTCTATCATCCGTTAATCGAAAGAAAAGTCTAATAAAGGCTCAAAGAAGATGACAAATGGTATATATCATGGGCTAGTGTTTGGGAAAATATGTGGTTAACAAAGATGGCCTTTATCCTTTCCAAATTAAACACATATTGCGCCTCGATACGTAAAAACGGCAAGTTCTAGAAGATAATCACATGCACGATATCACACAATTAAAAGAAATCAGATCAAGATGTTTATACAAAGGAAGATCAAGTCTCACGGGTTAAGCAATTGGTGAAACACAACAAGTTTAAGCAATCTCAAGTCGCTCATGCGTCATTTTCTAACATATCATGTGCACTATCAAGAAATTTCACCAAAATTTTCTATCGCATCGCCCCATGGATTAACACACTTCACTTAACTCGTTGATCGATCGACACAACAACTAAAAGAAAAAATGAAACACGACAAAAGCAACACAAACGAAAGACACGACAAAACACGAAAACAAAATAAAGAAAACGCTGGGTTACCTCCCAACAAGTGCTTAATTTAACGCCTTTAGCTAGACCATCACTAACCTTGTCAATCTGGGCGCTTTGGTGGTAACAAAATCTTTCCCAACTTGTGGACCCTCCTAAACTTAGCATTCACGGATGACCACCATCGACTATGGAAGTGCCCCCAAACTTGAACGATACACTGAGTTCCATGCCGAGTCCACTTCTTCCCGGTAGGCTCGCAAGCTTGTCCACCTCGTCTGACGGCGAAGCACCGATTCTTCGGGTTCACCTCCAGACACTCGGAATTGGCCCGCCTTTGTAGTGCATTCACTTGTACGGTTATTTGACCAATTTGATTTTCCAACATCTTCATATGCTTCCCATAGCCGCCATAGTGGACTCCAAATGATTTATCTTCCGCCTTGTTGCTTATAAACCACTTCGTTCGTTGCCAATTGTTGGTTGTCGACAACCAACCGCCGTGATCATGTCTTCGAGACTTAGCTTCTTCGGCTCTTGAATTACACCATTCAACATTGAAGTCGCTGGAGTTTGTTGGAAATTCGATGATTCCTCTCGATTGATGTGGTCGACGTCTTCGCCTCAATCGACTCTTCAAAAGAGTGAACTTCTTCATGAGATCGCCATATTTTGAATCACTCAACAAGAAATGCTTGAACAATGGCGTTTCTCTCCGCTGGCCATTGATAGCTGTTGGCAGCCATCTCTCTACAATACGGCTTGCCTCGCTCACTTGTTTGCTCAATAAACAGCCTCGACGACGATCTACCATGCCTCGCCCCGCCATGTCACCACCGTAGAATTGTGTGATTTGTTGCTCCTTGAGAACCCATGTTGTGGACATCGCCTCAATAGACCTCTCGAATCTCTCCCATGCCTCGAATAATGATTCGCCGTGGTTTTGACAAAATGAGAGATTTCGCGATGATCTTCTGGCCCGCCGCGAAAGTATTTCAAAGAAACTCGCAAAGTTTCCCCAAGTGTCGATGCTACCGTCCAAATTTGAACCAATCTTTCACCGGTCAGCAATGAGAAACCCAACATGCGATCCGGATCGTGTCTCAGGGCACCCCATCTCGCTTGACGGTGTCACAAATATCAAGAAAAGTCTCGAGATGCACATTCGGTCTTCCGTGACTCCTCCCCAAACCGCCTCCTTGGACCATACCGATCGTACGGTTTTAGCTCAAAATTGTTTGCATCTACGCATGGGCCCCAACCGCCTCCTTGAACTGCTCGTGGGATGTCAGACATGTGATTCAGAGGTCTTCCTCCGAGCAGGACAATGATTCCCATATTCGCCATCCGACGCAGCATCTCGCAAAGTCACTAGCATGCGTGTAACTTGCTCGTGAGGAATGCCCTGCTCATGGATTGGCCGCCATCGCACTGCCTCTTCTCTCGCCCTTTCTCCTTTGAGAGCTTTCGACCCGGATCTAATAATACTCGTGAGGTCCCCAGATCTTGACGATAAACTACCCGAAAAGAGAGAATTTAGCACCGATAAAAATAAATAATAATATATATAACTTGAATTAATAAATCCAAATCGTCAAATTATTCCTACGCATCTTAATAACCAAGAACGGCGCCAAAATTTGATCGCCACTTTTCTAACACGAAAATGTGTAAGTATAGGTGTTAAGTATCGATCCACGTGGATTGCAATCCGAAAACACGTAAGTTAGCTCAACGATAATTCATCAATATCCAAGCACAGAAAAAGGATGAGAGGTTTTGGGGCTTCGGAATTTAATCCAAAGCAAAGGTAACCAAGCAGAAATATAAAATAAAGCACTAAACTCACTGGATGATAAAACAGATAAGAAAGACTAACCCTAGGGATGCATTAATCCTATCCACAACGACGCTTATCTTGATCCTATTAGCCAATTTTAATCCGCATAAGATGGAAGATCACAAATGTAACCAACAACTTCAATTACGACAATTGCGGCAGAGATTACTTAGTTTTCCCTACCATTCTAGGTGAAAAAGTAACTCCAAAAGGATCACTAAGAATATGCTTCCTACGAATATCCTATCTCAAATACGACTCAAGCGCTCATTCAGATCATGCATTCGAGATCGATCGACAATTAATACAACTACGTAATTAACCGACAACCAGATATGCATCAAGATTGATCGTAAATCAACACATATAAATAAGCACAATCGAATCATGAATCAATGCCCGGACGGTAAATAGCGATAACAGAATCACAACATATAGGATCGAATCATGCAAACCCTAGGATTAGAACCAAAACTAGCCGTACATAATAAACGGAATAAAATACGATTTAACCATAAAACGGAAATTAAATATATAAAACCCGTGATGAAGCGTTGATGAACAATGGTTGGTTTTGAATCCAATCCCAAGTTTAAAGAACGGAAAACAACGGAAAGCGATCGGACAAAACGCTCCAATCGATAACGAACTGAAAAACTAAACTAGAACAATGCAAGAATTAAAGTTATAATTAAACGGAAGCGAAAGAAAGACAAAATTGAGGAAAACTGAATGAAAAGCACTGGGGTCGATGGGTCCGATGGGGCGCAAGGGCTTTGTCCTATTTATAGAAAAGGCTGAAACCCTAATTTGCTCCGCCGCCACGATCATGACCACCCTTCGCGATCGCTAGGGCGATCGCTAGCATGTCTCGCGCGCTTTTCTCGCTCGCCGCCGCCTCAAGGCCAGATAGTACTCGCGACCGACTCAGCGCCGCTAGCACTCGAACAGTCGCGAGAAATCGCCCAGCCGAGTTTCGGCGCTAGGCTTGCTCAAGGCACGAGCTCTCGGGCCGCTACTCCTCCGGGCACTCGCCGGTTTGCTCATGGCAGCCTTAGCGACCGCTAGTCTGGTCGCTAGAATCGGACAGATTGCTCATTTTGGCTCGTGCTTCGCTCCTTGCTTCGATTTTCAACATATAAACCTACACAACACCAAAAGAACACCCAAGAGCAATATCTTCTAGAAATAAATGAAACATTGGGAAATGGTACATAAACGCACATTAAATGATCTAAACTCATCTTTGAATAACAACTATAAACGTGTAAAATGCGCGTTTATCAGGTACCACCAAGTCTTGATGAGTAAGGAGGATGCTCCAAAACGGCGCTCATCATCGACTTCGTGTCTTCGCATCGAAAAATACCTTTCGCCCGAAAACGCTTGAGCTACCTACCAAAGGATGGTGGATGCAATATTCAAAGATCAAATAGGAGGATCGCCGAGGTCACGCCGACGACATCGTGGTCAAAAGCCAAAAATAGAAAGTTACGCCGACGACCTTTAACTGCCCTCCAACTCCTCGTAGGTCAACCTCAAGCTTAACCCCAAAAGTGCACGCTCATGGTGAAAACGGGAAATTTCGGGTGCCGGGTTTCAAGAAGGCTTGAAGGCCAATCCCACTAAGGTGAAGACGATATTGACATGCAAGTACCAAAACAATCCGTGAGATCCAAAACTCATCGGATGCTTGGTCGCCTCAAGCAGATTCCTATCTCGGCTGCCGAGAAACAACTTCCTTTCTTCAAGATCTTGAGAAGAGCCCTGACTTCGCCTCGAGGAAGAACACCATGTCGCTTTCACCAAATTGAAAGAGTACCGACCAGACACACCGTCCGCCACTAAAGAAGGCGAACTCCTTTCCTTATACCGCCGCCGGACGAGGCAATCGCGGCGGCATCGAACGAGACAAGGTCGACGACAACTCCCAATTTACTTCATCACCGAGCTCTCAAAGGACCGAGACTAGGTACACCAGCCTTTGAAAAATAGCTGGCATCGGTGAACGCCAAGCGACGCCTCCGACCTTACTTTCAAGCCCATTCCATCGTGGTACCGATCGACTTACCATGAGACAAGTCTTGTTAAACCGAATCATCAGACGATAGCAAGTGGGCACCGGAGCTCGTGAGCATGACATCTTATACCCCCGCACCGCCATAAAGCGGGCAAGCTCTAGCCGATTTGCAGAGGCCAAATTTACCGAGGTCGGCCCCACCAGAGGTCACCCGACCTCCGCCTCACAACGGAGGAATCCACCCCGCCCACCGATGGTCAGCAAGCGATGTACGTGGACGGGGCTTCAGGCAAAACAGTAATGAGCGGGCATCTTGCCTCGCCCGAAAACAAGAAGTGACCTATGCACTTCGGTTTTCCTTCCCGACCACAAATAACGAGGTGGAGTATGAAGATCGATCTCGTGACTCCGCCTCGCAGGAATTGAAAGTGAAAAGATCCAAATCTTTGAGATTCCTGTGTCGTGGTAAACCAAGTCTTAGGAAAATATAAGGCCAAAGAGGATCGAATGAAGCAATACCTTGAGAAGGCTAAAGAGATATCGACCTCATTCGTGTATTCCACAATTCATCGTATCCCGCGACGGGAGAACAAATGAGCCGACATCCTCAAGAATTAGCTTCATTATCAACAAATCCACCAAAGGATAAGTTCATTCCGTACATCGCAGAGCCCCACATCGCATCATCACCGAGATAGAACCGAACCGATGTCTCCTATAAAGGCATATCTCGAAGAAGGTGTACTACCCTGTGATCGCTCAAGCCAAAAAGATGATGGTCAAATCCTAAAAGTACCTCACGCATGAAGGCACTCTCTACAGAAATCCTATCTTCAACCCTCCCGAGACGCCTGGGCCGTAAGAGGCAGACACGCACTCAACGAGATTCACATGGGATCTTGTGAGCCACATCGATCACGAGCCTCTCAAAGAAGACGCCGAGGTCGGGTATTATCGCCCACCTCATCCAAGATTCGCCGAGCTCGCAAAGTGTCCAAGTGTCGCCCACGCCACGCCAAGAAGCTACCACGCATCGACCTCGTGAGCCTTCGCAGTCCTCGCCTTTCATGTTGGGAATCGACATTGTTGGTCCCTTCGATCGGGCACCGCCAACTTCGTATTTGGTTGTAGCCATAGACTACTTCACAAAGTGGGAAGCGAGCCTCTCAAACCTCACAAGCGTATGATTCGATATTCGCTTGAAAACATAGTTTGCCGCTCGCATACCACATGTCTTGATCTCGACAACGGCACCCAGCCGTCGATAGAAACTTCAAAGAGTGGTGAAGAGCTCCAGATCAAACAACAGCTCACCCGGTTGCACACCCACAAAGCGAATGGTCGACCAAGTGACAAACCGCACGATTGTTCAAGGATTGAAAAGAGGTTAGATCGAGCTAAAGGGATTGGGTTGAAAATCTCCTCAAGTCCTCCGGGTCGCATGTAATCCACACCCGGACTTCAGACGAGAAACACCGCTCAGCTTAGTCTACGGCACCGAGGCTGTCATACCACCGAGATCGACACACCGAGCCCACGCACTTTCACTTCAACCAAGACAACAACGAGGAGAACCTAGGGTCAACCTTGATGCTCTAGAAGAAAACGTGAGCTCGCCTTCATCAATGAGGCCAAGTACAAATGCCAGTCGCAAGGTACTACAACAAGAGGGCGAAAGCTCCACATTCCAAGTAGGCGACTCGCCCCACGAAACAATGAGGCCAAGAAAGCCGAGCGCCTTAATAAATTAGAACCGACATGGAAGGCCCATACCAGGCCCACGGGACCTCGCAAAGGGCCTATAAGCTTGCTCACCTATCCGTGCACTTATTCCCCAAACCGCATATCACTCATCCGACGAGGTATTTTACATAGCTTTGATTTCAGATCGGCATCATGTTAGCCCTCTTTGCTTTTCCGGCGCGATGTCATTTACTTATCAATAAAACATCTGCTTTTCAAATGAGTGGATTACTTGCCCCATCTTATATTTTGTGAACATCCATTCGGATAAAACATAATTAACCTTCAAAAGGGACGCCTTTGCGAAGATGACAAGTAAGCTGCTGCTGGGATCACCCCAAAGACATACAGACACTATTAATTTGAAACATCTCCGCAAGCACACGATAACTCATTGATTTGAACATCTACGCATGTAGGCATACAGATTACTCATTAATTTGAACATCTACATGCAAACGATGTCCAGATCGGATCTCGTATAATTTATACCCCTTTATTGGGAAGATATACACTTTGCAAATGCCTAAATACATTTATGACTAAAACCAAGTCCTAAGCTATATTTGTACCTCTTTAGGGAAAAATATACACTTGCACAAAGTCTAAATACATTTATGACTATAAACCAAGTCCTGTTTATATATGATCACTCTAAGCTTCCGAGCTCCACTTCGCCAAGACTACCAAGCTACACCAGTTCAAACAAAGTTCCCTGGTTAGCGATGAACACCCGGATGAACTCGTGCCTTCCACCCACCGACGAGGTCGTCGCCACCAAGACCCACCCAGCGCTGATCAGCGCAGCGCCCGACCAAGTGGACGCCCCGGCCGAGGTCGAACTCCCGCCTCGATCTCAAGACCCCACCTGGGTACGACCGACCCCGACCGACATCCTTCCTCGCCGACCGAGGCCCTCGCCCGCCCAGCCCCGATGACGGGGCCCACCATGAGACGACATCTCCGACATGTTCCGCTCCCATCACCAAGCACCTCGGCGTGGTCCATATAATCGCCACCCGTCCCGACTTCTTCAATTCTCACGCCGGTGGTCGGCCGGAGTCCCGTCATGGGCTCGCATACGCCGCTTGCTAACGAGCTCAGAAGTCAAGGCATTTGACCAAGGCATCGAGGCGCCTTTAAAATTTTCACAGTTAGCCCTCCTCGCCCTCAACACCATGCCCCTGCAAGAAGAAGTCGAGCTCGATCATCGGCCTCGATATAGTAATACCACCAGATCGGTGGATCACCGCTCATATTCAAGATGCTCTTCCGAGATCCGCGCCAACTTCTCAAGGCCACCGAATGTTCTTCACACAAAGATCGCGACTTTGAATGACGCCGGCAGAGACATCCGTCCGGACTTCCGATGAATGATTCTTAGCTTCAAAGCTTCGCTCGCCGTAAGACGGCCACCTCGCTTAGCCCCTTTCACTTTTAGCCGACCGACGATACTGCTACCGACCCAAAGAACTCGCTATCCATGCCGCACAAAACTGGGTCAACGCACATCGGCTCCTCCAACACCACCTCCTCATCCTTCTGCTAATGCACCCTGACATCTTTCAACTTGGTCAAAAGATCGTGATCTAGCCCGATGTATTGAGAAGAGGAGTGCTAAAACAAGAGAAACACATTCGTATCAAAAGGTGTATTTATTATTCACAAAAGTGAAATTTACAAAGCTCTGGATCCCAACGACCCCGCACTGAACCTATTACAATGGCTCACGACCGAGCCTCTTTGAGGGCTCATTGCCGCTCCTCCCACCGTGGGCCCCTTCTAAGGGAGACTTGAGCTCGCCCCACCTCCCCGCCTTCAGCCCGCACTCGCGAGAAGTTCCTCAAGCTCGGATCTTCATCCTCCTCAGATCGGGTAACGGCCCACCGCCGGGAGAGAAGTGGAGGACGCCAAAGTCTCCAAGAGGGGCGGACTCGCCCGCAATCATGCGAGCGTAGTCCTTCCAGCAGTCCGGAGCGACTCGACCCAACCATGCCTAACCTTGTCGAAGTCGCATCTCACCGCTAACTTTCCAGATGGTCGAACACCACCTACGGCCCGAGAACCACGACTGTGTCGGAAATGGGCGCAGAAGGTCTCGATTTGATGAGCTCGCCGGGCAAGGCCCCTCAAGATCGCCCTCGCCCCGCCAAGAAGGCACTCTTCTTCGGGCGAGCTTTTCTCCGCCTCACCTGCCTCCTCTCGAGCACCTCCACTTCGCACGGGCCACCGCAGGCCCGAGTCTTCTTCGTGGCGGCCTCAAGAATGCCCTCGCGGCCTCGACATCCGCCTCAGCACCGACAATGCCCCATCGGTCTTGCAAGGGTCTGCCCTCTCCACCGCCTCATACCGAGACGCCCCTGGCGATTAATCCGCCATGCGCGCAGCCCCATCACCAAAGTCGATCCCGAAATTCAAAAATCACACAATAAGAAACACATGGCGTAAGGAAATAACGGCAGACATGGTATAAACCTGCTTCGACCAAATTGTTCTTTTCACGCCGTAATAGTACGAGGTCCTTATAGAACTGTAAGGTCGACCCAAGTCGAATCTCTCGAGGAAGGCTCGATAGGCTACTGCTCTATGTCAAACACGAAAATAGAAAAGAAAACTAACGCCCTAACAAAAGGGGCTATCACGAAAGGACGAAAGGTGAAAATAAAATAAAGCAGGGAAAGCGGATGCACTTGGACAACAATAGGAATTAACAGATACACGGAATTGAAGACGGTGTTCTAAGGTTCGAATCTATCCTCACAATCAATGAATCAAGGACCAATGCACAATGCATAGAACACCCACGCGTGTCACCAAACGGTCAACACTAACTAATCTCTCGACACGCCAACGTTAGACTCGAACTTAATGATAGGGATCTCTCAATCAACCAAAATCAACTACGAAGGATATTTTATCATAAGGCACACGATAGCAAAAACCCTAACCACATATATCATTTATTCAACAACAAACCAATCTCTCGATCACTTTCATCATCAAACTTATATTTAATATAAATCGTTCTCGATATCTTTATAATCAAACATAAGCATACAATCAACCTACACTATTCTTTCGAACACCATGCATGAAGATCATAAAATAAACAAATTATACGGATGAAGAATCGCAAATCATCAATTCAATAATCACAATTCAAGACGAGAACAATCAAACATATATTTCCCAACAATTCATAATTTATCTCATGATAGAAAATTACTCCAATCCCAATTACATAGACATAATCAAAATCAGGAAAACTTACAACCATTCATAGACAAATTCGTCTTCCAAAATCCGGAATCGTACAATCCCAATTGTTAATCCAAGCACAAAATAATTAAAAGGAAAAGAAAAGGAAGAAGAAAGGAAAAAGAAGTTAATAGGAACCGACGAAGAAAAATAAAATCGTAACTGTGGTTTTTGCGGTATTTCAAGATTTATAACTGACGAACATTAACTCCCGCCACGGACGCGACGAAGCGCCGGACGCGAGGAGTTTCGACGTAATGTAATCAACACCCAACACCGGACGGAGCATGCGCACGGACGCGCCAAGCTCGACGACGCCCAAAGACTAGCACGAATGAATGGGCGAAGACGGCGGCGGCGCTGGCATGGGCGAAGCACGCGCTGGGCGAGAGCGGCGCCGGGCACCTTGGCCGGCACCCAACGCCGGACGAAAGCGCGGCCAGCGGACGCAAGGGCGACGGGCGAGGCGCGGGCATGGAACGCGCGCTGAGGTGCAGCGGCGACGGGCGAGGGCGCATGTGGAGCGAGGCGCGCCGCGGAGCGGGGCTGGGCCAGGCGCGGCTGGGCGGGCGGTGCGCGTGTCACACCCCGCCTATCTAACTCGACTCATCGCTAACCTGAGTGCGATCGTGAAACAAAGGGAAAACGACTAACTATTTTGAGAGACTCGACATTTTTAAGATTATATTTTCAAAGAAAGACGAGTCATTAACTCGTGATTGATAAGTCGATCAAGGATGAACATTAATAATTAATCGCTTAACAAACCGATACCATAATCCTCGACATGAGTTCAAAGTTTAAATCATATGTCTAACCCATAATATTCTCGACACACAACAATTTACAAACCGAAGCTTGATCGGCAAAGAAAGAATGGTCGAGTTTATGTATGAAGACATAAACCCGGCAAACCTATAACATAACTCAAAACGCTCTTCGCCAAGATTCTTCTCGTCATCATCTTCACAACCTGCATATTTAGAAATACATGTATGTGAGTACTTGATGCACCTGGGCATTGCCGAAAACAATTTAAAACATGCTCTGAGCTATACAATCGATCACACATAACGTATTCATAGGGGTTTTGAGAAACATCCTATGAATTAACTTTAATAAATCAATTTCTTCATGATCAATGCACGCAATAGCTCAAATCATAATATAACATGTCCGCAGACAAATCTTAAATAAACACCATATTCACAAGATGTGTCGGTAAGTAAGCTCCTTCTCAAACACCTCGCCAAAGGCCACCTGTACACAAACCCTTACTAGCAACTGCCTAGCATAGGGTCGATATCGCCAATCTCGTAGATAAGTAATATGCAAGATGCTCAAAAACAGTAAGTCAATTAACTTTATAAAATTCACATGCTCATTTTCATAAACTGTGCATAAACATATTTTAATTTAGAAAGCTCACCGGATAATCGGGCTTATTCAACACTTTCGCTTTTCCTTTCGATCTTTAACTCGCCCACTTGCTCCTTAAAAGAGATAAGAGTGAGTAATACGGAAAGATGAACTAAGAGTTTCTAACCTCGAGCTTCTATTAAACTCTCTCAATACTCTATCATTAAGCTAAACCGCTAGGTCAATGCACCCAAACTAAACTACTGAATCATTATGAAATTATTTCACAAGAACATTCATCTTTCAAGTCATGTATATAAAGTCCTTTGAAAATACGTGAACTAACGAAATCAAACTTTACAAACTAGCATAGAAAATTCTCAATAATTCAAAATAAAGCTAATTTTATATACTATATTATTCTTTGCAATCAAATTAATCAAATAAAATCAAAATAATAAGTTCTCGATTTTCCATAAACATACTAAATTGGGCTTTTCAACGAGTAGGATTTAACTCCATTTCTTTTGCCAAACTTAATCATATATACACAACAACATATATACTAGCTTAATTTAAACAAATCAAAGCCAATCATCTTGAAATCAAAGCCACACTTTTCGGTCCTCGAAAAATCAAGGGCTAAATTTTGTTTTCAAACTCAACTCTAATCATGCTCAAACACCCCTAATTGCATAAATACAAGCTCAATTTATAAACCCATAACATAATTTCAAAATAGAAATTAGGTTTCAAATTAGAATTTGGGTTTTTCTCAAATTTAATAAATTAAACTATAGATCAAGCATAAAACTCTTTTACTAGATAGATCTAAACATATATAAACTATAGATCAAGAACAAAAATTCCTTCGAACAATATCATGATGACCTAAAATATAGGGTGGATTTTATTTGCGAGCTATGGCGACATGGGGCCCTAGCATGGCCGAGACATAGCGAGGCTCATAGATGGGTTTTTTCTTTGATCTCTTAGCATAATATCATCCCCAAGATGTAGATCTACGATATATGACTAGAAATCGGCGCACATATACAAATGGCCAAAATGGCCGAGCGCAAAAGGGGAGGATTTTTCATCTTTTCTAGCTCAAATCTTAGAAAAGATTAGTGGTAGGATGTTGATCTACAACGCGAAGAAGCGATCAAGGTCCGAATCTCGCTTGAAGATAAAAGCGAAAAAGTGCGAGAGGAAAATTGTGTAAAAGAATGAACTTGAAGCTGTATATATATATATATATATCATAGGAACAAGTAAAGCTTCGAATAAGCTAATGAAATCTAGAGAATTCTAAGCTTCTAAGGAAGCTATATGAATTCTAGAGAGTTCTTGGTCTTTAATGGCTTAATAAAACAATTGGGCTCACACCACATTTAATACTAGGCCCAAAGTATTAAAAACGTTAGGTCTTTAACGAACATAAACGATTTTCGCTCAACTAAATAAGAATATAAATTATCTCTCTCAAAATAATAAATCAAATAGAAATATAGAAATTTCTAACGAGTTGAAATCAGAAATCATTCTTTCCAAAATAAATATGGAAATGAAACAATAAATAAAGATTTATTGTTAACTCAATCGATCGAAAAATTTAATTTAAATCTTTGAGTTGCCTCCAAAATCTTATCTCCTCGAAATCTTATAAAATTTAACTGAGGATGCATTGTCTCTTTAGTCACCACGATTTATGCATTACGATTTAGCTTTAAGCAGCTATAAGCTTGTGCCTACGAACTGCTCTCCTCGTTCCGAGATGCTTTTCAATAAAGTTGATTCTTGAAGATCCAATTCATCCTATTTTATGCCTTTTTTCTACAAAACATCGAAACAAACGAAATAAGTTCGAATCGACAAATATTAATCAAACCAACGGCATAAATAGGACAAACCACTTAAAATGACACACAAAACAATACCAAAATGAGCACAAATTCATACTAAACAACTCTCCCACACTTATCCATTTGCTTGTCCTCAAGCAAAGTCTATACTAATAATAATAGGGAAGATAACTCATGCAACTTCACTCTTAGTCTAATCAATCAAACCTTATTGCTTTCCCCCACACTTGGTGTTTACGCATTCAAAGATAATGTGAAATAAATCTAGGACGGCAATTGATTTCTAATAAATAAAAGGGTAACCTCTCGCTGCACTCCAACTCTCCGTTAGGGGTGAACTAACTAATGTGGTCACCTTTAGCAACAAGTTTCTTTTTAAGCACATAGAATGTTTTAACAGATTTTGAACAATGTTCAAAGGTGAACCTCGATGAACTCGTGTTTCCTATCGTGGTTTCCCATGTCCATTTCTCAAATTACGAGAAAGAGGGACAGAATCCCATCCTCCATTTCAACAATCTCATTTTCTACTCTTTTTCACACATTTTTTTTTTAATCAATAGATGAAACAAGTATATAGGTAACCACAATGTTAACACTACCCCTAACATTAGCTCTGACAAATCACATCAATTCTCCCTATTCATTTTCTATCAATCACAATCCCAATCACATTACATTCGAATCATAAACCACCAAAACTCTAGGAAATTTAAAATCAGTCTGACCAATACCACGTAGTTTAGTCGCACAAATCAAAATCCTAACTTACTCAAGATATAAAATACTTGATTCTAAGAAATCAAAATAAGCATAGATGCATATCACCAAGCATACAAAAGATAAGGTACGCACACAAAACCGAAAAATCATCCTCACATTTTAATCCGAGCACCGCCCCTGCTCCAAACATTAATAATACAAAAGGCCATGAGGATGATACTTCGATAATAAACGAGTGTGCGCTGAGAGTCGAGCATCACGGCTTCACCACACGGATTAGAATGTCCTAACTCAAAATGATAAACACCAAACCCGCACTACGTAAAACCAAAATAAAGACGAACCAAAACACAAGCAAAACCAACAGAAACAAGAACAAAACAGAAAACAAGAAAACTCGTGGTCGCTTCCCACGTAGCGCCTGCTTCAATGGCACGAGCTCCACTAATCAAAAACGGACTATCCATAGTCCTTCACCGCAGGAATACCATCTCAACCGTAGCATCAAGAGTAACAAGGTAAGCACAAAGGATAGTTAAGGTAGCAAATAATGAATTAATTAAGTTCAAATCAAACATCTTATTCTCCAAAGAAAATATATAACTTCAACTCCAAAAGCACAATACTTTGGAGAATAAGGATGTTGAAAATTATAGATGCTACCGATCGTATGTCTCTCTTCATCCTTCAACCGGATCGGAAGATATCTGCTTGTTCACACTTAGTCTCGCTTGATAAATCCTCGACTCTTCACTTTTATCAACTTCCATGATTCTCCTTAACTTCATCATCTTCATAGACTATGATAGAAGAAGTTTGCTCCAATTGTCTCGCATCTCCTCCACACTTTGGTTGTGGACCAATTCTTCCACTATCCCGCCAACCGACCGACTTGAGTCTCTAAACGCCGATAGATGTTTCCAAAATCTCGAACCTTGTGGCTTCACCGCTGATTCGCATTGAATGAACGCCTGAAATGACTCCTCCAATGTCGGCTTCACCGGCCGCCCATCGGCCGACTCGCTCGAATGAACGCCCGCAATGACTCCTCCAATGTCGGCTTCATCGGCCGTTGTTAAAGAAGAGGTCCCGACTATATGAAGAACTCGAGGATGCCTCCAAGAGGGATCATAGGCTTGATGCTCACACCGACGGGTATCCTCAAATAGTCGACTGGGCTCCTTCTTCAAAGGAAGAATTTGCCCACGACGAGCTTTCCTCCTCCAAACCTGTATGACCATATTCAGATCGCCGTAACCCCGCATTAATGTACACCAATTACAAAAACAAGATCACACGCACCAGCTTGGAGAAAATAGAAACAAAGAAAAAGAAAAGAAAGAAATAAAAGAAGAAGACGGGAAGAAACAAACACAAAACGACACAAAACCCAAAGCCTAAAGCCTTCCAAGAACGGCGCCAAAATTTGTTCCGACCAAATTGTTCTTTTCGCCGCCGCAATAGTACGAGGTCCTTATAGAACGGTAAGGTCGACCCAAGTCGAATCTCTCGAGGAGGGCTTAACAGGCTACGGTTCTATGTCAAACACGAAAATGTAAAAGAAAACTAACGCCCTAACAAAAGGGCTGTCACGGAAAGGACGAATGCAGAAAATAAAATAAAGCAGGAAAGCGGATGACTGGACAACAATAGGAATCGATGATACACGGAATTGAAGACGGTGTTCTAGGTTCGAATCTATCCTCACAATCAATGAATCAAGGACCAACGACAATGCATAGAACACCCACGCCTCACCAAACGGTCAACACTAACTAATCTCTCGACACGCCAACGTTAGACTCGAACTTAATGATAGGGATCTCTCAATCAACCAAACATCAACTACGAAAGATATTTTATCAAGGCACACGATAGCAAAACCCTAACCACATATATCATTTATTCAACAACAAACCAATCTCTCGATCACTTTCATTGTCAAACTTATATTTAATATAAATATGCTCGCATATCTTTATAATCAAACATATGCATACAATCAACCTACACTATTCTTTTCGAACACCATGCATGAAGATCATAAATAAACAAATTATACTGGATGAAGAATCGCAAATCATCAATTCAATAATCACAATTCAAGACGAGAACAATCAAACATATATTTCCCAACAATTCATAATTTATCTCATGATAGAAAATTACCCAATCCCAATTACATGACATAATCAAAATCAGAAAACTTACAACCATTCATATGACAAATTGCCTTCCAAAATCCGAATCGCATAATCCCAATTGTTAATCCAAGCACAAAATAATTAAAAGGAAAAGAAAAGGAAGAAGAAAGGAAAAGCAAGTTTAATAGGAACCGACGGAAGAAAAATAAAATCGTAACTGTGGTTTTCGCGTATTTCAAGATTTATAACGGACGAACATTAACTCCCAGCCACGGACGCGACGTAAGTCACGGACGCGAGGAGTTTCGGACGTAATGTAATCAACACCCCAGCCGGACGGAGCACGCGTCGATGCGCTTAAGTTTCGGACGCACGCCCGGCCGCTTGAGGCAAGCCGGCAATGCATGTGCGTATTAAGACGACGGCACGGCGGGCGCCGGGCACCTAGCGCCGGACGGGCGAGGGTGCACGGCAAAGGCGAGGCGGCCACCGGGCGAGCGCGGGCGCGGATGGGGCCAACGGCGCTGGTTGGCGCCGCCACCCAAAGACGGATGGAAGCCGCGGGCGAGGCGCTGGAGGCGCAGCTGGCGACGGCGAGGCGCGGCGCGAAACGAGCGCCGGAGGCGCAGCAAAGCGACGGGCGAGGCACGACGTGCGGAGCGAGGCGCGGAGGTGCAGCGGGCGACGGGCGAGGCGGGCGGCGGCGCCGGGATGCGCATGGCGCGGGCGCTGGCTCGCGCTGCGCGCGCCAGGCGCGACTTTGACGTTGGCCCGCTTCTCCTCATCTCGAACTCCGATTTGCAAACCATTTGCACCTACGAACTCGTCGAGATGCTTTTCAATAAAGTTGATTCTGGCAGATCCAATTCATCCTATTTTATGCCGTGTTTCTACAAAACATCGAAACAAACGAAATAAGTTCGAATCGACAAATATTAATCAAACCAACGGCATAAATAGGACAAACCACTGAAAATGACACATAAAACAATACCAAAAATCAGCACAAATTATACTAAACAAAACCCATACCTGGAAGGATATAGGGTGCTGAACTGCACTGACATAATCCTAGCACGGGTATCTCGCTGCCGAGGTCGACTGACCCCGCCCCGAGGTGCCATCATCAATTGGCCGAGGTCGGCCACCACCACGGTGCCTTGCTCGGCCTCACCGCCCGCCTTCTTGCCGGTGGCCCGGCCGACGATCAGGTTGGAGGTGGCAGAGCGGCACTTTGCTTTCATGGATCGAGCTTCACCACACAATAAGAAGAGTCCATTAGCAACGACATCGTATATATGAGAAAAAGGAAAAGTGATGCCTCACCCCGTCCGATCCCGATCCTCAAGCCTCCGATCTATATATGCTCACCGGCATCATTCAGATCGCCCCGTGAAATCATAAGATATTTCACCAATGCATTCAGCTCGCCCTCTATGGCACCCAAGGGCTTCACCTTCACATCCCTCATCTCGCCCATACCCCACTTATAACACGGTGCCCGCCAACCCGCAAAAGAAAAACTTTGCCACCGGGCACCTTAGAGGGTAGTCACCCCGAACGATCCGTCGAGGTGATAAATAATATACACCTCCCGAACTCGACGAAAAAATGCATCAGACCTCGGCGAGAGCTTCGCTAAGGTCAGAATAGTAAAACCTAGCCCGCCCACCCACCTAATGGAGTTCGGGTCAACTGGCATATAGGAATTTGAAAATATTCCTGAATACTCAAAAAGATGGAGGCCAAGGGGAACCTAAGCCCAGCCTTCAGTCCGGAGGGGCCATAGCTTTATCACCTTTTTGCGGCAGGCACCACCAGGCCTCCGCCGGAATATGGCATTCCTTCACTATCCTACATAAATCAGAAACGGTAAGAGACGAGCTAGCGTCCCTGACCTTCCACTTATCCCAGACAGATGGTATCGCCGGAACCTTAGCGCTAATCCCCCTAGACCTACCCATCAAGGTATGGCACATATAATCCTTGATTTCATGATCGCCCTTTTCACACGCAAAGAGTGTAAGTACAGGTGTTAAGCATCGATCCACAGAGATTCCAACTGAAAACACGTAAGCTAATTCAACGACTATTCATCATTATCCAAGCACGTAATAAGGGTGAGATGTTTTAGGCTTCGAAATTAATCCAAAGCAAAGGTAACCAAACGTAAATATAAAATAAAGCGATAAAATCACTAAAGATGATTATAAAGAAAGACTAACCCTAGGGATGCACCAATCCTATCCACAACGATGTTTATCCCGCTTATTATTAACCGCTTTAATCCGCATAAGACGGAAGATCACATATATAACCAACAACTTCGCCATTTATAATTATGGGCATTGATTACTAATTTTCCTATCACGCTACGCCTCTAGAGGAAAATAAGCAACCCAAAAGGATCACTAAGAATATGCTTCCTACGATCGCCCTATCTCAATTACGACTCAAGGCTTAATCAGATCATGCATTCAAGATCGATTGACAATTAATACAAGCTTACGCCATTAATCGGCAACTAGATATGCATCAAGATCGATTAGAAATCAACACATATAAATAAGCACCATGAATCATGAATCATGCCCGAAGGTAAATAACAACAGCAGTAACTCACAACATATAGGATCGAATCATGCAAACCCTAGGATTAGAATAGAAAACTAGCCGTACATTATAAACGGAATGAAATAATAATTAACCATAAAAATGTAAATTAAATATATAAACCCGTAGGAAGCGCTTGATGAACAAAGGTTGGTCTTGAATCCAATCCCAAGCTTAACGAACGGAAAACAAAGGAAAACGATCGACAAAACGTCCGATCGATAACGAAACGATAAACTAAACTAGAACAACGAAAACAATACAAGAATTAAACTAAACAAAGACTAAAGCTAAAGAATGGAAAACCGAGGAAAACTGAAGTAAAATAGGTTTGGAACGTGTTGGGGTCTCCCGGAGGCGCGGTGTCTTCGCCTTATTTATAGAAAAGGGTGGAAACCCCACTTCGCCTATCGCTACCGCCATGATCGTCCTCGCGATCGCTAGTGCGATCGCTAGTATCTCGCGCTTTTTCGCCGCCGCTTTTCATACCGGCTTTGTACTCATGACCGGCTAGCGGTCGCTAGTCGCTACGAACCGGTCGCAGAAATCGCCCAGCGAATTCTCGACGCTAGCTTCGCCACGGCACGAGGTCGCGTCGCGCTTTCTCGGGCGCCACGGTTTGCTCATGACAACCTAGCGACCGCTAGTTGGTCGCTAGAAACCGGCGCTTGTTCATTTTGTTCGTGCTTCGCCTTGCTTCGATTATCAATATATAAACCTACAAAACGCCAAAGGAACACCCAAGAGCAAGATCTTCTAGAAATAGATGAAACATTAAGAATCGATACATAAACGCATTATTAAACGAGCTAAACTCATCTTCAAATATCAACTAAATACGTAAAATGCGCGCTTATCAAACCCCAAACTTAAAGCATTGTTTGTCCTCAAACAAAAAATGTAATGTAAAGACAAACGAAAGATCAACGAGCATAGCAAAGAGGATAACCATTCTAGCCTCCAAACATATCAACGCCAAAACATTAGCGCATACGACGACGTTAGTCCACTCAACACAAACAACAATTTACGGCAAAAGCTCATTTATTTCAACCTCACAAAGGCATGTGTGTAAATATATATAGGATACACTCAAACTCATAAAGAAATTAAGGACGTATACACTCAAAGATCAATGCAATGCAACATCTTACCATAGGCTTGCTGCTTTCTAACATCTCCACCACACAAATGTGTTCAAACGAGGATCAAAGAGGACTTTGATAGGTTATAATGTAGGCACATTGGTTAAGGTAGGATAATATATGGTTAAGTTGACTCAAGCAAACCCAAGCACCACCATTTATATATTTCGACACATACGGACTTTGTCCATTTTCCTCTTCTCTCCCAACGTGCTAAATCAACGCTTTAATGCCACGTAATGTACCTATACTTTGATTAAAGACCCTTTATGCTCAACACTCATAGTGAACTTAACATTTTCTTTTCTTTTCTTTTCTAGAGCTTATAGGGTTTAACTTTCACCTAACAAGGTACTATTCTTCACCACGTATGTATTTTTCTAAAATAAACTTTTCTCGTCATAACTACATCAAATTTTTCACCCTTTGATTCCTATATCCATCCTCACCTCCTATCATCCGTTTAATCGAAAGAAAAGTCTAATAAAGGCTCAAAGAAGGCGATAAATGGTATATAACATCGGGTTAGTGTTTGGGTGAATATGTGGTTAACAAAGACGGCCTTTATCCTTTCCAAATTCAAACACATATCATAGCCTCGACACGTAAACACGGCAAGTTCTAGAAGATAATCACATGCATGATATCACACAATTAAAAGAAATCAGATCAATATGTTTATACAAAGGAAGCTCAAGTCTCACGGTTAAGCAAATGGTGAAAAAACAATGCCTAAGCCATCTCACGTCATTCATGCGCTATTTTCGAACATATCATGTGCACTATCATTAAATTTCACAAAATTTTCTATCGTTATCGCCACATGGATTAACACACTTCACTTAACTCGTTGATCGACGTATTACCTAAAACGAAAAGAAAACAAAAAGACGACAAAACAACACAAACGAAAGAAACGACAAAACACGAAAACAACAAAGAAAACGCTGGGTTACCTCCCAACAAGTGCTTAATTTAACGCCTTTAGCTAGACCATAACTAACCTCGCTAACTGGCGCTTTAGTAGCAATAGACATCTTTCTCGACTTGTGGAACCTTCTAAACTGCAGATTTACGGACGACCACCACCGACTATGGAAGTGGCCCCCAAACTCGAACGAAACACTCTGAGTTCCATGCCGAGTCCACTTCTTCCTTCTCGCAGCCTTCCTCGAGTGGTTTGGTACCCTAAGCGTGAGATGTGCGGCAAAGCAGAAATCATGATCGAGCAACAATCTTTCGTTTCCAACGCCGGGTTGCTTGATGGCGTCAGATATGGAAATTTTGAGCTCCTCATCGCTAACACGAAACGTGAGGTTTCCTTCCCGCACATCAATCAACGCACCACCAGTTGCTAGAAAGGGTCTACTAAGGATTAGTGGTTGTTGTTTCAATTCGGAATATCTAAAATAACAAAGTCGGCAGAAAACAAAATCCCAATTTACCAACACGCCTTCGACGATACCTTTTCGATATGTGATCGATCGGTCAGCCATCATCGCGAAATCTTCGTCGGCTTCATCTTTCCTAGGTGTAGCCCGTTGAAAACGCTCAACGGCATCGATTGATGCTCGCCCCAAATCGCACAAAACATTTGAAAATTCGCCGGCGATCTCGCACTCTAACGTGAAACCGCCGATCCTTCGCTCAAAGGAGCTTTTTGTAAGACGGCATCAAGACTTTCGGATAGGGAAATTTTCTCAAATTTCCAAGTTTCTTCTTACTTGCAAGCGCTGCCTTTTAAGAATTTCATGTAGTCTCAAGATGTTTCGCAACGCTCAAAGAGAGGCAAATTTATCTCAACTTTCAAATACCTCTTGAACGAGCAAATTTCGTCATATTTCGACTCTGACAAGTCGACTTAAACGGACCGAGGAATGTACGCGGCGAGGATTAGCCTGGGTGCTCATGTCGACCTCGCGATCACCGGGATGGTCGCGAGGTGTCCGCCGCGCCGATCTCCTTGTTCGCGGCGAAGCTATGGGCGTTAGGTCGCCGCGAGCAACCGCGCCGTGATGCTGGATGGCTCGCGGTCGGGCGCGCTGGCGCCAAGGGTCGTCGCGCGCTCAGGACAAAATTGTGATGGCTCGCGATCGACTCCGGGTCGCGAGCTCGGTCGCGAAGTTTCGCCGTAATGTTTTCGCTCTTTTCTGTAGGGCTCGTAGGCTCGCCCACCTCCCCGAATGGCGAAGCATCGACTCTTCGGGTTCACCTCCAGACACCGGAAATTGGCCTGCCTTTTGTAGTGCATTCACTGTACGGCAATTTGACCAATTTGACCTTCCAACATCTTTATGTGCTTCCCCATAGTCACAATGACTCCAAGTGATTTATCTTCCGCCGTGTTGCCGATGAACGACCGATTCGTTGCCAATTGTTGGTTGCTTACAACCAACCGCGATCATGTCTTCGAGACTTGGCTTCCTCGGCCTTGAATCGAATTCGGTATTGAAGCTCAAGGTTGTTGGAAATTGAACGACCTCCGATTGATGTGGGTCGACGCTCTCGTCTCAATCGACTCTTCAAAAGAGTGAACTCTTCACGAGGTCGCCATATTTCAATCACTCAACAAAGCAATGCTTAACGATGGCGTTTCTCCGCTGGCTATTGATAGCTGTTGGCGCCATCTCTTCTAATACGGCTTGCCTCGCCGACCGGTCGGCTTAATAAGCAGCCCCCACGACGATCTACCATGCTCCTCGCCCCGCCATGTCACCACCGTAGAACTGCAGTGATTTGTTGCTCCTTGAGAACCCATGTTGTGGACATCGCCTCAATAGACCTCTCAATCTCTCCCATGCCTCGAATAATGATTCGTCGTGTTTTGGCAAAATGAGATTTCGCGATGATCTTCAAGGCCACCGGCGGAAAGTATTTCAAAGAAACTTCGCAAAGTTTCCAAGTGTCGATGCCACCGTCCAAACTTCAACCATCTTTCACCGGTCACAGCCGAGAAACCGAACACATGATCCGGATTGTGTCTGTGGCACCCCATTCTGCTTGATGGTGTCACAAATGTCGAGAAACGCCTCGAGATACGATTCGGTCTTCCGTGACCTCCCCAAGCCGCTCCTCCTCGACCATACCGATCTGTACGGTTTGAGCTCGAAATTATTCAGATTCACGCAGGGCCCCAACCGCCTCCTTGAACTGCTCGTGGATGTCGATACATGTGGTTCGTAGGTCTTTCCTCCGGAGCAGGACAACGATTCTATGTTCGCCATCCGACAACAGATCTCGCAAAGTCGCCTAGCATGCGTGCTACTTGCTCGGAGGAATGCCCTGCTCGTGGATTTGCCGCCATTGCACTGCCTCTTCTCTCGTCCTCTTCTCCTTTGAGAGCTTTCGATCCGGATCTAATAATATTTCAGAGGTCCCCTAGATCTTGTACGCATAAACCACCGAGAAAGAGAGAATTTAGCACTAACAAAAATAAATAATATATATATATATATAACTTGAATTAATAAATCCAAATCGTCAAATTATTCCTATGTGATCTTAATAACTTTAAGAACGGCGCCTAAAATTTGATCGCCCTTTTCACACGCAAAGAGTGTAAGTACAGTGTGTGTTAAGTATCGATCCACAGAGATTGCAATCCGAAACACGTAAGCTAATTCAACGACTATTCATCATTATCCAAGCACGTATTAAGTAGTAGATGTTTTAGGCTTCGGAAATTAATCCAAAGCAAAGGTAACCAAATGTAAATATAAAATAAAGCGATAAAATCACGAAGATGATTATAAAGAAAGACTAACCCTAGGGATGCACCAATCCTATCCACAATGATGTTTATCCCGCTTATTATTAACCGCTTTAATCCGCATAAGACTGAAGATCACATATATAACCAACAACTTCGCCACGATAATTGCGGTATTGATTACTAATTTTCCTATCACGCTTACGCCTCTAGAGGAAAATAAGCAACCCAAAAGGATCACTAAGAATATGCTTCCTACGATCGTCCTATCTCAATTACGACTCAAGCGCTTAATCGATCATGCATTCAAGATCGATTGACAATTAATACGCTTACGCCATTAATCGGCAACTAGATATGCATCAAGATTGATTAGAAATCAACACATATAAATAAGCACCATGAATCATGAATCATGCCTCGAAGGTAAATAACAACAACAGTAACTCACAACATATAGGATCGAATCATGCAAACCCTAGGATTAGAATAGAAAACCAGCCGACATTATAAACGGAATGAAATACTAATTAACCATAAAAATGTAAATTAAATATATAAACCCGTAGGAAGCGCCGGATGAACAAAGGTTGGTCTTGAATCCAATCCCAAGCGAACGAACGAAAAACAAAGGAAAACGACGGACAAAACGTTCCGATCGATAACGAAACGATAAACTAAACTAGAACAACGTAAAAACAATACAAGAATTAAACTAAACAAAGACTAAAGCTAAAGAATGGAAAACCGAGGAAAACTGAAGTAAAATAGTTTGAACGTGTTGGGTCTCCCGAGGCGCGGTGTCTTCGCCTTATTTATAGAAAAGGTGGAAACCCTAATTTTCGCCTGCCGCTACCGGTCGCGACCGTCCTCGCGATCGCTAGTGTGATCGCTAGGTATCTCCGCCGTTCTTCGCCGCCGCCGCTTGCGCCGCTTTGTACTCATGACCCGCTTAGCGGTCGCTAGCCGTTACGAATGGTCGCGAGAAATCGCCCAGTTGAATTCTCGACGCTAGCTTCGCCGCTGGCACGAGGTCGCGTCGCGCTCTTCGGGCGCCACCGGTTTGTTCATGAGCCAACCTAGCGATCGCTAGGCTGGTCGCTAGAAACCGGGCAGTTTGTTCATTTTGTTCGTGCTTCGCTCCTTGCTTCGATTATCAATATATAAACCTACAAAACGCCAAAGCGAACACCCAAGAGCAAGATCTTCTAGAAATAGATGAAACATTAAGAATCGATACATAAACGCACATTAAACGAGCTAAACTCATCTTCAAATATCAACTAAATACGTAAAATGCGCTGCTTATCATTCGACCTCACTATCTGGGAAGAAGATGATCATGCACCTGCATATAGACGCAAGCTAAGAGAAGAAGACATACTTACTTTTTAGTGAGGATTTTGCTTCTCCGATGAAGTTCTCGAAGAATTTTGGAAAAGCTCAAATTTCTCTCGAGCAATGAGGAAGAAGAAATGAACATTTTCTCTATCCCCATCTATTTAAAGTACAAAAGGCGCCCAAAACCGCTTTTCAACTTCCCACGGCTAACCACGATTCGACGCGAAGTAGACGCCAAGACGAGTTTCGAGCGCCCACCAACCGTCCGGGCGATATGACGATTCTAGACAGCAGATCGCCAATTAATCGCACTCATCACACCGACCTCGCTCGATGATTCAGATCGACCTCGGCGCCTGCATTTGGACATCGCCATCCGACAGGACGATTTAGTTCGACCTCGTGCCTCCGACGGACATCACCGTCCAACCGACACGACCCGGCCGACTCGGCATACCGATGGACATCGCCATCCAACAGGATGATTCAGCTCGCACTCGCATCCTCCAGACGATATTAGCATCCAACCGAGCGACTCACCGAACGTGGCAAACGGTCCAATTCACCCGTAACGTAAAACGCCTAGCCCGCTCGATCCAAGCAAATCAATCCAACCCCGATATCAAAAGATTGAGAACCTCGACAACAACCTCAGCCGAGCAACAACCAACCTCTGTAAAATGAGCTCTTCACCCCACCTCGCCCAGCTTGTTGCTCGACTAATGGGGCTGGGGCTATGATGGATACGGCCCAACCGCTTAGCCCAATGGCAGCCTATGAACCTGGCCTCGACCTAATGGACAGCCCTACGCTGTTAAGCTCAAGCCCAACATCTAAACCCTATTCAAGACCAAATCAAGAAGAGATATTGAAGGAGATATTCAAGGATCAAGATATAGATGAGATCGATCCACAAGGCAAGGGATCCGGCAATCTTTAAAGATCCACTACATGTATAAATAGAGGTTAAGTTGAATGTAGCGGTTAGCAACTATTTGAATACTAGAGTTTTCAATACATTCATTGTAATCCGACATAGTGACAAGATTGAGGAATCACCTCCGTGGACGAGATCTTTGTTGGATTTGTATATCAAAGCGCTTGGTTGAGCTTGTATACAATGTTTCTCGCTACCACTATTACAATCTCCTATCCGAATTGAATACTTGATTGCATATATCGTGTCCCCTTATCTCATTTATAAGTTAGATCATACAAAGTTGTGTAGAAGATCACGAAGTCCGTATGATTGGTCAAGCTTTAATGAGATATAAAAGTTTCACAACCGAGACAACTTGAGGACGAGTTGTCAGATAGTCATGTATAGATAAGAAGTGACTTGAGTTGGTTGTTGTCTATGCCGGTACGCCTCGCACGTATCAAGGATCACAGTGAGATGTGTTCTTCTATCCGACCCGTGAAGAACCAAGATCTCGGTGACTTACGATAATCTAAACCTCGATAAGGTATTAGGTGAGTATGAGTTCCCACCATCACTGACTTGTTATGGAAGAGGTTATATGTTCTAACCCAATATTCTCCGTGATCTTCAAGTGGTGGCAAGGTCAGATGTCATGCTAGTTATCTCAGACGAGTCACCGTATCCGCTAGGATGATGACGCCCCTTAAGGAGTTTCAAAGGTTTATTGTACTAAACCCCGCAGTCGAGTTAGCTCAAGTACAATAATAAGGTTGAGTGGTACTACTTATGAATTAAAGATATTAATTATTTTAAGCAAATGTAATGCTCTAAATAATTAATGGACATTCGATATCTTAAATACGGGATTCGTGAATGTCTAAGTGCAAGTCCGACTCAACTTCGGTAATAAAGGGGTAAGTCAAGATTTATTCTCTAGTGGCATGAATAAATGTTTATAAATTAATTTATGTTCAACAACATAAGATAATTAATTTATTTGAGACCCATCTTTATTCCTCAGATTTGATCCTCGGTCGGCCCATCCGTGCCCATAGCTTGGAAGGAAAATAGCGCCTACTTTCTACATGGCAAGGATTTGATTCTCTTTATCCTACAAGGATATAATTATATTTACGGGATATGCATAGATCCTTTCCATATAGGATTATGGTAATAATCCTTTCCATATGTGATTATGGTAATTTCTATACGGGATTATGGTAATTTCCATAAAGGATTATGGTAATTTCTATATGGGATTATGGTAATTTCCTTATGGGATTAAGGTAGTGCATTATAAATACGAGGTAAGAGATTAAACCAATGAGATGATTAATAATCAACCTCAATATTTTCGCCCATCACCAAGAGAAAGAGGGCGAGGTTCTCAAAATTGTGCCAGAGAGAAAGAGGTGATTTTCCAAGCATTCTCCATAGATCGCCCTCACCGACATTGGAGATTGGGCAACCTAGATACAAACCCGTAAGGTCAAAGCACGCAGTCTCGATCCATTCCGCCGACAGATCCAAAGGTAAACACGAGAAGACCCTCACGTGTTGCAATTAATTTTATAGGTGCATGCTAGGTATATAATCAATGTATGGTGAATTAAATATCCAAGATAGATCATCTGGGAGAGGCTAAAATCGATTTTTTAATTGGTATCGTAGCCCTCGATCGGTAGATTCGCCTCGCTGATTAATTCACGCTGATTATTACGCGCTTAATTAATTGTTGGATCCGGCTCATCGTGGCTCGGTTTTATTTTGTCGGATTTTGTTTTTCACCACGAAAATCCGTGGTTAGATTAGATTTATTTTCTCAGTAAATCATATCCGTAAAAGTAAAACGGGCAAGAAAGAAGTCGATCGAGACGACGGAAAAACCGTCGCGACGGGCGCGGCGGCGACGGCACGCACGGCGCAGACGGCGCCGCGACGCCGCCGTGACGGCCGAGCCCGCATCCGCTTTTCCACCGAACTCGCTTTGACGAGTCCGGCCATCGCCGCGGCACGCGAGGCCCGCTGAATCCGTCCGTGCCTGCACGCGAGGCCCGTCAAGATTATAAAGATCCGCATTTTGCATTTCTATGTAATAGATTAGGCGAGAAAGTGCGATTCCACGAAGGGCCACGATGAACGCTTTTTATTTTATTTTTATCGCTCATCGCATGTCGTGGATGTTTAAAATTATGCGAGCATGCTATGTATGTTTAAATTACGCCGACAAACCTTTAAGTGTTTTTCGAATCGAGCGATAGTAAGCATGCTAGGTTTATCGCTTTTCAAGCATATTTTAGAATTTTGCAGCATGTTTTTTATGTCGAGTTCTATAGAAAAGCATGCTAGGATTACGTGATCTCGCATGGACAAACCTTTGAACAAAAAGACTAAGCAAGCAACCCGACAAATTAATTTTTATAATTAAAATGTCAAGACCTCCACTTTTTGATCTCTAAACAAAGTGAGACGACCGTGAGTAAACGCCCACACGCGCGCCTTTGCTTGCACTGCTTATCATAAGTTTGTTAGATGATATTTCTAAATAAAACATTTTAAATCTATCGGAAGTGAGAGTTTCATGTGTAAACGCCCACACGCTGCGGGCTTGTATGTGTGATTTTCATAAGTTCTCTAGAGATAGATATAAAACGAGATAACAAAAGAATTTTAATTGAAGCGGTATGGTCCGAGTGAGTATGCCAATTCTAAGAATTCATTTTCGTTAAAATTGTGGTCATTGCTAGACATCACCTCAAGTACAACTTCCCGCCAAGTCCTTCGCGATAGTGATGTGGTTTAGAAAGGTCCAATCGTTAATTTCATTTGTCACAAGGATAAGTTGACATGGATTGAAATTAAACGACTAAAAGGTATATTTTAGTCCGGTCGAGGGGTTCATGTAAACGCCCACACGCGCGGCTCGTATGTGGGATTCTCATGATTGGAGGTTTCAATTATATTGTTTTATCAAAAGGTTACAATATTATTGTTACTAATTATGTGCGATCGTATGATTATGTGTTTACTTTATCGATTTCGATATGTCTCTTACATCGATTATCAATATGCTCGCACAAAATTCCTTATCCGTCCAAATTTTATCGAGTGGAAACGAAACATTGAGAATGTTCTTACCGCGAAGAAAATCTATTTGTACTCACTCACACCCCGTCCCAAGCCTCTAGACACCATCTATCGATGAGGAGCGCAAGGAGCACGAGAAATGGGACAAATCAAACAGAATGGTAAAGTGCCTCTTTGGTCACCATGTGCAGTCCCCGCAACTCAAAGATCAAGAGATGGAAGATGCAAACACGATATGGCTAAATCTTATGAAATTGTATGATGAGTTACGTAATCGCATTGTCATAATTTGACAAAATCAATAATGTCAAGTTCAATGAAGGAAAGCGATTCGTGCATAACCATGTAGAGCAAATGATTAATCTCTTCGAGAGCTCGACTGGTTGGAGGATATATTGATGACGTAGTCGAATCAATATGATCTCAACACTTTGCCCAAGTCTTTGATGACTTCCGTTATAAAGCGTCCTTTATGATAAAAGTTATACTCAGATTCATTGCAAGAGGATCTAGTAACGAAGAACGCAAATGGGCAAAGGTGCACGTTTTAGTACGCACCTCAAAGAAAACCACCGCTTATCGAAGATGAAAAGGAAAAGTGGAATTCAAGAGATGCTAAGGCTAAAGAAAAGAGTGGGAGAATACAAAGGGCTCTACCAACGGTTTGAAAAAGCAAAGGAGAAGGGCAAATGCTTCAGTGCGTGAGACCGGGCATTGGAAGGCTAAGTGCTCCAAGCTCAAGGCTCTAGGTACGCCATTTGCTTTAGTAACGGAAACATGTTTAGCGACTTGTTCTACCCATTCTTGGGTAGTAGACACGGGTGCGACTGATCATGTTTGTTACACCTGCGTGGGTTCCCGCGACAAGGGAGTCGAATGATGGCGAGATAACGATTCCATGGGCAACGCGCGAAAGTCGAGGCCGCTGCAAATGGAGATGTTACTTTATGTTTTGAGAAAACAGTTTAGTTTTAAAAGACGCTTTTATATGTGCCGGATTTTCGGCGGAACCTTGTTTCTGCTTCAAATTGTTTATTCATGGATATTCGCTTGTTTTGATAGTGGTGTTTTATCATAAGAAATAACGGTTATCCGTAGTAGCACATTATATAATTCACTTTATACTATTTTCGCAATACATGATACCTATAACTATGTTGCATCTACATCAAACCTTAAAAGAGAAAGTTTTCTTCAAGATGACACCTCTTTTCTCTCGGCATCTTAGATTAGGTCACATCAATCTAAATAGGATCCAAAGACCGGCTAAGAATGGAGCGCTGGGAATCTCACGCCACTCTGCTCCCTCGTCCGCTAACTCAGATAAGGTAAGATGTTGACTGCACCTTCAAAGCCGAAGGTCATAGAGCCAAAGAAATGTTAGAGCTAGTCCTGTTTTATCGTGTGGACCGATGTCCACACAAGCTCGTGGAGGTACGCAGTATTTTGTCACTTCATCGACGACACTCAAGGTATGGATACGTATACCGCTTCACCGCAAGTCCAATGCTTTGAGAAATTCAAAGTATTTTAAAGGAAGTGAGACGAAGTTAGGTAAGAGTATCAAGTCATCAAGGCTCGATCGCATGTGGCTTAATACCTCAACAACGAAGTTCATGGACTATCTAGTGAAGTGTGGGATTACCTCCCAAATAAGATTTCACCCGGCACACCACAACAAAATGGGTGTCGAGCCAAGAAATACGACTTTTGGAAATGGTTAGATCAATGATAAGTTATGAAACTTTGCCTATTTCGCTCGGGGTATGCCTTAGAAACGCGGCATACTTGCTAAATCTAGTACCATCCAAGTCACCAAGAGACCCCTTCGAGTTGTGGTTTGGGCGAAAGTCGAGTTTAAGCCATATAATATAGGGTCCAAGACATGTGTTTGAACAAGAAGACCGACAAGTTGGAGGCTAGATCCGACGCAAGGTCGCTTATCGCTATCCTAGAGGAACTAATGGTGGTTTATTCTATAGTCCTATGATCAAGGTCATTATTAGCACTAATGCCCGATTCTTGAAGAGGACTACATGAAAAATCATAACCAAAGTTGAAATCATTCTTCAAGAATTAGAAGATGATCGATTCCACCACCGATTAGACCAAAGGTACGAGATGTCGAGTCTAGTGGGAGGATCGACACCAGATACTTCAAGAAATTGAAGTGGGTCGAGTTCCACCGAGATATCGACCGCATAAGTGGTACCTACCCAAGAAGTTGTGCAAGATAGAGAACCACAAGTTACCGCACCCACCGCTGCTATTGTGCCTATAGTGCCTCGTCAGTAGTGGGAGGGTTGTTCGTCAACCCGAGCGATTTATGTTCGTGGGTGAATCTTCGGATTTAGTCCCAGAAAACGAACAGGTAATAATCGACCCATGGACGATAAATGAGGCGATACAAGACAATGATACAAGATCATGGAACTTACGTTGACGAGGTGGTAAAGTCCTATGGATTTACCCGCTGCTAGTGAGAGTTGTGTATCGCTTAGATGTCAACGGTAACGTGGTATTTGCACTTTACGAGATGACATTCTTCTATTTGGCAACAATGTGAAGTTGTTATCGCACGAAAGAGTTGGTTATCCGATCGCTTCAAATGAAAGACTTAGAGATGCAGCGACATTCTTGGGATCAAGGTTTACCGAGATCGCAAGAGGAAAATGTTGAGCTTATCTCAGCGCCTTACATTGATACTTGTGATTACTCGCTTTAGTATGCAGACCGTCAAGAAAGGATTGCTACCTTTCCGACATGGCGCTCCTTTATCTAAAGGGCAACACCTATGACTACAAAGAAGATAGAGGAATGAGACAAGTTTCCTACGCTTCCGCCGAGGAAGTCTCATGCATGCAATGCTATGCACGAGGCTCGATATCTCGCATGCGGCAGCATAGTGGCTAGATATCGCCTAACCTCGGACAAGCTCATCGACTACGGTAAAGTTATATATTCAAGCACCGAAAAGGACTCGAGATTATAGGCCGGTTTACCATGCAGATAGTCTAATGCCTTTGGGTTATTCAGACTCGGATTTCCAATCGACCGTGATGAGAAAAAGTCTACCTTAGCTATGTGTTTACCTTGGGAGGTGGAACCAGATCCAAAGTGAGTGCAAAGCAACGATGCATTGCGGACTCTACCATGGAAGCCGAATATGTAGCCGCCTTGAGGTCGCTAAGGAGGTCAGATGGTTAAGAACCACCTCATGGATCTAGATGTGGTACTGGTTTGCCCACGAGTATCATGGTTTATCGTGATAACTCGTGCAATGGCAAACTCGAAGGAACCACGGATCCACAAGGCAAGCAAACACATAGAGAGAAAGTACCATGTCACACAAGAAATCGTTAGACGAGGGACGCTGATTGCAAAGATTGATACGACGGATAACCTAGCGGATCCATTCACGAAAAGCCTGTCGCAAAAAGTCTACGCCGGGCACGTTAGAGGACTGGATTATGATGATGGCACCCACTTAGAAAGGAAACATTTGTATAAGTGGGAGAAGCAAAGTGATGGTTTTGATTGTAATAGCTAGTAGAGACACACATTGTATACTAAAAGTTTACTTTATTATAAGTGGGAGATTGTTGGATTTAGATAATCGAAAGCAGTTTGGTTGAGCTTGTATACAATGTTTCTGTTACCACTATTACAATCTCCTATCCGAATTGAATACTTGATTGCATATATCGTGTCCCCTTATCTCATTTATAAGTTAGATCATACAAAGGTGTAGAAGATCACGTAAGTCCGTATGATTGGTCGCTTAATGAGATATAAAAGTTTCACACCGAGACAACTTGAGGACGAGTTGTCGGTATAGTGCGGTATAGATAAGAAGTGACTTGACTTGGTTGCTTGTCTATGCCGGTACGCCCCGCACGTATCAAGGATCACAGTGAGATGTGTTCTTCTATCTCGACCGTCGTGAAGAACCAAGATCTCTGACTTACGATAATCTAAACCCTCGATAAGGTATTAGGTGAGTATGAGTTCCCGACCATCACTTTGACTTGTTATGGGCGAGGGTTATATGTTCTAACCCAATATTCTCCGCATCTTGGGTGGTGGCAATGTCAGATGTCATGCTAGTTATCTCGATCGAGTCACCGTATCCGCTAGGATGATGACGCCCCTTAAGGAGCTCAAAAGGTTTATTGTACTAAACCCCGCAGTCGAGTTAGCTCAAGTACAATAATAAGGTTGAGTGGTACTACTTAAGGAATTAAAGATATTAATTATTTTAAGCAATGTAATGCTCTAAATAATTAATGGACATTCGATATCTTAAATACGGAATTGTAATGTCTAAGTGCAAGTCCGACTCAACTTCGGTAATAAAGGGTAAGTCAAGATTTATTCTCTAGTGGCATGAATAAATGTTTATAAATTAATTTATGTTGGGTGAACATAAGATAATTAATTTATTTGAGACCCATCTTTATTCCTCGATTTGATCCCCGGGTCGCCCATCCAGCCCATAGCTTGGAAGGAAAATAGCGCCTACTTTCACTATGGCAAGGATTTGATTCTCTTTATCCTACAAGGATATAATTATATTTATGGGATATGCATAGATCCTTTCCATATAGGATTATGGTAATAATCCTTTCCATATAGATTATGGTAATTTCCATAAAGGATTATGGTAATTTCTATATGGGATTATGATAATTTCCTTATGGGATTAAGGTAGTGCATTATAAATATGAGGTAAGAGATTAAATCCAGTGAGATGATTAATAATCAACCTCAATATTTTCGTCCATCACCAAGAGAAAGAGGGGTGAGGTTCTCGAAAATTGTGCCAAGAGAGAAAGAGGTGATTTTCCGAAGCATTCTCCATAGATCGTCCTCACTCGACATTGGAGATTGGGCAACCTAGATACAGTCCAGAAGGTCAAAGCACGAGTCTCGATCCATTCCGCCTCGACAGATCCAAAGGTAAACACGAGAAGACCCCTACGTGTTGCAATTAATTTTATAGGTGCATGCTAGGTATATAATCAATGTATGGTGAATTAAATATCCAAGATAGATCATCGGGAGAGGGCTAAAATCAGATTTCCCTACAATCTTATTCTTGATCGAACCACGTAAAAGTCTCTCGTGTTCTTTACTGCTTTCATAAATCTCGCACACAAGATTTATCACAATACTTTTTTAGTAGTAAGATCAAATTCTATGACTATCTTTATTTAAGGGTAGTCTTGGAATGGTCAATTTCTTGGGTCGACCATCAATCTCTATGTCGTTGATATTACATGCAACAGGTTCTTTCGAAGATAAAGTTTAATATGTTTGAATAAAATATAATTTCTCATATTAGATATCAATATTATGTTTGTTTTAAATATTTGGATTATATATAAACTTTGATTGGTTGCGTTCTTAAAATTAAGATAATGTAAAAGTATCTTTTCAATAACATATCATATTTTTTTTGGTAAATTAATACATAAATTTTAAAGATCACATTACATTTGATTAATCGAATCTGAAATATTTGACATCAATTATTAACCATTTTACAATTAGTATCATATGTTGTTGGTGCAAAAGGTAATCATAGAGGATTCCAAGTTTTCATGTTTAAAGAATTTTTTAATTTGAAGCAAACATATTATATTATGTAAATATATGTATCATCGCACTTTAATTTATCTCAAGGAGCAAATATGTCCAGATATAATAATTAGCATATTACTATATTAAATGAAAATGCATGTACTTGAAGTATATTAACAAAGTAATAGATAAAATATCACAGAGAAACCAAACTACAATTTTACAATTCATAATATACAACAGACATTCTTTCTTGTAAGTAAAGATAAGAGGAAAATTGCTTAGAACTGAAAAAAGTATACGCAACACATGAATTCCATGATTCCCTCGTGTACATATCAAGCAGTTCATGACCGTCAAACTAATATTTAGATTGGTGATTCTTTTTAAATAAATATCTCGAAATGATTTTCCGTATAGTATACTAAATTGAGATAAGATTCCAATTGGGATTACTAAGAGGGTGTTTGGTTGAGTTATAAATTTCCAAAACTATTTATAAATTGTTTTGGGAGAATTTATGAGCTCAACCAAACATCTTTTAAGTTTAATACACGTGCAAGTTACAGACTAAAATTCATGAATTGAGTTCGTAAACTTGATCTACTGCATATATATGTATGATTTTTGAGGTGATCGTAAGTTTATAAGTTATTTTGAAGAGGTTATAAACTTATCCAAACATATTTTAAATTTAATATACGGACAAGCTACCGATTAGTTTCTTGAATTGAGTTCATAAACTTGACCTACTACGTATGTATGATTTTTGAGGAGATCGTTAAGTTTAATATAGTACTATAATATTTACAAGATTGAATATTTGTATACTTACATTATTAAATAAGCTCTATAATTGTCAAGTCCATCAAAATATATTGTGATTACCGAAAGTAAACTAGGCTTAGAGTAGTTATACCTATAAGTCCGATAAATTCGAGAGAAATAGCTCAGTAAAATTCGTAGAGATGGTACGAAATAAATAGTGCCAAAACATACTATATTACGTATATTAGATGGAGGTATAGTTTTTTTGGAAAGTGTTATCCTTCAACTTGTTGCCCATAAATTATATATATATATAGCGGAGAGTTAAAGTAAGAATCATTTTTATTGTGAGAACGTGAGAACCAAAAAATGATGAATTTAGTGTGAAACTTGATGAATCCGCTGGGAAAGTTACTGAATCCAAAAAAATGAAATTTTCGCCTCTCATGAGATTCGAACCCTGGGTGAAAATTCTGAAATTTTTGATTCAGTAACTTTCCCAGCAGATTCATTAAATTTCATAGCAAATTCATGTTGTTCGTAAAGAATTTCCGTGGTTCTTAGTTCTCACGTTAAAATTGGTTCTTATTTGAACCTCACTATATATATATATATATATATATATATATACAAACCAATCTTAAAGTATAAAATAAGAACTATTTTCAGCCATTGATTCGTGAAGATCTACACTAAATTTATCATATTACTTGATGGATTCAAACATCCGAGTTCAAATAAGGGACGAATTTTTATTTTTCTGAATTCAGATACTTAGACGAGACATTGTCACGGCGAATTTAGATGATTTCTGAAGTTAATAGTTTATACATTAATGATGATTTTTACAATAATCACTATAGCAAGAATGGGAAACCGTTTTTAATGATTTTTTACGTTAACAAAAATTATTATTAACATAAGAACGAAAAACCAAATTTTAATATATCCATTGTAGAAGCTGATGCATTCGTTGAGAAAGTTATTGCATCCAAAGAAATTGAATTTCCGTCGTTCATGGATCCGAATCCGGGCGAAGATTATGAATTTTTTTGGTGTAGTAGCTTTCACATCTAATGCATCAGCTTTCATAGTGAATTCATTTGGTTTATAGCTAATTCTTGTGATTCTCTGTTCTCACGTTAAAAATGATTCTTATTTAAACTCTCACTATATATATATATATAAACTATTTTAATGTGAGAACGAAGGACCAAACTTTTAATGTCATTGCTCTGAATTGTTGTGCATTTGCCAAGAAGTTACTGCATCTAAAAATATGAATTTTCACCTTTAATTAGATTCGAACTCGGGCAAAAATTCCAAATATTTGGGTGCATTAACTTTCTCAACGGATATATCAATTTCATAGAGAATTCTTGTAGTTCTCCGTTTTGACATTAAAAATAATTCTTATTTCAATCTTTTATATATATATATATATATATATATATATATATATGTTCAAATGAGAACCATTTTTATCCTAAAAACTAATAACCAAATGAATTCATTATGAAAGTTAATGAATCCGTTGATAAAATCTATTGAATTTAAAAATTCAGAATTTTTCACCCGGATTCGAATCCCATGAGGGGCGAAAATTTTATTTTTTGGATTCAGTAACTTTACATATGGATTCATCAATTTTCACAGTGAATTCATCATTTTTTGGTTCTCACATTCTCACAATAAAAATGGTTCTCACGTTAAGCATCACACACACACACATATATATATATATATATATATATGGAAAATTAAAATTTTATAAAATAAGAATATCTTTTAATAGATAGATTACGCATTAATTCATTGCTTAAAAAAAGTTATTTGCTAATTATCTCTCACTACTAAAAAGATATTTAGTGTCGTGTATATATAAAAGTCGTTATTAGAATTACCTAGTGAAGGTTTTGGGTTCGTAGCCAGATTATGACAATATATACTTTCACTAAAAGTTATAGTGACAACCAATAAAAATCATCATTATAACTTAAATTATATTGAGAAACAATATTGTCATTAAAAATATGCTTTTGTAGACACTCGTATATACACGCTTTTGTGAGATTTGAATCCTCAACCTAATGGTTAATTTGGAGAAAAAACATCGTATCTTTGTAGTGCTAAATAAAAAGTATATACCTCCTCTCCCTCCACCATCTTTGATAGTAATAAGTACCGAATATCTACAACAACTTGGGGAGGTAGGGGTAAAATTCAAGCCAAATCTTTTCACTCTCAACTGTTAGAATTGATACTTAAGAAGAGCACAATGAAATCGACTACAAAGTTTTAATTGAAAAAAGAAAAGAAAAAAAAGGAAGAAGCAATGATTTGCAGTTTTAGAGCAGCTGGATAGGATAGGATAGGATGGTGACATGTCCCTCACGTGGGAAAAGAGACATGCGGCAAAGAGACGAAAAACACCTTTGTTTTACAATCATCGAAGGCAAGTAAATATTATTCTTCTCCCAAAACATGCATACGTATATATTCATGGGATCGGGTTTCCACTATTAATATTTAGTTACTTTTTTTTCTTTCATGAAAAACCCACGATCATTATTTACAGTGTGTATTAAATAAATTTCATATTCTTATATAATAATCTACACGCTACGTAAGACAGGTAAACTACACATGAGTTTAAAGCTTATAAACCATACAAGACAGATAAACCACATTTGAAAACCAAATATAAAAAACTAAACCCATAAAGATATTTGATGGGGTTCGAACCTATAACCATAAAAATCCACCTTACCCAATGGACAATCCTATAATTGTATGCAATATGCATACAATTATAATTGGGTTTCATGCACGAAAATTCATACCATACATTTTCAACAAAACCCTACCTAATCAACGATCAATTATCTTGATTAGTGACCTTAAGTATTTTTTTTTTCGTAGGACGTGAAATTTAGAATGAGTGGGGAATATTACAATTTATTTCTTAATTGTGGTGGTTGACTATATTCTTCCCGAGTTGGATTGTGTTAATTTTCCAATTATTATTCTTAAAAATTATTAGCATTCAAATTAGAGTTACATAAGAAAATTTAAAGAGTATTACGTGGCCCATTGTAAAAGAAAACAAAATGTACAATATTATTCTATATCATTGACGTTTAATTAATTGATCAAATTTGAGTTGATTTTATTTATCATCATACCCATATTTATATTTAAATGATTAGGAGTTGTAGGTATATATGTAAATGATAATAATTCGACGTCTACCTTCGCATTACTATATGTCTATATATAGAGAGAGAAAGAATCAAATAGTACCCGGGCCTGAGATAGTATGTAGTACTCAATCTCATCCACTCATCTAATAGATCATTTGGTTCAGATTTTTTCGGACTTTTTAAGCTTAATTTCGCTAATTTTGCTTCATGAAGGGTAGATTAGTAATTTGATTTGTTATGTGATTGAGAAAAACAAACAATGCATTTAGTTGAACTAGATAATGTATTCAAATGAACAAAAAATGCATGCAGTTAAAGAGAATAATGCGTGTGATTGGAAGCTCGCGCTAGCAGCTGCGGGCACAGCGTCTTCCAGAGGCGCGCTTCGTGCGCCGTGCTCGTGAAAACACACTCAGCCATTGCTTGTCGCAGCACCAGCCGGTTAGGCGCGATGCGCTTTTATGTTCAAGTGAATGCGGTGTTATGTTATTTTATATGCATTTTTGTGTTTTATTGTGGCTCTTCCAAACCCAATGTTTCCCAACGTGGCGGCACCCCGCCTTACCCGCCGTTTGAGACGCCCAGTGGTACCTACTCATTTGCTAGCGTTAAAGTACCAAGGTTAGGCGCGATGCGGTTTATGTTCATTTAAATGCATTGTCATGTTATTCTCAGATGCATTATCTCGTGTTTTGTTGTGCTCAACCCAAACTCAACGCCCGCGACTCCCCACCCGGGTGGCGGCACCCCATCATTGGTGCCTTCCATTTTGCCCCTGGCGAAAAATGGGTTGCCACGTGTCAAATTTTGGTGCGTCCACGTGTTCAAAATGCGTGGTCAGATTGAGACTACATACTATCGGGGATAAGATGCTACGAACCTAACCTATATATATATATATATGAAGTGGATCAAATGAGAACTATATTTTTAGAACTTCTAACCACGATAAAGATGATGCACAGAACGGTATAAAGTTGTGGACAACGAAAACTTTCTAAAACTGTTTTGTTGTACAACATTTTTAGAATGTTTTCGTTGTGCACAACTTTATAGGTTTTGTTCATCAACTTTATACGTATATGCATAGTTCTCGAGTTTTAAAAAATGAGTTCTCATTGGATCCAACCACTATATATATAAGGTTGGGCTCATGTAAAATTAAACCAACTTTATTTTTATTAATTTTTAAAAAAATATTATTATAATATATAAAAAATATGATTATTAAGAAGTATTATTTTATAAATAAAAAAACAATATTATTGAAAAATAATATTATATACACACAAAAAATATTTCATTTGAAAAAGAATTCTAATAATTCATGACAACCGACCAAATCGATTTTTAATTAATTATTAAGAATGGTTTTCTTATAGTCCTCCCTATATATCGATATTTTGTGCATCAAACAAGATTATTTTTATTATATTATATATAATATGTATAGAGAACTTTGGCCGACATACTGTGGGCATTACTATCATTCTCATTTTTCATAGATCCGCATTAATAGCTTCCCGATTTCCAATGATAAATTTAAAAATTGCGAAAATTGACAGTAGAAAAACATAGGTATATACGTTGGGGTTGACTTTACAGCTTGGGTTCTTCCAAATGAATCTTGCTCAAACCATCCTTATCCTTTCTTTCTTCTTCTTTTAATTTTCTCCTTAGATGCAATATTCTTGGATCTATGGTATTGACAGCTCACAAGCACCACCACCACCAAATTATCCTTAGTTTTCCTGTCATATGAGACAAATTACAATTATATTTTTTCTATTGGAAGATAATCCGAAGCATATTTTCAAAATAATCTCGATCTTATTATTTAAAGACTTCCTATACATTATGTAATCCGGTTATGATGACTCACTTCCAATAATTATTTTATTTTCTCTTAATCTGTATGCATATACCATGAATAGCAGCAACATATCATATGTATAGTTGGCGAAAGTAGTGGGTTGGGCCGGGCCTGCTTCGAGCACGTTGGCTTTTACATTTTTTGGGTCAGGTCGGATCCGTTCGAAAATTTTCGGGCCTAAAAATTATAAGTCCAAACTAGCTCCGGACGGGCTGTCGGGCGTGCAGGCTTTTTTAGATAATTTTTTAATTTTTTTAATATATGAAATTAATATTTTTAATTATAATAAAATAAGTAATTATAAATAAAATATAATTAATATTACTAAATAATTATTGATATCTATATTAAATAATATTATAAATATGTACACTTAATAGAATACTGGACGAGCTTTTGTAGCCCGAAATCCCGGGTTTTTTGGCCCGAAGCCCGGTAGGCCAGAGTTTTTTTTTGCGGTATTTAGTCCCTATTTTTTTGGACCTCTAATTTTTAAGCCCAAACCCTGAGTACCCGAGTGGACTTTTCCGATCAGGCTCATTTTGCCGACTCTAATCATATGTGATCCTAAGAGCGATTTCGTGAATTTCCCTCTTGGCAATGAAGGAAATTTAAGCTCCAATCCAATCACATAAATACGAGGCCCCCAAAAGGACGGTCCGGATCATCTTTCTTTAACATATCTATGGCCAATCCATATTTTATTACAAATTTCATAAAAAAAATTATAATTGATAAGGAATAAAATATAATATATGACTCATCACTAGATAAGTATATGTGGCTTCAACGCGTATACCATATTGAGTATGAAAGCGTCAAGTTAGTAAGACTATTACAGGTAATTAGCTCGTGAGGTTGGGCCAAAAATCCGATATGCATAAGCCCATGCACAGGTCTCCAGTGGTGAAACGACAGCATATGAGACTAATATGATTACTAAAAGGAGTCCTGTCTCCTGAAGAGATCTGACTATTTGTAGTAACCCGAAAATTTTATAGTAATTAATAAAGTTTGATTAAGTATTATTAAAGGCTTAAAAGCTATTTCACTACAAAATATGACCGATCCATGACGGATTAGCGACGGTCAAATGCTGGTCGTGAATCGTGACGGATTAGAGACTAATAAAGAGGAATTTTTTTTGCGACGGATCGTAGACGAATACGGCGGGATTTCTCGCGCGAAGTATTAACGACGGAATTTCCGTCGCTATTTCGTCGTTAAATTTAACGACTGACACTATCCGTCGTTAAATTTAATTTTTTGTTATTTTTAAATCGATAAAAATTCGCCGCTAATCCGTCGTAAAATAAGCGGATTTTTTAGTTTTTTTTATTTAATTTAACGACGGACAAAACCGTCGTTAATTTTAATTTTGAATTTTTATTCCCAAAAATTTTAGCGACGGAATATCCTTCGTAATGTCATAATTAACTACGGAATGTAGTCCGTCGTTAAATTAAAATGTTTTTGATTTTTTTATATTCTGTACGTAAATTAACGATGGATATGTTTCCGTCGTTAAACTTATACCGTCGTTAAATTCATTAGTCCGTCGTTAATCCGTTGTTGTGGTTTTAAATATAACGACGGATCATTCCGCCGCTAATCCGCCGCTAAAAGTTTAATTACAGACGGTTTTTCTTCCCAATTTCATATCTCGAATTGAACCTCCTCCCCAACCCCACCTGCGCCCCACCCCGCCGCCCGCCTGCCGACCACCGCCGCCGCCGCTGCCGCCGCCGACCCCGACGCCCACCCCACTCAGCCCACCCCCACCCCCACCCCCGCCGTCCCACCCCCCGCCGCCCCACCCACCCACCGCCCCACCGCCACACCACAAAGACAGCCCCACCCCCACACCACACCCACACCACGGTTTAGAGACGGTTTAGAGACGGATTAACAACGGAAATAACCGAACCAACAAGAAATTGCGGCGGACTTGCGATATTTGACTAGAGACGATTCTACACGGATTTCTGACGGAATATTTTTACGCAATAGAAAAAACTATAAATTTAGCGACGATTTTATTCCGCCGCTAATTAGCTTACGGATCGTAGACGGATTAGAGTCGAATAACGACGGATTAGAGACGGACGCTTTAGCTACGGAATAAGTGTGTCGTTAATCCGTCGCTAACTACGACGGATTAGCATCGCATTAACGACGGTATTTATATCGCACTCACCGCTCTTAGGTCGCAGATTAGCGATCAATTTTCCGTCGCCGTTCGTCGCTATTTTTAGCGACGGACATAATTCCGCCGCTAAACGCTTACCAACCGTGTTTCAGGCGACCCCAAATTCAGTCGCTAATCCGTCGCTAATCCATTTTAGCGACGGATCGACAGGTTTCTGACGGAATTTTCCGTCACCGATCGATCGCTTTTTTGTAGTGTTTAAGCCTTAAGAATTCGTAAAATTTAATATAGTGAAATATTAATCGGTATGAATCCGATTAATTTAAGATTTGATTATATGGAATAGGAAAATGTAGAGAATTATTGAAAATGAGTTTATTTGTGATAAAATGTGAATTTTGTGATTATTAATGAATGTTTGTATGAAAAATGCTATAAATTAGAAATTATGCTATGAATTGCATTAAATATTTTTGCAAGTTATTTTTCTTATAAAATGAAATAAAATATTATTTAAGATATTAAAGTCTTGAATAAATTTGTTTTATTAATAACTAATGATTAAAGAATTTATTTATGTAATTTTCAAAAATTTGAGAAGTATTATAGTAATGAATGAATTTTATTAAATAAAGTGATTTAATTTATGCTATATGGATCTAAATTAAATTATGAATATAAGTTGTATTAGATTTTATAAATTACTAGAGAAATAATCCTACTAATTAAATTATACTAAGGTATGAAATTAGCAAATTTGGGAGTGTAATTATAATATTTTTGAAAAGAGTGCTTAATTGTCTTGAAATTTTGAAATAATGCAAATTAAATTGAAATGCAACATCTAGAACTTAAATACATGAATTGGATCATCCTCAACCCCATTTTCTTCTCCATTTTCGGCACCCCCATAGGAATACCCACATAAATTTTATTTTCACCTTTTAAATCCTTAACTAAGTAGGAAATTGGTGGAATATTATTCCAAACAAGGTAAATACTTCATTTAACCTAAGTTCTTGTTATTTAAATTGATGAATATTATGTTTTAAACTCCTAGGGTTTTGAAAATTAGGAGGTTAAATTTATGATTGATTTGTTTAATTTTATTATGTTATTGATCTAATTATGATTATGGAGCTTGATTAACATATGCTATGGATTTAAATTCCTTAAATTCATGAAATTCCAAAATTAAAGTTTGTTCATGAAACCCTAATTTTTGAATATAGTTTCTATGTTAGGATATGATTGAATTAAGCTTGAATATATGTTTAGGGATGGTTATAAACATCATATAAATGAAGAAATCAAAAATTTAATCATGTTTGTTCAATCTCCTAAATTTTTCGAAAATGAGGATTAGTAGGAACTTAATGATTTTGATTTTTATTTATGAATTTGACATGATATTCATACTTAGGGACATGAATAATGTATAAAATGAATTTATAGGAATTTAATTCAAACATATACTAATTATTCAAAAATTTCGAAAATGAAGGGCAAGCTTTGAACTTTGATTTCTTGATTTTATTTGATGGATTTGAATTGATATTTGTGATCTATGATAAAAATAAGGCTTAAATAGAATTTATGGGAATTTTTGAACATAGATATCAAAAGTTATAAAAATTAAAGTTTAAGACTAAAGTTATGATTTTATGTGGAAATTTTCAAGCAAGACTTGAATGAATGATGAAATAATGATCAATGATGATAATTAAGTATGATTATATGATATTTGGTGTTTAATGAGTTGTAGATATTGAAAATATTAAATCTTATAAATACGTCAGTTAAAGGACATTAGGCGATTAACGTATAAATGAATGATATTTGTCTTATTTTATGATTCTTAAGTATATATTTGAGCATATGATGATGATATTGAGGAGTTTGGGATAATTTTGATGTAGTTTGGTATATTTGGGCTATACATATTCTAAACGTTACTCTGTAGAAATTTTGGTAGAATTTGACAATAATAAGACATGCTATATGTTAATTGATAGTTATCAATATATATTTAAGTTGGTAAGAAATATTTCTAAGATTTATCATAATTCTATGTTTTAAGGATCAAGCGAGGGACCAGAGAAGTAAAAGACGAAGAATCGAACTTGTTGGATTAAACGCCGATAGGTGGGTAATGCATTACAAACTTTATTTTAAAGTAAAACCATGATATGTTATGATCTTGATTTCTTGTGAAAACATTTGATCACCATATGATAATTATGCTAAATGTTTTACCACATTGTGGGTATGACGACAATTACCTATCTGCGGTAGGAAGATGTTAATTATGTGTGCGGGTAGATGGTCGTGAGCTTGCAAATGTAGGTCGGCCATGGTATTGTGGAGAGGCCTACTTGGCTACCGTATAGCGTAGATAGGTATGACCGTAGTTGATATCCTTGGGACCAACTCGGGTATGTTATGTCGGTATGTTTCAAAATAAAGTGTGGTGATATGTTATTATGTGAAAGTTTTTCTTATGAATCACTGATTAGATTGCCATATGAACTGCTATTTGAAAGAAAGGTTTTCTTGAATAAAATATTTAAACTTTGAATATTATATCGACATTATCCACTGAGTACTTTCTGGTACTCATGCCCTCCAAATGTTTTTATTATGCAGGTTGAGTATGAAGAAGATGTGGCAGGGAAACTGAGCTGAAATATCGTTTTGATCTTTACACTTTGTTTGGTTATGTCTGAATATCATGTTTTCATACATGATATTCATTGATCTTCCGCTGCTGGAACCTTGAAACTTTGAAACCGTACTTTTGATAAACCGTGTAAATATTTTGAAACTTTGATGTATATAATTTGAGGTTGTGCCTCATTCGTGATTATATTGTTGTTGGATATTTTACGAGTGCGGTGTGACTTATTCCATTTTCAAACGTTATATTGTCCGTTTGTTTCCAAAATTAATACTCTTAATCACTCATTTTTGGAAAGATTATCGTTAATTAAACCAGTCACGGCTTGATTATATAGTTAAATAAGTAATTAAATAGTCGGTTCGTGACAGAGTGGTATCAGAGCATTTGTTCACTTTGGTCCTGTAAACTTTTCTTTCTTTGAGCCAACCTTTCTTAAAAATTTTGACTCATTGGTAAAGGCTCGGTGTTCCTGTCCATCTCTTCAGCCCAACCAGGTAAGGTAAGATGAGAATGTTGTGCATATATGAACAAAATATGATTATGTTTAATTTTTTATGTAGTAAGTATGAATATAAATGATATATGATGTGTTATTCTAATTAGTATAGAAATGATATCCGATTATAGGATGCCAGGATAAAATCCACCTTCGAAAGAATACGGGTATAGACCGCTGTGCTTAGGAGATATCAATAAGTTTTATCGTTGCGAATGAGACGAGCAGGCATGCGTTCTTCCTTCATCATTTCAAAGTTATGTGGCGATCGGTTTTGAAGTGTGGAACCACCGAGCTTGACGGATTACTTCAACTGGTGCAAGCTTTGCCTCGATTGGAGGATGGGCATCCGAAATAGCTTTTGATTATGTGCATCCTGACATGGAGTGTAGAATTACTGGTAATCTTAAGAAGTTCATAAGAATTATTAAAGACCAATACAGGACGGGGGAAAATCCTCCACTCATTCTCTACCGTCCCTTTGATTATTTTATCCCTACAGTTCATCAAATCTTAGATGATATCCTTGATCCAAAAAGTAAAATAATTAAACCTATATCTCATGAGCTTGTTAATGCCATCCTAAATATGAATATTGTGATAATGATAATACTACTGCTTTCACTGGACCTCGGTGGACTATGGATGACCGGATTTATTTGATCAACCATTTGCACTGAAAACCCCTTCACCGTCCCTATCTCCTCTTCCTGAAATTCCACTTATAATGTCTTCCACTGAGGTAGAAAATGAGTTTAATCAGCAATCGGTTGTTGGCACTTCTAGCTTACAACCTTTGTCTTCTAATGAAATGCCTTCGTTGTCGGATCCATCCCTTCTCTTGCCAGGAGAGCCCGCTAATTCTTCTGTTGATCACACTTCCGCTCCTGAAGAAGAAGAAGAAGACCCTGAAGAAGAAGATCCAGAAGAGAATCCTGAAGTGAATGTAGATGGTTAAGGAGAAATTAGGTTAGCTAACTAAGATAGTAGGTGGAACTACCAGCCTGTACATATGAAACTAAATTGTGTGTAAAAGTCCTCGATGAGGCAATTTTCTTGTAAATTATAAATTGTTTTGTTATCTTTGATGTGATAAATGGTTATGTCTCTATCTTTTGTTGATGATTATATCTTGTTGCTGTTGCATGTTAAAATCCCTTTCTTTTGTGGATATTTTATTTACTATTGTAAAAATAATAAATTTCTTTTGAAGCAAAATGCCTCCTCGAAGAAGAAACCAGAACATGGAAGAAAGAGCAAGTCAAATTACTCCTCAAAACCTTCCTGAACAAAACCTTTATGATCGTGAACCCTCTCCCCCGAACAGAAAAATAGCCGAACTTTTTCTTCGTCAGAACCCACCTAACTTCACAGGTGCTGGTAGTCCCGCCGAAGCAGAAGAATGGGTAAGAACTGTGGAGAGGATTTTTAAGTTCTTGGAATGTAGCGATCAGGAATGCTTGCTATGTATAAACTTTCTCATGAAAGGACCCATGACTTACGGTGGGAGGCAGATGTAAAACTCTCACTCCAGAGCAAATGGCGAACTTTACTTGGGAGCAGTTCAAGGAAGAAGCAGATGCTAAGTTCATTCCTCAAAGTTATAGGAAGCGAAAGAGATTGAATTCATGAATTTGAAACAAGGAATAGATGTGTGGTGAGTACGACCGAAATACATACATTATCTCGATATGCACCTTACAAGGTGGAAACAGATGAAAGAATGGTCGAGATGTTTCGCTCGGATTGAGACACGAAATTCGGATTATTTTAGTCGCTCAACCACCCATGTCTTACGCAGAAACTCTTAACCGCGTTAGACATGGAAATGGAAATACAAACCGAGAAGAATGCTACCGAATCAAATACTAGTGTACCACAAGGCTGTACCATCAAGATCCTCCCAAATGGAACAAAGATATAAAGGAAAAAGAAAGTGGGAGACGCGAGGAAATCCAAACAAAAGGCCGTTTCAAAGGCAGGGACCCACGGCATCGAGATCATTCCGACCGCCGACCACTGGACAACCACTCTTTTCTCCAAATCAGATAAGACCACCCATGTGTCCTCAATGCAACCGTACACATTTCGGTTTATGTAGAAGTGGGAGCAACACTTGCTATTTTGTGGACAGTATGGTCACTTTGCTTCTGCTTGTCCATATAGGCATGAATGTGACCGGGAGAGGAGAAAGAGGAAAATCTTCTCGGCCTGTTCAGAATGTGAAAGCAATGACAGGATATCCACAACCACCTCGCTATCAACTTCCTCCACCACCAGTGATTGCAACCGCAGAGACTTGACTCGGCGCCATCTCAATCTCTACAAGTTCAACCTCAACATCAGCGGTATGCTTTGAAGCGAAACAACCGAGAAAAGAGTATGGGAAATCTAACAGGTATGGCCCGGTTAAAGGTGTACTGTTATAGTTTTGTTTGATACGGAGCATCGCATTCTTTCATTTCTACCGCATGTGTAGATAATCTTGAACTTCCCGTAGAATCATCTGAAGTAGGTTTCAAAGTGCTTACTCCAATAGGTGGGGCGACAGTAGTTGATAAAGTATGTCCTAACTTAGAAATCGAGTTAGGATCACTTCAGTTAAAAGTCGAATCATTACGCCTATTATGCATGTGGGACGTAGATATTATCTTGGGTATGGATTGGTTAACAAAGAATTTTGCAATGATTCGTTGTGAACAACGAGAAATTGCGTTTCAACCACCAGGAAAAGAACCCACGTGCTTTTATGGAATCGATGAGAGAAAAAGAAGGGTGCCTGTGATATCAGCTCTGCAGGCAGAAAGGTTGATAAGATGTAATAAAAATCGTGCCTATCTTGTATGCCTAAGCAAGGAAAATAAGAAGGATAGGAAGATTGATGATGTGCCAGTGGTTCGAGAATATCCAGATGTATTTCCAGAAAAGTTACCCGGTGTACCACCGGATCGACAATTGGATTTTGCGATCGATCTCGAGCCAGGATCTGTGCCAATTTCCAAAGCACCGTATCGGATGGCTCCGAAGGAATTACAAGAATTGAAAGTTCAATTACAAGAACTTTTGGACTTAGGATTTATTCGACCAAGCGCATCACCTTGGGGAGCGCCAATATTGTTTGTCAAAAAGAAGGATGGCACCTTAAGGATGTGCATTGACTACCGGGAGTTGAACAAGGTGACGTTAAAGAATAAATATCCTCTTCCTAGAATTGATGATTTATTCGATCAATTAAAAGGAGCTAGGGTATTTTCGAAGATCGATTTGAGATCGGGTTATCATCAAGTGAAAATCAAACCCGAGGACATACCTAAAACCGCTTTTAGGACCCGATACGGACACTACGAATTTGTAGTGATGCCGTTTGGACTAACCAATGCTCCAGCTGTGTTCATGGACCTCATGAACCGCGTATTCCATGAATATCTTGATAAATTCGTATTAGTGTTTATCGATGATATTCTGATCTATTCGAAGAGTGAACAAGAACATGAAGCGCATTTGAGAACCGTGTTGGAAAAACTAAGGATGCAACGATTATATGCCAAGTTCAACAAATGCGACTTCTGGCTAAAAGAAGTCAATTTCCTGGGGCATATAATATCAGCTGAAGGAATTAAAGTGGATCGCCAAGGTCCAAGCGATGCAGAGTTGAAATCACCTATGACTCGAACGAGATTCGTAGTTTTCTAGGCTTAGCCGGATATTACGTAAGATTCATCGAAGGATTTTCCAAAATTGCTAAGCCAATAGCGCAATTCTGTGAAGAAAGGGTAAAATTTCAATGGACCACGGAATGCGAAGACGGTTTCAAGAACTCAAAGAAAGATTGACCAACGCCCTATCCTAACTATACCGATCCGAGAAAGATTATACCATATACACGGATCGTCGAGAAATGGAATAGGATGCGTTTTAATGCAAGAAGGAAAGGTCGTCCGCACGCTTCACGACGTTGAAGATTCACGAACACAACTATCCCACTCACGATTTGGAACTCGCAATGTGGTTCATGCTTTAAAAATCTGGAGACATTATTTATACGGGTCAAGATCACGAGATTTTCACGGATCACAAAAGTTTGAAGTATTTCTTTGAACAAAAAGATTTGAATATGCGACAACGAAGATGGCTCGAGCTGGTCAAAGACTACGATTGTGAGATCAAGTATCATCCAGGAAAAGCTAACGTCGTAGCAGACGCTCTGAGTAGGAAAAGTCAGGAGAAATTGGGAACTCTTTTAACAGACCAAGAAGAATTGTTAAAAGAGTTTGAAAGAATGAAATTGGAAACCGTGTTACCTCCCGAAACATTCAAGGAATTGTAGCGTCGTTGGTGGTACTTCCGGATTTGAGAGTTCGTATTATCGAAGCGCAAAGAAAAGATAAACAACTCGAAATTCTGCGTGCAAAGATTCGAATGGGAAATTTTTCGGAATATCATGAAGCTGGGGATAATGCGATTATGTTTGGTAATCGCATATACGTACCTAATGATACCAAATTGAAAGATGAAATTTTAAATGAAGCTCATAAGGTTCCATATGCGGCACATCCCGGAAGTACGAAGATGTACCAGGATCTTAAACAAAAGTTCGTGTGGACAGGGATGAAACAAGACATTGCGTCTTACGTCGAACGATGTTTAGCATGCCAACAAGTAAAAGCATTGCATCAAAGACCATACGGAAAGTTACAGCCTCTCGAAATTCCAGAATGGAAATGGGATCACATTGCGATGGATTTTGTTATTGGATTACCCAAATCTAGGCGAGGAATCTGCCATATGGGTAATCATTGATCGATTAACCAAGAGTGCTCATTTCATCTCAATTCCGATAACGTATGGAGCTGATAAATTGGCACAGATTTAAGTTCGGGAAATTGTCCGCCTACATGGAGTGCCGATCTCAATCACCTCAGATCGTGATGCCAAATTCACCTCTCGGTTCTGGACTACTTTTCAAAAAGAATTGGGTACTCGATTAAATTTTAGTACCGTTTTTCATTCCCAGACAGACGGTCAAACCGAGAGAACAATTCAGACCTTGGAAGATATGCTTAGAACCATGGTACTTGATCGGGGCGATCAATGGGAACAAGTTCTACCATTAATCGAATTTGCTTACAATATGATTATCAAACTACAATCGGCACGGCTCCTTACGAAGCACTTTATGGCGAAATGTAGATCACCTTTATATTGGGATTAAGTGGGAGAGCGAAGATTCTTCGCCCGAAGCGATCGAAGAAATGGTCCAGATTGTACGACAGATAAGACAAAGAATGAAAGAAGCTCAAGACAGACAAAAGTCTTATGCTGATAATCGTCGTACAGAATTGAAGTTTGAGATAGGGGACAAAGTTTTTCTCAAAGTTTCCCCAACCAAAGGAGTTCACCGTTTTGGAATAAAAGGGAAACTCAAACCGAGATTTCTCGGACCTTACAAAATTTTGGAACGGATCGGGCTGGTAGCCTATAGGTTAGCGTTGCCTCAAAACTTCGCTAACGTACATGATGTCTTCCACGTATCTCAGCTTAGAAAGTATGTGTATGATCCACAACACATTCTTCATCATGATGAAATAGTTCCCGATGCTGACTTAAGCTATGAAGAAGAACCTGAATGCATTCTGGACCGAAAAGAACAGAAGTTAAGGAATAAAATTATTCCTTTGGTGAAAGTTCAATGGAAACATCATGGTCCAGAAGAAGTGACATGGGAACTGGAGGATCGAATGAGAGAGAAGTACCCTGACGTGTTTGATAAGGTACAAAAATTTCGGGGACGAAATTTCTTTAAGGGGGAGGGAATGTAGTAACCCGAAAATTTTATAGTAATTAATAAAGTTTGATTAAGTATTATTAAAGGCTTAAAAGCTATTTAAGCCTTAAGAATTCATAAAATTTAATATAGTGAAATATTAATCGGTATGAATCCGATTAATTTAAGATTTGATTATATGGAATCGGAAAATGTAGAGAATTATTGAAAATGAGTTTATTTGTGATAAAATGTGAATTTTGTGATTATTAATGAATGTTTGTATGAAAAATGCTATAAATTAGAAATTATGCTATGAATTGCATTAAATATTTTTGCATGTTATTTTTCTTATAAAATGAGATAAAATATTATTTAAGATATTAAAGTCTTGAATAAATTTGTTTTATTAATAACTAATGATTAAAGAATTTATTTATGTAATTTTTGAAAATTTAAGAAGTATTATAGTAATGAAATGAATTTTATTAAATAAAGTGATTTAATTTATGCTATATGGATCTAAATTAAATTATGAATATAAGTTGTATTAGATTTTATAAATTACTAGAGAAATAATCCTATTAATTAAATTATACTAAGGTATGAAATTAGCAAATTTGGGAGTGTAATTATAATATTTTTGAAAAGAGTGCTTAATTGTCTTGAAATTTTGAAATAATGCAAATTAAATTTAAATGCAACATCTAGAACTTAAATACATGAATTGGATCATCCTCAACCCCATTTTCTTCTCCATTTTCGCACCCCATAGAACAAACACATAAATTTTATTTTCACCTTTTAAATCCTTAACTAAGTAGGAAATTGGTGGAATATTATTCCAAACAAGGTAAATACTTCATTTAACCTAAGTTCTTGTTATTTAAATTGATGAATATTATGTTTTAAACTCCTAGGGTTTTCGAAAATTAGGAGGTTAAATTTATGATTGATTTGTTTAATTTTTATTATGTTATTGATCTAATTATGATTATGGAGCTTGATTAACATATGCTATGGATTTAAATTCCTTAAATTCATGAAATTCCAAAATTAAAGTTTGATCATGAAACCCTAATTTCTTGAATATAATTTCTATGTTAGGATATGATTGAATTAATCTTGAATATATGTTTAGGGATGGTTATAAACATCATATAAATGAAGAAATCAAAAATTAAATCATGTTTGTTCAATCTCCTAAATTTTCGAAAATGAGACTTAGTAGGAACTTAATGATTTTGATTTTTTATTTATGAATTTGACATGATATTCATACTTAGGGACATGAATAATTTATAAAATGAATTTATAGGAATTTAATTCAAACATATACTAATTATTCAAAAATTTCGAAAATGAAGGGCAAGCTTTAAACTTTGATTTCTTGATTTTATTTGATGGATTTGAATTGATATTTGTGATCTATGATAAAAATAAGGCTTAAATAGAATTTATGGGAATTTTGAACATAGATATCAAAAGTTATAAAATTAAAGTTTAAGTAAAGTTATGATTTTATGTGGAAATTTTCAATCAAGACTTGAATGAATGATGAAATAATGATCAATGATGTTAATTAAGTATGATTATATGATATTTGGTGTTTAATGGGTTGTAGATATTCAAAATACTTAAATCTTATAAATATCTAGTTAAATCGCCATTAGGCGATTAACGTATGAATGAACGATATTAGTCTTATATATGATTCTTAAGTATATATTTGATGATATGATGATGATATTGAGGAGTTTGGGGATAATTTTGATGTAGTTTGGTGTATTTGGGCTATACCTATTCTAAGCGTTACTCTGTCGAAATTTCGGTGGGAATTTGATAGTAAGACATGTTTTATATGTTAATTGATAGTTATCAATATATAGTTAAGTTGGTAAGAAATATTTCTAAGATTTATCATAATTCTATGTTTTAAGGATCAAGCGAGAGGATCGGAGAAGTAAAGGCGAAGAATCGAACTTGTTGGATTAAGCGCCACGAGGTGGGTAATCATTACAAACTTTATTTTGAAGTAAAACCATGATATGTTATGATCTTGATTTCTTGTGAAAACATTTGATCACCATATGATAATTATGCTAAATGTTTTACCACATTGTGGGTATGACGACAATTACCTATCTGCGGTAGGAAGATGTTAATTCATGCGCGGGTAGATGGTCGTGAGCTTGCAAATGTAGGCCGCCATGGTATTGGGGAGGCCTACTTTCCTTTACCGTATAGCGTAGATAGGTTATGACCGTAGTTGATATCCTTGGGACCAACTCGGGTATGTTATGCCGGTATGTTTCAAAATAAAGTGTGGTGATATGTTATTATGTGAAAGCTTTTCTTATGAATCACCGATTAAATTGCCTTATGAACCATTATTTGAAAGAAAGGTTTTCTTGAATAAAATATTTAAACTTTGAATATTATATCGGCATTATCCATCGAGTACTTTCGGTACTCATGCCCTCCAAATGTTTTTATTATGCAGTTGAGTATGAAGAAGATGTGGGAAGGCGAAATGAAATATCGTTTGATCTTTACACTTTGTTTGGTTATGTCGAATATCATGTCTTTATACATGATATTCATTGATCTTCATTCTTTGGAACCTTGAAACTTTGAAACCGTACTTTTGATAAACCGTGTAAATATTTTGAAACTTTGATGTATATAATTTGAGGTTGTGCCCTCATTTGTGATTATATTGTTGTTGGATATTTTCTGAGTGCAGGTTGGCTTATTCCATTTTCAAACGTTATACTGTCCGTTTGTTTCCAAAATTAATACTCTTAATCACTCATTTTTGGAAAGATTATCGTTAATTAAACCAGTCACAGCTTGATTATTTAGTTAAATAAGTAATTAAATAGTCGGTTCGTGACACTATTATTGATAGAGACCTGGTGCGAGAAGCTCGGCACAGATCTCATAAGATATGCATATATCTTATTCCCAAAAGGATTAGGAATAACTAAAACTATTTCTACATCTATAAATACCTATATTCTGAAGGTATCAGGTATGCAATCTTAAGTATTCAATAAGCCTTAAGCACAATATATTACTGACTTGAGCATAGGAGTGTCTACCTGGAAACCACTCTCCGACTATTTTGCAGTTATTCTGATTCATACATCATCCAACTATCCAAGGTGACATTCTGATTCTTCTTTTACGATCATTGCTTTATTATTACTACAAGGTACACATACTTTTACTAGATTTATTAAGTTGAATCTATCAAGTGGTGCCGTCTGTAGGAAATTTCTCGAGTTAAGACGTTGAAGTACCCTGAACAATACCCAATATCCTCACACAAAGAAAAGTTCTCTAGTACAAAATGGAACGCCAGGTCCTGAATACAGTTGGAGAATTTTCAAGGAATTCGAAAGAGGCCACACTCACCCTACATGGGGGTCAAAACCTTCCACCTAATCAGGAGTCAACTATAGGACATGGGTCCACTCCTATAACATCTAAAAATTTAGTAGATGCTGTAAAAATGCTTTTGGAAGAGGCTCTAAACGCAAGAGGGCTTCCTCCGCCTAGCAATACATAGGAAAAGCCAGATAAGGAGGAAGTGCATGGGCAAAACCCTATCAATCCCAATAAAAGACGCAATCCAAATAGAGTAACAAGAGTAAATACCCGACAGTTATCCTTCATGGAGGAGAATGAAGATAGTTGTAACAAGGAATAAGAAGTTGAATAGGACCTCTACGAGCAACATGGATCATATACTAAATCTAACGTATCTAGTGTTTGGAAGCAATAGTAGAAATTGTTGCGTAGACAGTAACAAGAGATGAAGTAGATGAAGGAGGAATTAGCCCACGTGAAAAGACAACAAAATGAGCGACAACCCTAGAAAAACGTCCAAAGGGTCAGGATGAAAAAAAGTCATGAATCAAAGATAGAATCTTTGGTTAAAGAAAATACATCGATGATGTAAGGATCGTATCAAGCAGTCCTTTCTCGCCAACTATCCAGGCAGATCCCTTGCCAAAAAAATTATGCCATATCAATCATGAATATCATGGGGGTCACAGATCCTCTAGAACACTTGATGAGGTACGAAAATATAGCACATCTACACTAGTTTACTGATGGAGTAAAGTGTGGAGTTCTCTTGACTACATTGGCAGGCCCGACACAACAATGGTTCCGTTAGTAGTCCCTCCACTCCATACACTGTTTCGATAATCTGCAAGGACTTTTCCTAAATCAGTTTGCAAGTGCGTGGCTGTTAACCCATGAAACACACCATCTATGGTAAATCATAAGAGGAAAAGAAGTGACCTTGAGATCTTAATGAGATTTAATGCGTTGGTGTTAGAATCACAAGAGATAAGGTCTGCGGTAAAAGTTGATATATTTAAGCACAACCTAAAATATGGGCCTATATTTGCATCTATGATTAAAAGACCATCAAGAAATTGGAGGAGTTAATGTCTTGGACATACAAATTCATACATCTAGAGGATGTAGCTATGGAACAACCTGTAGAAAAAACTGTGATAAAAGGATTATCAAAAGTCAAGAGTGAAACAAAAGAAGGGGAAAGAAGAGAGAGAACGAAAAGAACAAGCTTTGAAAGGAAGAAACCAGAAAGGTTTAGTGAATACACCCCCTTAACACGAGAGCCAGCAGCTTTACTCGAAATAGCAGCTAAAAAACCAGGGTTTAGATTCCCGCAAACCGCTAGAAATGGACCTCAGAGACCCAGGTCTGATAATTTTTGCAAATATCATAATGATTACGGACATCAGACTAATGAATCCGACATTTAAAAGATGTTATCGAAAGACTCATCCATAATGGATAATTATTAGAATATGCCTAGACAGAGGATGATAAGAAGCGAGGCAAATGAAATGAGGGTGATAGGCAACATAAGAAAATAGGGATAGATATTCCTTCGCAAAAGAAGAAGGGTTTGATCAATATTATCACTGGAGGGCCCAAAGAGGAAGATTCCAATAGGGCCAAGAAGTCTTTCTTTAGAATGGCTAAAGCGTGGATGGGACACACTATCTTAAAAATAGAGAAAGAGCAAGTATTGCCTGAAATTTCTTTCAGACTTGCAAACGATAGAAAGATAGTCAGACCTCATGATGACGCACTGTTATTATGATAGATATAGATGGATATAACATAGCCCAAGTCTTCGTAGACACTAAAAGTGTGGTCAACGTAATTTTTAAAGGATGCTATGACCATATGTGTACCATGAATGATAAATGTGCTTTTTACTCGTTTATTAATGTTATATTAAGATGATTTTAGATCAGTTTAAGTGTGTTTATATAGTTGATTTATACATTTAGCTATTTTTGGAAGATACTGCTCTTGGGGTTCCTTTTTTGGTGTTTTGTAGGCTCTTAAGATGATAATCAAGACGCAAGCGAAGCACGCAAGATAGAAAGGAACAAGCTAGCGGACCACTAGGCAAAGCCAATGATAGTAGTTGATAAAGTATGTCCTAACTGAGGCCGACCACTAGGCAAAGCCAACGATAGCAAGCCTGCCCGCGAGATATTCCGAAAAAGCTACAGTCTGAAGACTAGCAACCGAGCTAGCGACCACTAGCTCGGCCTCAAGGCAAAACCATGCGACCGCGAAGCTGGCCGTGAGCTCATCGAATAAACCTACAGTCTCACAGCTAGCGACCGAGCTAGCAACCGCTAGCCCGGCCGCTAGGCGCGACGGCCTGGCGTGAATTAGGGTTTCAACCCATTGCCTATATATATCCCTAGACTTGTGCATGCGCCTCTCTCCCTTAGTCCACGTTTTTACTCAGTTTTTAGCATATTTTGTCTTTATTTCATTCTAGCTTTGATATTTTATTCATCTAGGCTTTAGTTTATCATTGTTCTATGCTACATTAACGCTTTGTAATCGCTTTGGAACGATTTGATCCGAAGGAATTAAGTTTTTCCTGTTTACTTCTCGAGTTTGGATTCAAACCCTAGATTGTTCTTCAGATGCTACATTACGGGTTTAATCTATTATATTCTTATTTTTATGATTCATTCGTTATTTCCATTATTATGTCTAGCTAAATTTCCGTTCTAATCCTAGGGTTTGTATGATTCTACTTTTAGTGTGGTGATTCCTGCTATTTGCTAATTACCTTCCAAGCATTGATTTGTGATTCTCGGTGTTAAATCTTATATGTTAATTTCTGATCAACTTTAATGCATACATAGTTGCCAGTTGAATACTTAACAGTTTTAATTGTCAATCGATCTTGAATGCACAATACGGATAAGCCTTGAGTCGTAGCTGAGATAGGAAAATTCGTAGATAGGAACATTCGTAGGAAACATATTCTTTGTGATCTGTTTGGAGTTGCTAATTTTCACCTTGAGACGTAACAGTATTAGAGAAATTAGTAATCTACTACCACAATTTTCGGAACTGAAATTGTTGGTTACATATGTGATCTTTCATCTTGGCTGGATTAAAATTGGTTAATAGGAAGCATGATAAACACACGATGTGGGTAGGATTAATACATCCCTAGGGTTAGTCTCTTAGTTTATTTATCTCTTTGATATTTATCACTTTCGTTTTATTTGCTTTATTACCTTTGACTTTGAATTAAATATTCGAAGTCCCAAACCTTTCCAAAACCAAATTCTTTACTTGGATAATGATGAAGGATTGTTGAGTTAGTTTCTGTGTTTTGCGTTACAATCCATGTGGATACGATACTCGACTTACCTATCTAGTTGCACGTTTTCGTGTTAGAAAATAGTGTGATCAAATTTTGGCGCCGTTGCCGGGGATTGTTAAGATTATATAGGAATAACTTGATGATTTGGAATTATTAATTCAAGTTGTATTTTAAATTTATTTGTTTTACTTGCTAGAGCTAAGTTCTCCCTTTTCTCCAGGTAGCATATGATCACAAGATCCCGGGGACAACCTGAACAACATTTAGACCCCGAGCTCAAAATTACCCAAAGGAGAAGGAGACGAGAAAGGAAAAGGCAAGAGGTGGCAGTAATTCCAAACAATGGGGGTGTACCTACCGAGCATGCTGCATGTCTTCTGGCAGAATTTACTGAGATGCAGCGCCAGATAACGAACATGGGACTCCTCCCTGCTGTAGAGACGAGACCTCTGAAGTACATGTACCGACCACCAACTGAGCAGTTCCAAGGAGGTGGATGGGGCCCTGAAGTGAATGAAATAATTTCGAGCTGAACCGACCCTGATCAGCATGGTACAAGGAGAGCAATTCGGGGGAGGAGTGACTGAAGATCCAAATGCTCATCTGGAGACATTTTTGGATATATGTGACACCATCAAGCAGAATAAGGTGCCACAAGATACGATCCAGATGCGCATGTTTGGATTTTCTCTGTGCAGCCAGACGAAGGATTGGTTCAAAAGCCTGGACAGAACTGGGATAAACTGTCACAACCCAACTACTTAATCAGGTAATTAGGCCGTGACGTGGGGTTAAGAAGGAAATTCTGATAATTAATAACGTCAAGAATGATCAAAATATCTCAAGAGACAGATATGATACCAACTTTTATCAAGAAGGACTCAAATGTTTATGGTCTAAAGAGGTAAAATGGAATTTAACAAAGGATGATTTTAGGTCCTCAAACCATAATAAAAGTTCGAATGACGGAAAACAACGGCTGAGGACAAATAATCACAACGGGATAACTAATATCAAGAATGTATATTTTCGAGCATACTTCGACAACTTTGAGAATTTGTCAACTTTTTAGAACATAGTTTAACAATGATTCAATAGAATATTGAATCATTCTAAGCATTCGAGTAAATTCTTATTCATAGAATATTGAACATGATCATTTCGTCATAGCAGAACATATAAACAAGCAAAGGCCAAAGTTCGGCAATGAAAGACGTGGCAGAGAATTATGTGTGAAGACATAACTCTCTGGGCAACAAAACATGTTAACATCAAATGAACAACATTGAAAATTAAACATGCCTTCATGAATCAATTCAATTAAAGAAGCTCATTTGCGCAGCATTCGATTCCAACATCCTCTCGAGCTCAACCTGCATATTTAGAAATATATGCAGGGCGTGAGTACAAAAATACACTCAGTGGGTATACACCAAAAACATTTAAAACTTTGCCCTTAGGGCTATAACTTGACTTGCCATAAAGAAAACTTATGGAGGGTTTTATTTAAATTACCTGCATAAGACCATTCAAATCTACTCATTCATACTTTTTGTTGTCTTGAGTATGTAACACAATCTAAGGTATGCAAGTGCACGTAATCAACAAGTAATATACGGAAGTATTCCGAGATCGAATCCACAGGGATCGCACTTTAAGTTACGTCGACAACAACTTTGTTTTATAGCAAAGATTTACATGGAAATTAAATTAAACAGGTGGTAGCTCTTTTAAATAAAAACACAACTACGAACTTGAATTAAGAGGACTTTGGCAAAACGAAGTAAACACCAAACACAAATAATGAGGAAAACACTAATATCAAGGAAGAGAAACTGACTTGATCTCTCGATTCCACCCATACTCTGTACTAATAATGCTATAGCATTATCGTTGCCTCATCGCTATGACATGAACTTCTCTGATTCTTAGTATTTTTCCAAATCTAAGATATATTCTGCAAAGCCACTCAATATGTTCCTATATCGAATTACTCTTAGAATACCTTTACTAATCCATTCATATTTGTCATGCAAGGTAAACACATATTCCTATGCTATTCACACACATAATATTAAAATCATGTTCTTACGTCACTCTTTTGTGTTCCACTCTATAAGAACTTCCCAGCAATTATAGAACTAAGATCTCACTAATGGTGATCAAGCACAAGCAAGATAAAATAATCCCAAAAGAGCAATAGCGATTTTAACAAGATATGCGTAGAGATGAGATCGTCACATGAGCATGGGTTTCATCAAGAAATCAAGCCATACAGGTTTAGCTCATAGCGAGCCGTTCAACAGTATTCAAACAAACAAATGCCATAACAAACTAAGAAGAATTCGAGAAACGAAATTAGAACTAGTCGCCGGAATCACGTGCTCACTCTTGGATCATCATCTCTTCCGATGACTTCATCTCTAAGAGATCGCTCCTTGATTTTCCTCCCTGCGGATGATTCTCTGTGTATTTACTCCAAAACTAAATTCTTTTCATTTCTGTTTGTCGCCCCCCTTTTTAATAACAACCTCTGGCGCTTTTTAGGGGTGCAGACTGTGCACCTACCAGCCATTCATCCTCTGATGCTTTCCCTTTTTCCGTTGCTCTGACAGAGAACAGAACGCGCCTCCTTTCTGTTGCCATGGCCAGCTGCCACATGGTTGTGGTCCTGCGGATCTCCTCTTCGTCTTCAGCCAAAACCTTCCGCGCTTCGTCGTTAGCCTTCCATAAGCACGGCCTCGTCCACTAGTACTAGCTCTTCTACTTCATTTGCACAAGCACGAGCTCGTCTTCTCTTATGAACTCGACCTCGCTCACGCATCATCTGTTCTCTTTCTTTTCTGGAGCTTGGCTTCGCCCTACGATCTCGACTTCGCTCACGAGCTGAACCTCTTACGAGCTCGACCTCGTGACTTCGCTTTACTTCGCTTACGAGCTCGACCTCGCTCACGAGTCCGACCTCGCTCCAGCATCATTCCAGCATCATATGTTCTATTCTGGACTTCGTCTTCTTCGTTCCATGAACAGGAGCTCTTCCGTGCTTGCGAGCTCTTCAGTATCGGGCTCGACTTGCCACGAGAGCTCGGCTTGGATCTGAGCTCGACTTTGGTCAGTTCTCTCTTCTGGAGCTCGGCTTCGAGACTTCGCTCCAGCATCGTCAGTTCTTTCCACTTTTTTCTTTGAGCTTTGATTTCGCCTTTCGAGCTCGACCTTGCTCCCGAGTTCGACCTGGATCTTTGTTTCGCCTCAGCAGACTTCGGCATCGGCTTTTCTGCCGCTCTTCCTGCTACATGCCATATATTGATTAAATAAAGCTTAAAAAGAACATAAAACCCCTTAAAAGCACCTGACTCAATCCTACACGCACACACACGAAAACATAACATAAACATACAAAACAACACAAACATACGGACAGAACACATAACACTCAAGGTTATTATCATAAAAAATGTCACATAATAACTCTTTTACAAGAGTTATCACACCCCCAAACTTAGCTCATTACTCGTCCTCGAGTGATGCTCTGCCCAGAACACACAAAAGCACACACAAAACACAGAAGCGATGTTCATAATGCTTCATGACAGCTGAGATGATGGCCTAATCAACTAAGGATGTTGCTTTCAGTCAAAATTTTCAAAGAAGATGAATCATTCAGTCCTTCTCGTTGCAAGTCTAGTTAATCACATCATATTGCAAGAATGTTGCGCTACATATATCAACAAGTATATAAAAATTAGCAACTACATGAATCTTTCCATAACTTAGTTCTCCTTGATGTGACCATATTTTGATTATCAAGTGCACAAATGTCTCCACAAATTCAATTCGATCAGCCACCTCTCCACTAACATGAGTGTCATCAATATTGGATCAGTAGGTCTTTAAAAGCTTATAATGTTGGGCTTGGGTGACGGTAGGATTGTTTAGGATAATGTAGCTCAAAACACCCGGGCACCTTTACTCATTCTTGGTTTCAAACTCGCCTTCTAAATATCTTTCCTCTTTTCTACAGTAGGCTGAACCATTCTTCTTCATTGTTTCCTCTCCTTTTTCTTATACAGTAGGCTTAAAACTTCTCCCTTTTTTTAGAAATGAATAGCCCACAATTAACCCACATTTTTGCAAAAACTTAACTTCACCTTCAAGAGGTTACCTTACCTCGCCACCCCCAAACTTAGAACGCAACATTGTCCCCAATGTTGGAATTTATACCAAAAATGGGGGATAAAGCACTTTTAATTCAATTCTGAGGCAAAACACGGGCAGCGGTAATAGATAAGATAAAGGCCGAGCCACAAGTAGACATGCCCAAGGTGAAGGGTAAGAAGAGATAGAATAATATATGTGGGTATAAAAGATTGTATTTAGTGGATGCATGAAAGAAAATGCTGTAAGCTCAACAGGGGACTCTAAGGAAATCATGATATCAGGGTAGGCTAAGAAAGGCACAATCGATCCAAAAATGGCCTACGTCCTATCCATATTAACAAACTCATGTATATTGTTTCAAGGGGAAGTACCAACCAAATATGAAAGACAGGCACTCATACAAAAGTGTGACCAACTAAGGGTGACCAATGCAATGGTTAATCCCTATAGGAACCAATATGCGAACACCAAAAATATTAGAGGCACATCCCCACAAAATAAGGGTCAAATCCAGACAAGCAACAAAGCAGACTAAAGATCGCAATGTAAAGCAAAACGAGACTAACATCATTAAGCTATCCATCGCCAATTAGGCATCATCAACATCAGTCAACACAAATAAAATAACATGCTTCATACTGACAAAACATGAACAAGACAAAACAAAACACAACACAACAATGCTTCAGCAAGACTCAAGCACAGCATAACCCAACACAGAAACACGAGACACAAACATAAAGACAAAACACCAACAAAGGATTGAGTTCAGAAAAACGCCCTAGCCTACGCATCGGGCGGACCCGAGGGAGTAGGTGAGGCAGGGGTGGGTGGAGCAGCAACAGGTGAAATAACATCGGCAGCAGGAGACGCAGCCAGCTCAGAATTTCCTTCGGAGCATTCCTTCCGAAAGAACCTCAGTGGCAGCCGACCCAGGGGAATCACCATCGGGTGGCACTTCAGCAGATGGGGCCAATGGTGCCTGGGCCTCGGCGAGGCGGTCGGGTCGACTTAGGTGGTCGAGTCGACTAGACCAAGATCTGTTGTAAATCGAGCACGGTTCGCCCCGCTCATTCTCTTCTTCTACCCGGTGTCAGAATCAAAATCCGAAGGCAAAGGCCAAGCCTGGAATAGCCGGTGTGGGAATTCAGGGAAGGCCGGCATTGGCACTGTAGATAACGATCCCAGACTACTTTCCAGTACTCGATCACGCTTACGATAATATACCCAATAATGCTTAAGATCATCCTCAAACGCAGCAGATCGAAGCATGAGGACTTTGATTTGCAAGCAGAGGAACTTCTGCATATCCGAAACTGTGGGCTCAGATGAGGTCGGCATTGGAGGAGATGGACCCGCCGGAGCGACGTGCAAAGAGGGGTCTTCAGTCGAACCATGAAGATTAGTCAAGGTCTTTATATCAATAAAAGCTTTCTCAGCGAGGCGATCTTCATCATCTCCAAAAGGAACCCCGGCCTGTATGCACAGTTGAGTAATCAAAGAGGGAAAGAACAACCGTCCTTTCTTCCTTTTACGGCACTCATCCACCTCGCGCCAAATTTGGGCGCCCACATTGACTTTCCTTCCGGTAAATATGCACAGGAGCAGCAGCATACGCTCCTCCGAGACAGTGGTATCATGGGTGGTAGGTAAAATACGGCTCTTAATGAAATGAAGCCATACATGGGCCTCCAATCGTAATGACGCGGCTTTGATGGAGCGATACCCATGTGTGGAGAAGGCCCACTCCGTGCCCTCTACGACCGTCAGTCTCAGCGCCTCCTCTAGATCATCAACCGAAGGAGCCCTCTTCATGGCGGAGAAAACATCATCCACATCATTCTCCAAGTTATAAAAGCCATTAATAGTTTCCGGAGAGAAGACCACCGACTTACCCCTCACCACAGCCGATAAACCCTCCTTATTCGGCAGAGGAGTGATGTTCGCGTAGAATTATTTGACTAGAGGCGTAATGGGTGGGGGTGGAATTGTTGCAAAAGACGCCCAACCATTGAGGGATATCAACTCCACCACAAAAACTGGAGTTTCTTTAGATTTCTGGAAACCCTTTTCCATCCATAATTGCCTTGATTTCAGGCGCTTAAATCTCTCAAACCCACCATGGGCTCGGAATTTCGGAATGGCGTCGATTGACCGACCTACCTTCATTGACGAGGGCTTGTCCACCCTCGTCCTCTTGACTTGAATAGCCTCAGGCTCGGCTTCCTCCGACATCTTGGCTTTACCCTTATCGCTCTAACTATTTTTTCTCATAGATGAAGAAGGCACAACAACCTGCGGAGAAATCGGTGAAACTTCCGGTGACATCTCGGCGTCCGAAATGATAAAGGGCGTACCAGCGTCATTGCTAGGAATAGACAATGGTACTGCTTGCTTCCTGACCCTGCTGCTGAGTCTCCGCATGATAGCTAAACTTGGAGGAAAAGATGAAGGAGACAAATAAATTCCAGAACTAAAACAGAGCTTGAGAGAATGGAAGACGGACGTGGGAAGTGAGGGCAAACTCGCATCAAGATGGGGGAAATAGGAGAAATGATTGATTGTGGGGTGGAAAAGAAAAAGGGGCACGGCTTTTTAAATGAAAAGTCAAACCAATTTTCTCCCGCTCTTTTTGACCAAAATGTCAAGCTGATATTTCACTTTTTCTCCACCCTCTACAAGTCCAATACTGGAACAAAAATTAGCATAATGCTCGAGTTTTGCCCAGTGCACGCATGTACCACACCGCAATCCAAAATTCAACACATCAGTTTAAAATAAAACCCTCATCCTTCTTAACAATGCTAAGGCAATTTATTATCAACACCAAAAACAAAGAGACAAAAGAGAATAAAACACATATGTACAAACAGAACAATAGGGCTGCCAGGCGCCTGATCGCCATGGCACCCCATGATACCACTGGTCAGGCGTCCCTCAGAGATGTTGAGGTCTTCTCACGAACGACCTCGCCACCACAATAGTGCTTAACACGCTATCCATTAACCATGAATTCACGGTCTGACGTCCCTTCTTGTAAAGTTATAGCGCCATGTGGTGCCACCCGAAGAATAGTGAAAGGACCCGACCATCGTGATTTCAGCTTACCAGGGAATAGCCTCAGCCTCGAATTGAACAGTAACACCTGCTGACCCGACAAGAACTCACGGCGCAAGATGTTGTTATCATGCCATCTCTTCGTTTTCTCTTTGTACAATTTAGCATTCTCATAAGCAAACCACCGGAATTCATCCATTTCACTTAATTCTAACAAACGAGCCTCTCCAGCAGCCTTATGCTCAAAATTAAGTTTCTTTATTGCCCAATAGGCTCGATGCTCAAGTTCGAGTGGAAGATGACAAGCTTTCCCATAGACCAACCGGTAAGGTGACATCCCTAAGGGTGTTTTGAAAGCTGTTCTGTAGGCCCACACTGCATCATCCAATCTCATGGACCAATCCTTGCATCCTGGGTTCACCACATTCTCCAAGATACCTTTTATTTCTCTATTGGAGAGTTCCGCTTGGCCATTTGTTTGCGGATGATATGCAGTGGCAATCTTATGGCGAATGTTATACTTAGCTAGGAAGCACTTACGGCCTTGTTGACAAAATGTGTGCCCTCATCGCTGATGATCGCGCGAGGAGTACCGAATCGTGTGAATATGTTCTTTTGCAAGGACTTGATCACAATTTTGCATCATTAGTGGAACTTGCCACAGCCTCCACCTATTTAGATACGTAATCAACCGCCACAAGGATGTAGAGGTTACCAAATGAGGGTGGAAAAGGGCCCATAAAATCGAGGCCCCACACGTCAAAGAGTTCAATTTCCAAAATAAAGTTCATTGGCATCTCATTCCGAGAGGATATATTTCCAACTCTTTGACATCGATCACATTTGTGCACAAAAGCATGGACATCTTTAAACAAGGTCGGCCAAAAATAACCTGATTGAAGTACCTTAGCCGCCGTTCTTTGTCCTGCAAAATGACCACCATATGGGGTGGCATGACATCCTTCTAAAATTGATTCCATTTCCTCATGCGGAACGCAGCGCCTCATCAACCCGTCAGCACAGTGCTTATACAAGAATGGTTCATCCAGAAGGTAATGTCTGACCTCGGAAAAGAACCTTTTCCTCTGATGGGAGGAGAAGTCAGGAGGCAACACTCCACTGATCAAGAAGTTGACAAAGTCCGCATACCAAGTTGTGCTACAGTGGTGCATGCTCATCAATTGTTCATCAGGAAATGCATCCTAAATTTGGACATGAGTTTCTTCACCCTCAGCTGTCGGTAATCGGGATAAATGATCGACTACTTGATTCTCAGTTCCCTTCCTGTCTCTAATCTCAAGATCAAATTCTTGCAAGAGCAAGATCCACCGAATTAACCGTGGCTTGGCATCCTTCTTGGCGACAAGATACCTGATGGCCACGTGATCTGTGTAAACAATCACCTTGGACCCTACGAGGTAGGCTCTAAACTTCTCACATGCGAATACCACAGCAAGAAGCTCCTCCGTGGTTGTGTAATTGATTTGAGCTTCCACCAACGTCTTACTCGCATAATAGATGGAATGGAATACCTTCTCCTTTCGTTGACCCAGTACGGCCCCCACAACGAAGTCACTTACGTCGCACATCACTTCGAAAGGCAATGACCAGTTCGGACCAATAATCACTGGGGCTGTCACAAGAGCTCATTTCAAAACATCAAACGCTTTCAAACATTCTGGAGTAAATTCAAAGTGGCAATTTTTCTCCATCAAGGCACATAGCGGCTTAGAAATTTTTGAAAAATCCTTTATATACCTTCAGAAAATCCCGCATGTCCCAAGAAACCACGCACAACTTTAACAAGAGTGGGGTGGAAGTGTGTCTATCACTCGATCTTTGCTCTATCCACTTTGATCCATTCCTCGATATGTGATGGCCCAGCACGATGCCCTCGCACCATGAAGTGGCATTTTCCCAATTTAAAACCAAGTGCGTGCCACAACGCCCGGACCTTTCCCAAGTTACCTGCATACCCCAAAAGTATCTCCAAACACGGAGAAATCATCCATGAAGATTTCTACCGACTTCTCCACCATATATGAAAATATGGCCATCATGCAATCTTGGAACGTCCGTGGGCATTACGAGTCCAAAAGACATTCTTCTAAAAGCAAAAGTGCCATAGGGACAGGTGAAGGTGGTTTTGTGTTAATCATCGGGTGCAATGGCAATTTGGTGATAGCCAGAATACCCATCTAGGAAACAGAAAAACTCCTTACCAGCGAGTTTGTCAAGCATTTGATCCATGAATAGCAGAGGAAAATGGTCTTTCGTGGTAGCCGTGTTCAATTTTCTGTAATCCACACAAACACGCCATCCAGTTATCACCCGAGTTGGAATAAGTTCCTACCGATCATTAGAAATCACCGTAACCCCACCTTTCTTAGGAACGCACTGAACCGGGCTTACCCAAGAACTATCCGAGATCGGATAAATGATTCCAGCATCCAGCCATTTAATAACTTCCTTCTTCAACACCTCTTTTTCTTTGGATTAAGGCGACGCTGGTGCTCTATGGAAGTGCTGTGGCAATCTTCCAGCAATATCTTATGCATGCACAGAGAAGGGCTGATCCCTTTGATATCGGCAATTGACCATCCAATAGCTCTCTTGTATTTCCGCAGCACCTGTAACAAGGATTCTTCTTTGTCGTGCTCGAGAGTAGCTGAAATGATTACTGGAAGAGTGTTTCCCTCGCCCAAATAAGCATATTTCAGATGGTTTGGCAAGGTTTTCAGATTTAACGTTGGAGGTTCGTCAATTGAAGGCTTGGATACCTGGACGGTATGATCTGCAAGCCCCAGTGACTCTGGGGCACGGCTGGTACAAGGTGTAACAGGGCACTTCTCGATAGAGGGATGCTTAGGAAACCCCATACTTTGCTCTAACTCCATGAGGTCGGCATGTTCCTTATCACTGTTTTCGGACTGCGAAGAGTTTTCCAACATCGTATCCGCAACGACCTGCTCTAGAACTTGAATTACTGAGCACTCCTTCACTCGTCGGGATACTTCATAGCATGAATACATTGAAAGTAACCCGATCATTTACCCTCATTGTGAGTTCGCCTTTTGGACATCAATCAAAGTCCTTCCAGCCAAGGAAAGGACGTCCCAAAATAATAGGCACCTCGTGATCTGCTTCATAATCTAAAATAATGAAATCTGCGGGAAAAATGAACGTATCCACTTTTAATAGCACATCTTCAATTTTTCCTTCGGGATGAGCCATGGATCGGTCAACCAATTGCAAGGTCACTATTGTGGGCCTAGCTTCTCCTATCCCGAGCTTCTTGAATATTGAGAACGGCATCAAATTTATACTCGCTCCCAGATCACATAGAGCACGACCGACGTCGCGTCCTCCAATTGAGCATGGAATTGTAAAGCCCCGGATCTTTCAACTTGGGTGGATTTTGCTTTTTAACATGGTACTACCGCTCGGTCGGTGCCACTATTTCGAACTCACCCAAACGTCTCTTTTTGGTTAGGATGTCTTTCAAGAACTTCACATAATTCGGCATCTGTTCCAAAGCTTCGACTAATGGTATGTTAATATGCAATTGCTTTAAGAAATCTAGGAATCTTCGAAACTGAGTATCTTGTTGCTTCTTTTTCAACCTCTCGGGGAAAGGAGGTGGTGGATGATATACCACCTCGTCCGTAAGCTTTGGCAATTGATTTTCTGCAGTACTCCTCGGCATTACGAGGTTGCTTCGGTGCTTCTGTTTCTGACACTTTGCTGTTAGTTTTCGACGACTCCGCCTTCTCTTCTTGGTTCAAAGAACCCGCCATGCATTTGCTTTCCACTTCGTAGCATGACAACCTTGACATGTTCCTTGTCTTTTCGTGGGTTTCGGTGTCACTGGCAGATTACCAAGTGGTCGATTCCTCATCTCGTTGGCTAATTGTCCGATCTGGACCTCCAAATTCCTTGTAAGTGGACCGCCTCAGACATCTGCATCTGTCTTGGCCATATACTCCTTCATCAAAGTTTCAATAGATTTGGCTGTGTAGTGGCTGTTGTCGCTTGGTTGGAAATTTCTTTGGTATGTATTTTCTCAAAATTTCCACCACCATTTGTTCCGGACTGCCTGGCCTCACCAGAAATTAGGATGTTGTCGCCATCCCGGATTGTATGTTTGTGAATAAGGATTATTCCTCTCGCCATTCTGATTTCCCAGGTAGCACACTGAGGCTGGGTTTGATGGGCAACTATCAAAAGTATACTCTTCCACAATAAACGCACGACACTCGCTCACTTGCATTGTGGGTGCGACCATCGAACACTTGTCGTTGAGCAACCGGATTGGCTACTTGCAAGCCTTTTAACATATTGCTCATGGATGCCACTTGAGCAGTTAATGTTGTCAAGGCATCCACCTCCAACACACCGGCAACGAATTTCTTCCCAATTGGAGCACGAGAATTGGACCATTGGCAGTTGTTATTTGCAATCCTTTCCAAGATCTCATATGCCTCATTGTAGGATTTAGAGAGAATAGCCCCATTTGCGGAGGCATCGAGCACCAAGCGTGTGGACGTTTAGCCTATTATAGAAAGTCTCAAGTTGAATGCAATGCGGGATGCCATGGTGAGGGCATTTCGTAGCATTTCCTTATAACGCCCCATGCCCCGCACACCGACTCATCATCATTCGTTGAAATGACATGATGTCATTCAAAATCTTGCATTCTTTGTAGGTGGAAAATACTCATCAAGAATTTTTCCCAACTCGCTCCATGAAGTGATGGAGTCCGATGGAAGACCATTCAACCATGCTTTTGCACGATCTCGTAGTGAAAATGGGAACAGCCGAAGCCTTAGTGCTTCGGCCGAAACTCCAGGCAGCTTGAACGAGTCACTGAACTCCAAGAAAGACCGAAGATGAAGGTGAGGATCCTCTGTGGCTTGACCACTGAACTGCCCCTCTGTTTGAAGCATTTGAAACATGACTGGCTTCAGCTCGAACTGATTTGCTTGCACCTCGGGTCTTGTAATTCCGGGTTTAGCATAATCACGTATATCCCTCTCCCTGTCATCAGCAATGACTATGGCATTTCCTTCATTACCTTCTGGTGCGGCCATTCTGGCTTGCGCTCTGCGAGCTTTTTGCCGACGCCTTTCTCTGCGAAAGGTGCGTTCGATCTCTGGATCTAACGGGTGTAATACCTGCGCTTTTGCCTTGTGCATATACAACAATCCCTGAGCCCTGTTTCACGCAAAAGAAAATAAACAGAGTGAACCACTAATTATTACGAAACACAAAGTTGCAATATCAACGCAATTTATAATTGGCAATCCCCGGCAACGGCGCCAAAAACCTGTTGTCTTGAGTATGTAACACAATCTAAGGTACGCAAGTACACGTAATAAACAAGTAATACACGGAAGTATTCCGAGATTGAATCCACAGGGATCGCACTTTAAGTTACGTCGACAACAACTTTGTTTTATAGGAAAGATTTATAGGGAAATTAAATTAAACAGGTGGTAGCTCTTTTAAATAAAAACACAACTACGAACTTGAATTAAGAGGACTTCGGCAAAACGAAGTAAACACCAAACACAAATAATGAGGAAAACACTGATATCAAGGAAGAAAAACTGACTTGATCTCTCGATTCCACCTATACTCTGTACTAATAATGCTACAGCATTATCGTTGCCTCATCGCTATGACATGAACTTCTCTTATTCTTAGTATTTTTCCAAATCTAAGATATATTCTGCAAAGCCACTCAATATATTCCTATATCGAATTACTCTTAGAATACCTTTACTAATCCATTCATATTTGCCACGCAAGGTAAACACATATTCCTATGCTATTCACACACATAATATTAAAATCATTTTCTAACGTCACTCTTTTGTGTTCCACTCTATAAGAACTTCCCAGCAATTATAGAACTAAGATCTCACTAATGGTGATCAAGCACAAGCAAGATAAAATAATCCCAAAAGAGCAATAGCGATTTTAACAAGATATGCATAGAGATGAGATCGTCACACGAGCATGGGTTTCATCAAGAAATCAAGCCATACAGGTTTGGCTCATAGAAAGCCATTCAACAGTATTAAAACAAACAAATGCCATAACAAACTAAGAAGAATTCGAGAAATGAAATTAGAACTAGTCGCCGGAATCGCGTGCTCGCTCTTGGATCGTCGTCTCTTCCGATGACTTCCTCTCCAAGAGATCGCTCCTTGATTTTCCTCCCTGCAGATGATTCTCTGTGTATTTCCTCCAAAACTGAATTCTTTTCCTTTCTGTTTGTCGCCCCCCTTTTTAATAACAACCTCTGGCGCTTTTTAGGGGTGCAGACTGTGCATCTGCCAGCCCTTCATCCTCTGATGCTTTCCCTTTTTCCGTTGCTCTAACAAAGAACAGAACGCGCGCCTCCTTTCTGTTGTCGTGGCCAGCTGCCACGTGGTTGTGGTCCTGCGGATCTCCTCTTTGTCTTCAGCCAAAACCTTCCGCGCTTCATCGTTAGGCTTCCATAAGCACGGCCTCGTCCACTAGTACTAGCTCTTCTACTTCATTTGCACAAGCACGAGCTCGCCTTCTCTTATGAACTCGACCGCCACGCATCATCTGTCTCTTTCTTTTCGGAGCTTGGCTTCGCCCCACGATCTCGACTTCGCCACGAGCTCAACCTCGTGACTCAACTCGTGACTTTTTACTTGCCACGAGCTCGACCTTGCTCACGAGTCCGATCTCGCCCAAAGATCATTCCAAAGATCATATGTTCTATTTTGAGTTCGCCTTCGCTCCATGAACAGAGCTCTTCCGCCATAGCTCTTCAAGATCGGGCTCGACTTGCCACGAGCTCGGCCGACACGGGCTCGACTTTGGTCGATTCTCTCTTCAGAGCTCGGCCGAGACTTCGCCCAACATCGCCGCTCTTTCCACTTTTCCTTTGAGCTTTGATTTCGCCTTCGAGCTCAACCTCGCTCCCGAGTTCGACACGGATCTGGCCGCCAAGAGACTTGATCGGCTTTTCTGCCGCTCTTCCTACTACATGCCATAGATTGATTAAATAAAGCTTAAAAAGAACATAGAACCCTTTAAAAGCACCTGACTCAATCCTACATGCACACACACGAAAACATAACATAAACATACAAAACAATACAACACATACGGACAAAACACACAACACTCAAGGCTATTATCATCAAAAGGTCACATAATAACTCTTTTACAAGAGTGATCACTTTTCATCATCATAACATGTGTATATGCATATCATATGCTTGCATGCAACTTTTCCTTTTTCCTTCCCATATCCATGCATCGAAAGCGCTTGCAGCTTGTACAATGTTTTTACCACTATTACAATCTCCTTCCAATACTTGATTGCATATATCGTGTCCCCTTATCTCATATATGTTAGATCATACAGGTGTAGAAGATCACGTCTCCGTATGATTGGTCAAGCTTTGATATAAAAGTTTCACAACCGAGACAACTTGAGGACGAGATAAATGCGTATAGATAAGAAGTGACTGACTTGGTTACTTGTCTATGCCGGCACGCTCGTATTGAAGGATCACAGGAGATGAGTTCTTTAAGTGAAGAACCCAGATGACACGATGATCTCCGATAAGGTATTAGGTGTATGAAGTCGACCATCACTGACTTGTTACGGGTTATGTTCAACCCAAGATTCTCGCATCTTGGGTGGTGGCAGGTCATCACGCCAGTTATCTCAGACGAGTCACCGATCCGCTAGGATGATGACGCCATTTCAAAGGTTTATCAGACTAAACCCCGCAGTCGAGTTAGCTCAAGTACAATTAAGGTCGAGTGGTACTACTTAAGGAATGAAGATATTAATTATTTTTGATTGCTATAAATAATTAATGGACGCTCGATATCTTAAATACGGGATTCAGAATGTCTAATGCAAGTCCGACTCAACTTCTGTAATAAAGGTAAGTCAAGATTTATTCTCTAGTGGCATGAATAAATGTTTATAAATTAATTTATGTTCTGGCCGAACATGCCCATCTGTGCCTGTAGCCCTACGGAAAATCGGCCCCCAACAACACTCACTATGGCAAGATTTTATTCTCTTTATCCTACAAGGATATTATTATATTTATGGTATATGATATATCCTTTCCATATAAGATTATGGTAATAATCCCGGGAGTATGGTAATAATCCTCGAGTATGGTAATTCCATAAAGTATTATGGTAATTTATATGGATTATGGTAATTTCCATATAGGATTATGGTAATTTCCATATGGGATTAAGGTAGTGCATTATAAATATAAGGTACGAGATAAAGTCTGTGTTAATGCTCATAATTGATCATCATATTTTCGAGAATCAAGAATTCTTGTGAGGATTTTCGAGAGTTTAGTGAGTACATTTGGTGATTTTCCCGGCATTCTCCATAGATCGCCCTCACCGACGCTGGAGATCGGGCAACCGGATACAGCCCGTAAGGTCAAAGCACGAGTCTCGACCCGTCGATCCGCTCGATTGCTCATCCCGATCCACCGGCAGATACGTGTTGCAATTAATTATATAGACGCATGCTAGGAATATAATCAATGTATGGTGAATTAAATATCCAAGATAGATGCTAAACCTAACACTGGTATCGAGCACGGGATCGTGATTCGCTCGCTGGATTAATTCACGCTTGATTATTACGCGCGCTGCTCATCGTGGCTCGCTTTTGTTTTTGTTAGGTTTTGTTTTTCACCACGAGAAAATTAGTTTGCACGCGGAAACCTCGCAGAGCAGCGCGGCAGACACGGCGACACGGTGCGCGACTCGGCGGTCTCGCGAGCGCCACGCGATCGCGAGGTGGCACGCGAGGCAATACAAGGCTGGTAAACCCGCCCAATCGACCGAACCCGCTTTTTCAGCCCGTCCAATCCACCGCCCGAATCCGCTTTTGACGATCCGTCCGTGCTCGCACGCGAGGTCTGCTGAGATTTTATTCGTACTTTGCAATTCTATGTAATAGATTAGACTTGAAAGTGTGTTTCACGAGGGCCATGATGAACGCTTTATTTTATTTTTATCGCATGCTAGGTTTATCACGCTTATCAAGCATATTTTAGAATTTCATGAGCATGTTTTACATGTTGAGTTCTATAGAAAAGCATGCTAGATTACGTGATCGCATGGACAAACCTTTCAATAAAAAGACTAAGCAAGTAACCCGACATATTAATTTTAATTAAAATGTCAAGACCTCCACTTTCGATCTCTAAACAAAGTGAGACGACCGTGAGTAAACGCCCACACGCGTGGCTTGCTTGCACTGCTTATCATAAGTTTGTTAGATGAGATTTCTAAATAATTTTTTTTTTAAATCTATCGAAGTTGGGAGTTTCATGTAAACGCCCACACGCTGGCTTGCATGTGCGATTTTCATAAGTTCTCTGTAGATAGATATAAAATGAGATAACAAAAGAATTTGAATTGGAAGAAGTATGGTCCTAGTGAGTATGCTAATTCTAAGAATTCGTCAAGTTAAAATGTGGTCATTGCTAGACATCACCTCAAGCACAACTTCCCGCCAAGTCCCTTCTCGCGATAGTGATGTGGTCTAGTAAGGTCCAATCGTTAATTTCATTTGTCATTAAGGATAAGTCGACACGGATTGAAATTAAACGACTAAAAGGTATATTTTAGTCCGGTCGAGGGGTTCATGTAAACGCCCACACGCGTGGCTCGTATGGATTCCTCGGGCGATTGGAGGTTTCAATTAATATTGTTTTATCAAAAGGTTACAATATGTTACGTAATTATGTGCAATCGTATGCTTATGTGTTTACAATTATCGCTTCAGATATGTCTCTTAATCGATTATCAATATGCTCGCACAAAATCCGCTATCCGTCTAAATTTTATCGAGTGGAAACGAAACGAGAATGTTCTCACCGCCAAGAAAATTTATATATACTCACTACACCGTCCCAAACCTCTAGACGATTTATTCATCGATAAGGAGCGCGCAGGAGCACGAGAAATGGGACAAATCAAATAGAATGGCGGCGCCTTCTTTGGTCACCATGTGCGAGTCCTTGCAACTCCAAAGATCAAGAGATAGATGATGCAGCCACAATATGGTTAAATCGTGAAATCGTATGAGGAGTCTGACGTAATCGCTTGTCATATGAAGGAAAGCGATTCTGCTGCATGACCATGTAGAGCAAATGATCAATCTCTTCTTGAGCTCAGGCTAAGTGCCCCAAGCTCGCGTCAAGGTACGTCGTTGCTTTTTCTACCCAATCTTGGGTAGTAGACACTAGTGCGATCGATCATGTTTGTTACACCTGCGGGGTTCCTCGCGACAAGGAGTCGAGTAATGGCGAGATAACGATCTCCAAATCGCACTTTATATAATTCGCTTTATACTATTTCGCAAAACATAATACCTATAACTATGTCAGATCTTCATCAAACCCTAAAAGGAAAAGTTTTCTTCAGCAAGACGACACCACATATCTCTGGTATCTTAGATTAGGTCACATCAATCTAAATAGGATCCAAAGACCGGCTAAGAATGGAGCGCTGGGTAATCTCGCAGCTACTCCATTCCCATCATGAATCCTCAGATAGAAGGTAAGATGTCCACTGCACCCTTCAAAGCGGGCGGTTATAGAGCCAAAGAAATGTCGAGCTAGTCCATTTCGACCGTGTGGACCAATGTCCACACAAGCTCGTGGAGGGTACGAGTATTTTGTCACTTTCATCGACGACACTCAAGGTACGGATACGTATACCGCTCACCGCAAGTCTCAATGCTTTGAGAAATTCAAAGGGTTTAAGGCGGAAGGGAGACTAAGCTTGGTAAAAGTATCAAGTCATCGTGGTCCGATCGCTATGGCGAATACCTCAAGAATCTAATTTATGGACTATCTAGTGAAGTGGGATTACTCCCAACAAGACTTCACCGGCACACTACAAAGAAATGGTGTGTCGAGCAAGAAATAGGACTCTTTTAGAAATGGTTAGATACTGCTAAATCTAGTATCTTCCAAGTCACCGAAAAGACCCCTTCGAGTTGTGGTTTGGGCTAGTTTCAGTTTAAGCCACATAAGGATATGGGGCGAAAAGACATGTGCCGAACAAGAAGGTCGACAAGTCGGAGGCTAGATCCGATGCAAGGCTGTTTATTGGCTATCCTAAAGGAACTAAAGGTGGTTTATTCTATAGTCCTAGGATCAAGGTCATTATTAGACTAATGCCCGATTCTTAGAAGAGGACTACATGAAAATCATAAATCCAAAGTTGAAATCATTCTTCAAGAATTAGAAGATGATCGATTCCACCACCGATTAGGCCAAAGGTACGAGATGTCGAGTCTAGTGGAGGATCGACACCGATACTTCAAGAAATTGAAGTGGGTTGAGTTCCACCGAGATACCGACCGCATAAGTGGTACCTACCCAAAGAAGTTGTGCAAGATAGAGAACCACAAGCGCACCCACCGCTGCCATTGTGCCCAGAGCCCTCGTCAGTAGTGGGAGGGTTATTCGTCAACCCGAGCGATTTATGTTCGTGGGTGAATCTTAGATTTAGTCCCGTAAAACTAACAGCAATAATCGACCCATGGACGCTCAATGAGGCGATATACAAGACAAAGATGTCGCGTAATGTGGTATTTTCAGACTTTACGTAGATGACATTCTTCTATTCGCGACAATGCAGTTGTTATCGACGAAGAGTTGATAATCCGATCAGCATAAGACCAGGAGATGGCGTCAGACATTCTTGGGATCAAGGTTTACCGAGATCGTAAGAGGAAAATGTTGAGCTTATCTCAGCGCCTTACATCGATACCGTGATTACTCGCTTTAGTATGCACCGCCTAGAAAGGATTGCTACCTTCGTATACGGCGCTCCTTTATCTAAAGGGAGCAGCCACCGTGATCGCAAAGAAGATAGAGGAATGAGACAAGTTCCCCACGCTCGCCGTAGGAAGTCTCATGTATGCAATGCTATGCACGCTGCTCGACATTCCGCCAGGCAAGAGTATAGTAGCTAGATATCGCCTAACCTCGGACAAGCACATCGATCGCAAAGAAAGCATATACTCAAGTATCCGAAAAGGACTCGAGTAGGCTAGTTTACCATGCGGATAGTCTAATGCTCGTTATTCGACTCGGATTTCAAGTCGACCGTGATAAGAATAAGTCTACCTCGGACTATGTGTTTACCTTTGAGATCCTCAAGTGAGTGCAAAGCGGCGATGCATTGCGGACTCTACCATGGAAGTCAACATGTAGCCGCTCAAGGCTACTAAGGAGGCGGTATGGTTCAAGAACTACCTCGAGGATCTAGATGTGGTACCGGTTTGCCCAAGAGTATCATAGTTTATCGTGATAACTCGGTGCGATGGCAAACTAGAAGGAACCACGGACCCAAGGCGACCAAACACATAGAGAGAAAGTACCATGTCATACGAGAAATCGTTAGACGAGGGACGGTCGATTGTAAAGATTGACACGACGGATAACCTAGCGGATCCATTCACTAAAGCCCGCAAGAATAAGTCTACGCCGGGGACGTTAGAGGGCTTGAATTGCTTAGATGGCACCCACTTAGAAAGGAAACTTTGTATAAGTGGTATAAGCAAAGTGATGGTCAGTGTGTAATAGCTAGTAGAGACACATTGATACTAAAAGTTTGCTTTAGTATAAGTGGAGATTGTTGGATTTGTATAACGAAGCGCTTGGTCGAGCTTGTATACAATGTTTCCGTTACCACTATTACAATCTCCTATCCGAATTGAATACTTGATCGCATATATCGTGTCCCCTTATCTCATATATAAGTTAGATCATACACGGTGTGTAGAAGATCACGTAAGTCCGTATGATTGGTCAAGCTTAATGAGATATAAAAGTTTCACTGGTGAGACAACTTGAGGACGAGTTGCGGTGATAGTCATGTATAGATAAGAAGTGACTGACTTGGTTACTTGTCTATGCCGGTACGCTCGACGTATCAAGGATCACGAAGGAGACGAGTTCTTCTATCCGACCGTAGTGAAGAACCCAGATCTCGGTGACTTCACGATGATCTAAACCTCGATAAGGTATTAGGTGAGTACGAGTTGTCGACCATCACTTTGACTTGTTATGGGTGAGGTTATATGTTCTAACCCAAGATTCTCCGCATCTTGGGTGGTGGCAAGGTTTCAGATGTCACGCTAGTTATCTCAGATCGAGTCACCGTATCCGCTAGGATGATGACGCCCCTTCAGGAGCTCAAAGGTTTATTGTACTAAACCCCGCAGTTGTGTTAGCTCAAGCACAATAATAAGGTCGAGTGGTACTACTTATGAATGAAGATATTAATTATTTTAAGCAATGATTGCTATAAATAATTAATGGACGCTCGATATCTTAAATACGGGATTCGTAATGTCTAAGTGCAAGCCCGACTCAACTTCGGTAATAAAGGGGTAAGTCAAGCATTTATTCTCTAGTGGCATGAATAAATGTTTATAAATTAATTTATGTTAAAACGAACATAAGATAATTAATTTATTTGAGGCCCATCTTTATTCCTCATTTGATCCCTGGTCTGGCCCATCCAGGGTTCGTAGTCTATGGAAAATCGGCGCCCAACAACACTCACTATGGCAAGATTTTATTCTCTTTATCCTACAAGGATATTATTATATTTATGGTATATGCATATATCCTTTCCATATAAGATTATGGTAATAATCACGGGAGTATGGTAATAATCTCGAGTATGGTAATTTCCATAAAGTATTATGGTAATTTCCATATGGGATTATGGTAATTTCCATATAGGATTATGGTAATTTCCATATGGGATTAAGGTAGTGCATTATAAATATAAGGTATGAGATAAAGTCTAGTTAATGCTCATAATTGATCATCATATTTTCGAGAATCACAAGAATTCTTGTGAGGATTTTCGAGAGTTTAGTGAGTACATTGGGTGATTTTCCGGCATTCTCCATAGATCCCTCACTCGACGTTGGAGATCGGGCAACCGGGATACAGCCGGAAGGTCAAAACACGAGTCTCGACCCGTCCCGATCCGCTCGATTTGTTCATCCCGATCCACCTCGACGCATCCAAAGGTAAACACGAGAAAACCCTACGTGTTGCAATTAATTATATAGACGCATGCTAGGAATATAATCAATGTATGGTGAATTAAATATCCAAGATAGATCCTCGGGCGAGGGCTTAGTTTTCCTACAATCCACGTTTTTGTCGTGTGTTGAAGAGGCCTCATTCTCAAACACTTTAATATCACATATCCGAGTTGGTCCCGAAGGTTATCAACTACGGTCATACCCGACGTGGGTCATTTCTTTCTTTATTTCTTTTTCTTTTTCTTCCGTGGATAGGTAGTGCATCATGCATGTCATGCTTATGCTCAGAAATCGGCAAGTTAGTTAACTTTGAAACTTTTAGAATAAATGCATATCATATCATTTGAAATCGTATAAAAGCATAAGCATATCATTATAAAAAATACTTATACCCACCTAGCGACAGTCACTCGAGGACTGTACCTTCTATCTTCGCTTCGTTCCTCCTTTCACTTGAGTTATCAATCCACATAAAACGGCATAAGAGCCTGTCAAGAACCAAACAAGAACATAACTTATCTTAGTCGTCGACACGAATATATCTTCTCGATATCAAGACGCATGGTCTATCAACACTTGGGTCATTGCATCCTCTAATATCTTTAATAAACAAGTTCTAACGAAATTTCGGTAGAGTAACGTTTATAAAACGCATTGCCAATTCAAGACCAAATCCACCAAATTTATCCCAAACTCCAACAAACCATCACCATATGTCTAAATGAGCATAGAAAACTCAATAACAAGCTTCAACTATCCAATCTTAGCAAAAACTTAACGGCCCCTTAAGACATAGCTTATGTCCAACGTCGAACGTCACATGAGAAGTCATCCAACACCAAAAAACCTCTATACATGCTCAACTATCATCAAAGATCATCAATATATCAACAAAATACAAATACCAAAGCTTTGGCATTGAAAACCCATTTTCGCCGACAAACTAAAATTTTACAATTTTTGAATACGTCGGCCGAAAAATCCGAATAAATTATTTTAAGCATTATTCGTATCATAGAATCCAAATATGAAGTCAAAATGATCAAATAAAATCAAAAATCCAACAATATAATGGCTAGGGTTTTCGGCCGTTTTGGGTATTTCAACATAGTTTCGATTTCAAACGTTTTTCTTATTCCAAACATATTTATATCAATCTAACAACACATATATGAAGGTAATTCAAGCATATCAACATCATAAATCCAATATCAAAGCATCCCTTTTTTCGAAAATTTCATGAAATTCCCAAACAATAACATATGCTTAACAAATTCAACGTTAAACAATACGTAAACGACAAATCTATCATAATATCAATAAATAATCAACAAAATATAATCCTTCATAATTCTTTCAAAATAACCAAAATTATGAAATAAACATATGCTCATGATTTTTAAATTTTCAATCCGTAGATGTGTTCTAGAGACGAGATTATACCTCGTTTCGAAGACGGATCGAAAATTCAACGGCTGGATCTTCCTATTTTCTCTTGGAATTTTCAAAAATTAGTGTGTGTGCGAGTGTGTGTGGACGTGAGTTTGAGGATCAAAATGAAGATGAATAGTGTTATTTCATATTCTTAATTTCTAGTTATAATTCGATAACTTCACTTTAATATATAGAATTGTTCTTAATTATTTTTTCTATGATTTATTCTATCATCTAAGACCTATATTATGTCACATAGCTATTAATTTGAAGAAAATAAAATATGTAGCACATTTGGGGCATAATAACCGAAAATTTCAAATATATAGTGTGAAAGGAAGAAATTTTCATCTCTTATGACAATGATGTATAATTATTATAATGTAGAGATATTATTAATGTTAAGATAAGGTGAATTATTAATTAAACAAGTTGGATGAATTATTTGGACACATATGGCCGAAAACTTTGACAAAATAAGAAAGAAAGAATTTTGAAACTCTTTGATAGTGATGTTTAATCTTTGAAAATGATATGAAATTAATTAATGAACTATAGGATAAGATAAAATTTTGTCTCATACTCCCACTTGATGACCGAAAATAGAGAGGATAATTAAAGGTGTAAGTTGTTGACTTTTAATTAAGATATTTTGTTAAAGTATGATTAAAATATCTTATTACTTATATAAATAGAGATCACACCTCTCTTATGATCATTATGACCGAAATTATTAGAGAAAAAAAGAGAAAGTGTTCTCCAAAAATTCTCTTCAATCCTAGTTAGAAAAACGTTGTCATCGCCGATCAATCCCGATTAAAAGGTTAGAAATCGTACAAGCTTCTTGTTTATGCAAAAATATTAGAAATTCATCCATGAAATATTAAGTTATATGCCTTTGTTATTTCATGTGAAAATTTAGAAATTTTGTTAAATGTTTAAGTTGTTAATTAAATATGTTTATATGACGTTCATAAGCATGTATTATGAATTTAATACAAAGTTGAGTATGTTATAATTTTCTTCATGAAAACCAAAAATATGTAAGAATCATATATTGATGGAAATAAATTTTAATTGTTGTTTTGAGCATGATTTAATGATAGGTAGTAATGTTTAAATATGTATGATTTAAATCATAATTTTTGGAAAAATATGAAATAATATGTCATGATGATTTTGAAAATCATAGAGTATGGAAAATTGATGTATGAGTTGAGTATGATGGATATTAAAGCATATTATTGATATATGATGATAATAATGTATTGTGTAAATTAATTAGAATTTTTAAAAATGTTTATGTGGTTATTAAAGATTTTCGAAAACTATAAGTATGAAGAGTTATGATGTTAAATTTTTCTATGTCTAATGTTATTTGATATTATGGATCATATGTTAATATAGTATGATATGTGAAATTATTGGAATTTATGGATGAGTTTTGTAAATATATTAAAAGGACCGAAAATAAAGAGAAAAGAAAGTTAATGTTTCAAATTTATTTTATTACATGTGATCACATAATTAGGCCCAAAATTATGTTTAAGATATGCTATGAATTTATGGTATTTTTAGAATGAGGTATAATATGTTTACGTTGAAACGTTTTGTTAAGTGACGTAAGACTTTGAAATATAAAGTGTTATGATTAAATTAGTTTCATGTGGGCATGATTGAATGTTAGAGTGGAATTATGAGATTTATTGAAAGTATGTTAAATAATAAATTGAAATTAGAGGTGTTATGCAAGATTTATTGTTTATATGTTCTAAGGTTAATTATGAGAAATAAGTTAGTTTGAAGTTTGTAATAACTTGATTAAAGTATGAAAGCATGAAATATGTTAGTACATGAATATAGCTATGTTATTTCCTTAGCTAAATGTGAGTTTCTCTGAATAAAATGAATAAGACGTGTAAGGTGGAAAATAAAGCGAGAAAATGTTATTAATAAACTAGAATTGCTGAAAAACCATATTAAGAAAATACGTTAGTGCGCGACGAAGTTAGTTATGAAATTAAGGTTTGTAAGTTACGCGAAATGATGGCATAAAGGGATATTCATAAAAAAAAGGTATTTCATGTTTGTATGAACGTTGATTTAGCATGTTGGAAAGAAAAAGGGAAATGGACAAAGTCCATATGAGTTGATTGTGTAAATGGGAGTGCTTGGAGTTGCATTTGAGTCACTTAGCCATATATCACCCTACCTTAACCAATGTGCCTACATTACACCTATGAAAAGACCTTTTTGATCATAATTTGAACGCATTTGATGCGGTGGAGATATTAGAGAAATGGCAAGCCTACGGTAAGATTTTGCATGACATTGATCTTTGAGTGTATACACGTTCTGGATTTTCTTCTGAGTTTGAGTGTACACTATATTATACAAATGCCTTTTGTGAGGGTTGAATTGAATAAGATTTTCTTTCAATTGTTGTACATTGTCGAGTTGACTAATGTATGACGTGCAGTTGATTTCGAACTTTGAAAGATTTCTGAGGCCCGTTATAGCTACCACATTTGCTGACGCTCGTTGATCTTTCGTTGTGTCTTTATTTTTGTTTGAGGACAAACAATGTTTCAAGTTTGGGGATTTGATAAACGCGCTTTTTACTCGTTTATTAATGTTATATTAAGATGATTTTAGATCAGTTTAAGTGCATTTATATAGTTGATTTATACGTTTAGCTATTTTTGGAAGATACTGCTCTTAGGGTTCATTTTTTGGTGTTTTGTAGGCTCTTAAGATGATAATCGAAGCACGAAGCGAAGCACGCACCAAAGACGGAAAGGAACAGAGGCTAGCGGCCACCCTAGCGGCCGCTAACCCGGCTGCGAGCTTGGGCGAAAACATTCTGGAGTTAAACTAGCGACCGCTAGGCAAAGCCAACAATTACGAGCCTACCCCCGAGAGATTCCGAAAAAGCTGCTGTCTGAAGACTAGCGGCCGAGCTAGCGACCGCTAGCTCGGCCGCAAGGTAAAACCACTCGACCGCGAAGCTGGCCGCGAGCTCATCGAAGAAACCTACTGTCTCACAGCTAGCGACCGCTAGCCCGGCCACTAGGCGCGACGGCCTAGTGCGAATTAGGGTTTCAGCCCATTGCCTATATATATCCCTAGACTTGTGCATGCGCCTCTCTCCCTTAGTCCACGTTTTTACTCTGTTTTTAGCATATTTTGTCTTTCTTTCATTCTAGCTTTAATATTTTATTCATCTAGGCTTTAGTTTATCATTGTTCTACGCTACATTAACGCTTTGGAATGATTTGATCCGAAGGAATTTAGTTTTTCCTGTTTACTTCTCGGGTTTGGATTCAAACCCTAGATTGTTCTTCAGACGCTACATTACGGGTTTAATCTATTCTATTCTTATTTTTATGATTCATTCGTATTTTATTTCCATTATTATGTCTAGCTAAATTTCCATTCTAATCCTAGGGTTTGTATGATTCTACTTTTAGTGTGGTGATTCATGCTATTTGCTATTAACCTTCCATGCATTGATTTGTGATTCTCGGTGCTAAATCTTATGTGTTAATTTCTGATCAACTTTAATGCATACATAGTTGCCAGTTCAATACTTAATAGTTTTAATTGTCAATCGATCTTTAATGCACAATACGGATAAGCCTTGAGTCGTAGCTGAGATATGAACATTTGTAGGAAGCATATTCTTTGTGATCTGTTTGGAGTTGCTAATTTTCACCTTGAGACGTAACAATAATAGAGAAATTAGTAATCTACTATCACAATTATCGTAACTAAAATTGTTGGTTACATATGTGATCTTTCATCTTGGCTGGATTAAAATTGGTTAATAGGAAGCATGATAAACACACGCTATAGGTAGGATTAATACATCCCTAGGGTTAGTCTCTTAGTTTATTTATCTCTTTGATATTTATCGCTTTCGTTTTTTTTGCTTTTATTACCTTTAGCTTTGAATTAAATATTCGAAGTCCCAAACCTTTCCAAAACCAAATTCGTTACTTGGATAATGATGAAGGATTGTTGAGTTAGTTTTTGTGTTTTCGCGTTACAATCCATTTGGATACGATACTCGACTTACCTATCTACTTGCAAGTTTTCGTGTTAGAAAATAGTGTGATCAATGACCCCATTACAGCCCGTAGCTACGACCCTATATGGTTTTGCAGGGGAAGTAGTGTCCCCACTTGGTTCTGTCGAACTCATGGTCACTTTAGGATATAGGATGTCATGCATAGCCAGGCCCATATAGTTCTTAATCATATCTCATCCTAGGGAGGCCAGTTTTGAACGCCTTTCGAGCACTGGTATCTACTTTTCACATGAAGATGAAATTCCCAATAGGAGATGTAATTGGAGAAATGCTAGGAGATCAAGTATCATCGCGAAAATGCTACATGCAACCGGTAAAAAAGGGGAAATGCACAAGAAAAAAAATCAAAGAGAGAAACTCACTCATGAACTACAGGGGATAAAAAGATTAAAAGGAGAAGCAAACATTGAAGAAGCATCTTCTACCCAGGTGCAGCCAACAGAGGAGCTTATGACCATCGAGCTATTCCAAGAAACGACATGTTGTACCACTAAAATTAGAAAACAGATGCTAGCGACAGAGGTTGAGGAGATCGTGGCATGTTTAAGAAAGAACGTCGATAACTTTGCATTTAGCTCCTTAGATTTAACAGGAGTTGATACCCAGACCACCATGCACTCTTTAAATATAGATCCTACAGCCAAACCCATCAAAACAAAGTTGCGCCATTTTAGCCCCGAGAAAGATAAAGTCATACAAGAAGAGGTGAGAAAGTTGTTAGAGGCAGGCCACATCAAGGAGATACAATTCCCATAATGGTTGTCTAACGCGGTCATGGTCGTCAAGGAAATATGGGCACCTGGAGAATGTGTATAGATTTTCGAGATCTTAACAAAGCATGCCCCAAGTATTTCTACCCACTACCAAGAATTTACCAGCTGGTAGACTCTTCAGGTTGCGAATTACTATCAATGATGGATGCTTATCAGGGATACCATCAGATTAAGATGGATCCTAAAGATGTGGCTAAAGCAGCTTTCGGAGTCTGTTGCGGAACATATGGATATGTTAACATGCATTTTGGTTTGAAAAATACAAGAGCAACATGCCAACGCATGATGGACAAAATCTTCAAAGAACAAATAAGACGCAACACAGAAGTCTACGCGGATGATATGTTGGTAAAAAGTCATAAGGCTCACAGCCACGCTACAGACCTAAACGAGATCTTTATGGTATTAAGGTCATACCGATTGAAGCTTAATCCAACCAAATGCGCCTTCGGAGTGCAAAGTGGAAAATTCCTAGGTTATATGTTGATACCCAAGTGTATTGAAGTAAACCTAGAAAAGGTAAAAGCAGTACAAGAAATGACGGTAACGTGTAGTATTAAAGAGATACAAAAGCTCAACGGGCGAATCACAACATTAAGTAGATTCATCTCCCAATCTGTGGACAAAAGTTTGCCATTCTTCAAAATACTAAGGAAAGAGACACAATTTGAATGGACAGAAGAATGCCAAATTTTTTCAAAGCATTAAAAAAACATTTGAGTGACCTACCCCTTCTGACTAAGCCGCTAGAAGGAGAAACATTGTTTTTATACTTTGCGGTAGGGGAAGAATCCTTAAGCTCGGTTCTAATCAGGAAGGAAAGGACACATTAGAAACCCATAGATTATGTGAATATGATGATACAAGGAGTCGAGTTGAGATACATAGAGATTGAGAAAGCAACACTAGCTATAATGGTGATAGCAAGTAAATTCAGACACTATTTTCTATCACACAGAATAGTGGTCAGAACACACCTACCTTTTAAGAATATCCTAGGAAGCCAAACCTATCAGGGAGAATGGTAAAATGGGCAGTGGAACTAAGTGAATACGATGTAGATTTCGAGCCAAGAACAACTATCAAAGCTCAAGCTCTAGCTGATTTCTTACAAGAAAATACAAGAGCACCAGAGATAGCAACATGGAAGGCCTATGTGGATAGATCGGTGAAAAATGAGGAAAGCAGAGTAGGTATAAGGATCCACCCGCCAGTAGGAGACGACTTGCAATTCGCTATACGGTTTGGCTTCCCAGTGTCAAACAATGAAGTAGAATATCTTCCGTGATTCTTCAGTCGGGTTGACTTCGTGTTTTATCAGCATTGACATCAGGTTGGGCTAGTCGAGACTGCTTCGTCTTTTATCCGTAGGTTGGACTCCCGTCTTTTGTCAGCTTCGGACATCTGAGTCAGTATGATGCATTCAACAGACATAGATAAAAAGTCAGATTTGACCTTTCATCAGTCGGCTTTGACATGATATATCTAGCATTGACTACTTGTCTCTAACTTTGACTATCGATTGGCAGCTTTGACTCTCGGACGTCAACTTTGACTTCTGATAGCCAGCTTTGATTTCCGCAAGGACAGTCGGTTACCTGATATGACACTTAGTCATATCATAACTCCTTTATCTCTTCAACGCTGAGTCTCTGTCTCCGATCTTCAGCCTTCGACCTTCTGACGTCATTCTTTAGTCTTCGACTTTACTCTAGTAGCTCTATTCATCAGCTTCGCTATACTTCAGTTTTTCAGTTATCATTTAGCCTTCCGTCAGTCTTAAGTTTGCGATCCTTCAGTTGAGCTTCTATCGATTCTACCGATATTGATATTTCTATCGGTAAGCCGATTTGATCGCTTGAACTCCTTCGGACTTGGGTGCATCCAAGTCGGTAGTTCTATCACGAAACTTGTAACACAAACGCTTAACTCTAGAACAAGTGAGCAGTATTAGTTACATCAGCAAGACAATCATCATAGATTTTGGGATCTAATCAAAACACACAGTTAAGATAGATTAATTTCCAATAACATATGACTTTAAGTGAGGAGGGTTGCGAATTGAAGGCAAGGTTAGGGCTGGGAAAATGGTTTTCGAGTATCATTTTATACTGTACCGAATAGAACCGCAACCTATTCGGTTAACCGAAAACTGCATATTTGGTTTGCAATAAAATATTTATAATTTTTTTGGGTTTTCGATTAACCGATAATCGAACGGTTAATAACCAAAAAATTAAAAAATCTATTATTTATTTTTATTTTTACAATTATGTTCTAATCATAAAAGATTAATAAATAAAAGTCAAGTCTTTATTTGTAGGAAAAATTCAATAGATTTACTAAAAAATAACATAATATATTTGTGTATAGTGAGCATGTGGCTTTTTCATTTTTAGTAGCTAGAAAATTTGTAGATAGTAGTAGTCGTGGGATATCAAATTTTAAATTATGTACATGATAGATTGAGTAATTAATTAATATATGCAAGTCATTAAATAAATTATTTGAAGCCAGTCATATAAAACTAAAAATAAAGCAACAATTACTTTATCATAATTTATTTTAATAGTAACTATATAATATTTAGACAATTTAATGTAGTTGCATAGTTAAAATAAAAAAATTATAGGTTCTTTTTCGTTTTTTGTTTAACCAAAACCGAACCGTAATAATCGATGCGGTTTTTCGTTAACCGAATTCAATAAATGGTTCGATTTCGGTTTTGGAATTTATAAAAATTTCGGATCGATTAACCGAAAAAATTGGAGCGATTAACCGAACCCGAACCATTTCCTAGCCGTAGGCAAGATGCTTGTGATCAATTAATAATGAAAAAAAAGGATCGTTTTTCTTTGGAATTAGTTGAAAGTAAACAACTTTTGTGCTGCTCTTCACAGTCCAATAAATCCTATTGACAATACACACGAGCGTAGCATATTGAGCTCTAATTTCCTGCAGCAAAAGAAACGGAACATGAATCTCATCAATGGTACGACACTGACAGATCAAAAATTGACAAGCTCGTTAGCATATTATATGCTTTTCGTCGATTAATTTTTTTAAAGAAGCGAAGATAATTACATCGTTTTCTATCTATAAAACTCAATTAATCTTCGATAGCGTTCCATCTCCCACGTTGATACTATTACCAGCACACGCAATACACGTACGTAGATCATTAATTAATAATATATTTATAAATAATATGATATTGTTTTATACACCTATTCTATTACTGTTATAAATTAAGTGTACATGAATTCTTACCAAATATATTTATAATATCCTTACTTATTTTTATTTCTAACGATAATTTACTAACTTATATATATTTATATACATATGCTTCATTTTTCTGATATAACATTAGAGTAATTTTTCATATCTAAAATTCCTTAAGAATAAGACAAATTAATCTCTTTTTAAGATATATAAATATTTTGTATTTATTTTATTAGAGAGTGAATCAAATGAGAACTACATTTTTTTTTGCGAACTCTGCGAACTATGTGTAAGATGTTTAAAATGATGCATAAAACGATATAAAGTTGTGTATAACGAAAACTTTCTAAATTTGTTTTGTTGTGCAACAATTTTAGAATGTTTTCGTTGTGCACAACTTTATAGATTTTATTCATCAACTTTTATGTGTATGCATAGTTCTCAAAAAAGAAAAGTTCTTATTGGATTCAAACCCTATTTTATTATTAAAATCAGAAGTTTTAATTGTGTGCATCGCAATCGTAAGTAAAATTCAACTAGTAATATTAAAATGAGAGAAGAGAGAATCTCAAAATCCAAATCTTCTAACAAATAATAATCTTGCATAAGAAGACATAAAATTGTTGACTAAGATGACAGCAGTGGCTAGATGCTCGCCCACAAAACCACAGCAACATATGGCCCACTGAAATACAACAATACACAAAATTGGGAAAATTAGTACTGTATTTTACTTAATTTAACGTGCTGAATTTTTGCATTATATACCATTCTATAATTAGTACCCAACTATTATGCTAAACCAGAAGCATGTAATTTAAGCAAGGAAGCAACTCTAACTTATTACAGACATTCTATATATATGAACAAAAAAACAATAGTGAGGGTAGTCATGATAAAATCAGGTATTTAAGTTGTAGCATTTTTTGTTTATAAGTAGAATCTAAAATACAGGTTCTCTATTACTTGTTAACAAAACAAGCACTGCTATAAGTCCATAGCTTAAGACAGTTTTCTTGATTCTTGTCTGAACAAGTTTTGTCTGTTTTGACATATATATATGAATTAATATACTATTTTCAGTCATCCTGCCTGTTACTCCTACTCATATATGTGCATGGATCCATTTTGCACATGCATCAAAATCATAGGCATACGTCAATATATATTCTTGAAAACTGTGGCTAGATCGATCTTATCAAATATTATGCACACACTCACAAGAATAACTGAAGCATATTCTTAAGTAGTGTACATTATTAATTATTAATTAAGCATACGTAGCATTTTAACAAACACGAAATGATATAGGTGTCAACATACAATAACTGGATAATTACTTTGAAAATGTGACTTATAAAACTGGATTAGATTAACCAACTGAGATGGATTTGATAGACAAATTAACACAAACAAAAAGTATATAAATTTAACTGCTCAAATTGAGTGGCTCTTACATCATTAATGGTGTGATATTGCTGAGTAGTTTCGGTCGGGTGATCCTAATTTGACTAATGGTCATCCAAGAAGAAGCATTCTGAATCAACGGTAATATTCTAGTCGATATATATATATATATATATATATATATATATATATATATATATGGGATGATTAGTATGAGAATCTGAATATTGGTGAGAAATAAGAATCTGAAGATATAACGTATAAAGTTGTTGCATTAAATGTATAAATTTGTTGCACCAAATTATGTGCAACAACTTTATATTAAGTGCTACACTTTATATGTTAAATTTGATGCAACAAATTATACATTTAGTGCAACAACTTTATACGTTAAATGCTACATTCTTATTTATCACAAATATTTGCATTCTATATATATATATATATATAAGTTCCTACTCATTTATTAACTAAATAATAAGGTTTATCGTTTAGAAAAAATAACTCCGTGCACAAAAATTCATGTACATTCGTCGCACAATATGGATGGTTATAAGTATCATTTGTTTTTTAAATTGTAATTCGAAAGTATCATTTATATTGAAGAAAAATATCGTTAATACTGAAAAAAGTATCATTGTCCATACATGCTGACATCTGTACATGAGACCACTCATTTTTGTGATGTTATATACCTTGCTAATATATATATGCATAAAAATATCATCACATCACGATCATGATCATCGTCGTCTAGGTGGTTGACAGAGAGAGAGAGAGAGAAGGAATTCTTCTTTATATTCCTAAACCAGGATTTTGCATTACCAATTCTAACAACTTCCCCTACCCCTTCATCTACTCTCACACAAACAAAAGAGGATGCCCAAAGAAGAAAGAATTGAATTGAGATCAGATCATGCATGACAAAGCAGCTTAAATCTCTAATGATACAAGGACTGATTTTCTGATTAATTTTCATTGATCTCTCAACATGCACAAAGCAGAAATTGAAAATATGGAGAATTCAAAGAGCAGCAGCCCACCAAATGAGTTTGAAGAAGACGAAGGAGAAGAGGAGGGAAGCCGCAGCAAGGCGACGAACGGAAACAGCTCAAGCAACAGCACAGTTGAAGAGAACAATGGGAAGAAGGCAAGCTCTGGATCTGTGAGGCAGTATGTCCGCTCCAAGACTCCCCGTCTCCGGTGGACCCCGGAGCTCCATCTCTGCTTCGTTCATGCCCTTGAGAGGCTTGGTGGAGAAGAAAGTGAGCCCTCAAATCACTGATTCAGTGGATTTTTAATTATTCAATTTGTTTTTTTTTTAATTTCTGTTCTGCGTTTTGTTTTTGCAGAGGCGACGCCTAAATTGGTGCTTCAGTTGATGAACGTTAAAGGGCTTAGCATTGCTCATGTCAAGAGCCATCTTCAGGTATAAAATTCCGTGATTGAAGAAAATTAATTTCTTTTCTGCTTTGGTTTTTCTGCTTTAATTTCTGTATAAGTCCTTCTATTAATTTTTTTGAAGATTTTGAGTGTAACAAAAGTTGGTTTTGATTAGATGTACAGGAGCAAGAAGATTGATGATCCCAATGAAGGTAACCCACATTCCTGATGAAAATATAAAATTAGGGTTTCTGTTGATAAAACTGGGTTCTAATTAATTTGTGGGAATTAATTACAGTTATTTCACAACAAAGACTTCTACTTGATGCCGGAGATCGACATATCTATAACCTCAGCCAACTTCCAATGCTACCAACTTTCAATAATCAGACACCAATTTCTAGCTTGAGGTACGTAAGGAATAAATCAATCTCTATTAGTAGTACAATAAGTAATTCAAAAAATTCTCTTGTCCATTTTCTTTCTTGATCTTCAAAATTATAACCAAATTCCTCATATTCCCCCATTGTATTTCATTTTTGCAGATACAGAGATGTCGTTTTGGGCAGCCCGGGCAGTTCAATAAACAGTGCTCACAGCAGCTGGGCAGCATCAAACATGACCAGAAATGGACTCTATGAGCCTGCAGCATCAAATGAGGTCACCAATGGATACTTATCAAGGGCTTCTTGGAAATTTCTTGATCAAAGTGATCAGAAAAATTTGATGAACCAAAGATTCTGGCAAACTCGTCAAACTGCAACAAGCTCCTCAAACTTCTACCTAGCAAGCAAACCTCAAGAAAGAGGGCTAGAACACGCAACTCGCAGATTGCATAGCCCTCTTCATCCACCCCAACTAGGGATCATCACCCCATCGAAGAGAAAGCAGATCCCTTCGGAGCTCAATCTTGGCCTCACTCTCTCTATAGAGACGAATGCGCAAGAAAATGGGAAGAAGATGAAAACTACAGATATTCATGAAGAGGTCGACAGCTGCTTGTCTCTGTCGTTGTTTTCGCCATCCAAAGAGATTGGTGACGGCGTTGTTAGGAAGAATCCAGATGAGGTGGCGAGTGCTGCTTTAGATCTGAGTTTGTGAATGGGACAATTTTCTGAGTGAGATTTTTCAAGTACTTTGTCATTGCCAATGCACAGATCAATTTGTCAAGGTAATGTGCGCTTTGTTTTAATTTGTTTGTTTCTCGATTCTTGAGTTGTATGCAGAGATAAAATAACTATTGCAATGTACAGACTAATTGTTCTCATCTGAATCGAGCAACTAAATTAATCGAAAACTATATGAATCTTTGCATTGGGGGATGCAAGTGCAACGATATTAAACAATTTGATCAATGCAGATCTTTGTCTCAACAGAATTTTGGTTTTTTTGTTTGCCGAAGTAAAATATTAAAGGTGTATTTACTTAAGTAATTTGTAATGCCCCCGATTTCTAAGTACTATCATTTATATTAAATTGAGTAATTAAGGATTTTGAATTCATATGAAATTATTAATTTAGACGATGTAGTCACAATTTTATCGGATAATTAAGTTAGCTCTACACATTACAATTATTGTTAATCAAGAATCGATGTTCGATATTAGAATGAAATAAGAGAATCATATTAAGAAATCAATTATTAGAAATCGAAGAATTAATACAGAGCATAACAAGCCAAACAAATTAGATCACAATAAATTATCATGTCTTAATTTTCTTAAAGGGATGGTCTCTGTATGCGAGCAAGGAGCACCCTTAATTGAGACACAATTAATTAATTAATTAATTCTAATTAATTAATTTTAATTAAAATTAATTATTTTAATAAGATTTAATTGTAAATTAATAAATAATAATTTTGAATTAATATATCTTAATTTTGAATTAGTAAACTCTAATTGTGAAATAATAAACCCTAATCGTGAATTAATAAATCTTAATTTTGAATTAATAAAACATATTTGAAATTAATAAATCCTAATTTTGAATTAATAAACCCTAATTGAAAATAATAAACCCTAACTTTTAATTAATAAACCCTAATTTTGAATTAATAAACCCTAATTGGAAATAATAAACCCTAATTTTGAATAATAAACCCTAATTGTGAATTAATAAACCATAACTTTGAATTAATAAACCCTACTTGTGAATTAAAAACCTTAATTATGAATTAATAAACCTCAATTATGAATTAATAAACCATGATTATGAATTAATAAATTCTAATTTTGAATTAAAAATTATAATTAAAAATTGATAAATTTAATTATACATTAAACAAAATCTAATTATCCTTACTAACCATAATTAATATATAATTATTTTAACAAAAAATAAGGGTGAGTTCACGGTGAGACGGAGCTCACCCAAGTTTTTGTCTTTCTTAAATCTATCAACTTTTTCACTAAATATCTCCATTTTTGGAGACCTTTACCATCAAATGGTACTTTCCCTTACACACCTAACCATTAACTTGTACTTTATATATCAAACAAGCAACAATTTAAAATCACCAATACACCATCTCTTACCATTTGATTCGTCCATTCCAAAGCAAAGGAGCATAAGAGAGAAACCGAGTTCCATTCTTTATCAATACAGTACGTTCAGGATTCTTCTTTCAACATTATGAGCTTAACAACAAACTTACATGCATTGTTGTTTCCAACACTAACTTCTTCTACCTTAAATCTCATGTAGTAACAACAACGACACAAGCCTCTTCCACCTAGGTTTCCTTATAAACTCAATTTATTAAGCCTCTTTGTGACGATCCGACTTCTCAAGGAAGTACGGATCAAATGGATCGTCACTGGTATGATAATGCAGTGGATATATACATAACTAATTAATACAATTAACCATTGAACTACTCATAAATGCATGAACTGAAAGGAATAAGTTGTTTCAATATAAACCCAAGTCACAGAAGGACTAATCAAAAGGTTCAATATCCAAATATAACCCAATCAGGGCGCAATTCAAGGAACGAAGTACGAGCTCAAGTTCAATACGATAATGAATAGCAGTTATAATCAAAAGACATCAAAACAATATCAGAGAGCAGCAATAAATGCGTGGACATGCATATGACGATGCATGCCAAAGGTTCTAGAAACCTTTCTACTATAGCAACAAAACACATGCCACTTTGCACCACCTCACACTCATCGTCAATCCCTGCTCAACCTGCACATAAAAAACGAGATGCATGGCAAAGTATAAAAGTACTCAGTGGACTCATTACCGAAAATATTTTCTTTGTAAAGTTATTGAACTGCCCACAATAGCGCATGAAGATTTTAGTTGAAAAGACTCATGCCTATCAAATATTTTATCATTTTCCCAAAATTGTGTCCGATCGGACTATTTCATCCACGTTGTTCTATATCTGATCATTCATTCATTCATTCATTCGCCCACTCTGGAGGTGGCCACCTACACATAGTCGTCGTGACCGGTCGAGGTAGATAATCTTAACACACAGTCACATGTGTACATAATCTGAGTTAGTCCTTAACTAAGTCGGATCCGATCGTTACCCTTTTTTTAACATTGGTGGACCAACACATTCTCATACCATATTGGATATACCAATCTCAGATAGGATCACAAAAAAAACATAAACATTTGGTAGTCAATAACAGTTCATGCAATAATATTTCATAAAGCTTTTATAAATCATGCTTTGAGATATGTATATCATTTTGTTTAAAGAGAGCCGCTAGTCCGAAGCTATAAGTTCTAAGCGGGACAGGGTGTGAGTGTCCTTCCTCGGCAACTACGTACGATCAGGTCCTTCATAAGAAAATAGCTTTTCTTAGATTCTTTCTATTGATCGAGGGTCGTTTATAAATTACGACTTAAAGTTCCCAATTATTGTTTCTTTATGATTACATGTGATGGTCTTAAGATAATTTCTATTATCTTACATTCTCAATTTCCAAACTATATTACTTCTCATTCATAGATGAACCTAAACTTAGGAGTCATATATTCCGAGTCTATCATTGTGTGACGACCCGACTTCCCAAGGATGTACGGATCATATGGATCGTCACCGGTATGATAAAGCAGCGGACATAAACATAACTAATCAATGCAATTAACCATTTAACTACTCAATACGCATAGACTCAAAAGGGATAAACTATTCAATACCAACTCAAGTCACAAAAGGATTCGTCAAAAGGTTTCAAGGTTCAAATATAACCCAATCAGGGCACAATTCGAGGAACGAGGTACGACCTCAAGTTCAATACGATATAAAAGCAGTTATAATCAAAACATCAAAATAATATCAGAGTTAGGCAGCAAATAAAGGTGTGGACATGCATATTGTAAGGATGACATATGTCTAGCCCTCGCCTCGAGGATCTATCTTGGATATTTAATTCATCATACATTGATTATATTCCTAGCATGCGTCTATTTAATTAATTGCAACACGTAGGGTTTTCTCGTGTTTACCTTTGGATCATCGAGGATGAGCGGGATGAGCGGATCGAGACTCGTGCTTTGATCTTCGGATCTGTATCCCGTTGCCCAATCTCCAACGTCGAGTGAGGACGATCTATGGAGAATGCTTCGGAAAATCACCCAATCACTCTATGGAATTTTCGAAAACCTCACAAAGCTCTCTTGTGATTCTCGAAATACTAGGTTTAAATGTGAGCATTAACCTAGACTTTATCTCTTACCTTATATTTATAATGCATTACCATAATCCCACAAGGAAAGGATTTATGCATATCCCATAAATATAATAATATCCTTATAGGATAAAGAGAATAAAATCTATCCTTAGAGAGACCTATGGGGCGCCGATTTTCTTGAGCCAACGGGCCTGGATGGGCCAGCCCAGGGATCAAATGCAAGGAATAAAGATGGCCTCAAATAAATTAATTATCTTATGTTCAGCCCAGAACATAAATTAATTTATAAACATTCATTCATGCCACTAGAGAATAAATCTTGACTTACCCTTTATTACGAAGTTGAGTCGGGCTTGCACTTAGACATTACGAATCCCGTATTTAAGATATCGAACGTCCATCAATTATTTATAGCAATCATCGCTTAAAATAATTAATATCTTTAATTCCTTAAGTAGTACCACTCAACCTTATTATTGTACTTGAGCTAACTCAACTGCGGGGTTTAGTACAATAAACCTTTTGAGCTCCTTAAGGGGCGTCATCATCCTAAGCGGATACGGTGACTCGTCTGAGATAACTAGCGTGACATCAAGATCGCCACCACCCAAGATGCGGAGAATCTTGGGTTAGAACATATAACCTCACCCATAACAAGTCAAAGTGATGGTCAACAACTCATACTCACCTAATACCTTATCGAGGTTTAGATCATCGTAAGTCACCGAGATCTTGGTTCTTCACGACGGTCGATAGAAGAACACATCTCATTATGATCCTTCAATACGTCGAGACGCGTCCGGCATAGACAAGTAACTAAGTCAAGTCACTTCTTATCAATACGCGAGCCTATACCGACAACTCGTCCTCAAGTTGTCTCACTATGAAACTTTTATATCTCATTAAGCTTCGACCAATCATACGGACTTCGTGATCTTCTACACACCGTATGATCTAACTTATATATGAGATAAGGGACACGATATATGCAATCAAGTATTCAATTCAGATAGGAGATTGTAATAGTGGTAACATGAAACATTGTATACAAGCTCAACCAAACTGCTTTCAGTATACAAATCCAACAATCTCCCACTTATACTAAAGCAAACTTTTAGTATACAATGTGTCTCTACTAGCTATTACAAACAAAACCATCACTTTACTTCTCCCACTTATACAAAAGTTTCCTTTCTAAGTGGGTGCCATCAAGCGCAATCCAAGTCCTCTAACGTGCAAGACGTAGACTTATTGCTGCAGGCTTTTGTGAATGGATCCGCTAGGTTATCCGTCGTATCAATCTTTGCAATCAGCACGTCCCCTCGTCTAACGATTTCTCGTATGACATGGTACTTTCTCTCTATGTGTTTGGTTGCCTTGTGGATCCGTGGTTCCTTCGAGTTTGCCACTGCACCTGAGTTATCATAGTAAACTATGATACTCTAGTGCAAACTAGGTACCACATCTAGATCCATGAGGTAGTTCTTGAACCATCTGACCTCCTTAGTAGCCTCAAAGCGGCTACATTTTCGCTTTCATGGTGGAGTCCGCAATGCATTGCTGCTTTGCACTCCGCCAGGATACGGTTCCACCTCCCAAGGTAAACACATAGCTTGAGGTAGACTTTTTCTCATCACGGTCAGCTTGGAAATCCGATTCTGTATAACCCAAAGGTATTAGACTATCTGCATGGTAAACTCGCCTATCACCTCGAGTCCTTTTCATGTACTTGAGTATATGCTTTACTGCAGTCCAATGAGCTTGTCCAGGGTTAGACTGATATCTAGCTACTATGCCTACCGCATAGCAGATATCGGGCCTCGTGCATAGCATTGCGTACATGAGACTTCCTAAGGCGGAAGCGTAAGGAACTTGTCTCATTTCCTCTATCTCCTTTGCAGTCATAGGTGACTGCGTCTTAGATAAAGGAACGCCATGTCTGAAAGGTAGCAATCCTTTCTTGGCGGTCTGCATACTAAAACGAGTAATCACAGTATCAATGTAAGGCGCCGAGATAAGCTCAACATTTTCTTCTTGCGATCTCGGTAAACCTTGATCCCAAGAATGTCTGTTGCATCTCCTAAGTCTTTCATTTGAAACCGATCGGATAACCAACTCTTTACGTCTGATAACAGCTTCACGTTGTTGCCAACTAGAAGAATGTCATCTACATAAAGTGCAAGAAATACCACATCACCGTTAACATCTAACCGATACACACAACTCTCGCTAGGCAACTGGGTAAATCCATGGGACTTTACCACCTCGTCAAAGCGTATGTTCCATGATCGGAGGCGCTTAAGTCCATAAATGGACTTCTTAAGCTTCCATACTAGATGCTCTTCACCCTTTACCACATAACCTTGGGTTCTTTGCATATAGATGTCTCTACCTTCCTCAAGGTAACCGTTTAGAAAAGCGGTTTTAACATCCATTTGCCAAACCTCTGGGTTCAAGTGGGCTGCTATGGCGGAAGAATTCGATGGACTTGAGCATTACTACGGTGAAAAGGTCTCATCGAAATCGATGCCCTCAACTGAGTGTACCCTTTCGCCACAAGCACGGCTTTAAAAGCGAAACCTCTCCATCGGAATCTCTTCCTTTGTATATCCACTTACTACCTACGGCTTCCTTGCCATCTGTTAGAGGTGTCTTTCATATACATCCATAGCCGTTATGGACTCCATTTCTAAGTCCATAGTGGTGTGCCATGATCTTGCATCAATGTCTTGTATCGTCTCCTTGTATGTCCATGGGTCGATTATTGCCTGTTCGTTTCCTGGGACTAGATCCGAAGATTGTCCCACGAACATAAATCGCTCGGGTTGACGAACAACCCTCCCACTACGACGAGGTTCTACAGGTACTATGGCAACGGTGGGTGCAGAAACTTGTGGTTCTCTATCTTGTACAACTTCTTCGGGTAGGTACCACTCATGCGGTCGGTATCTCGGTGGAACTCGACCCAATTCAATTTCTTGAAGTATCGGTGTCGATCCTCCCACTAGACTCGACATCTCGTACCTTTGGTCTAATCGGTGGTGGAATACGATCATCTTCTAATTCTTGAAGAATGATTTCAACTTTGGATTTATGATTTTTCATATAGTCCTCTTCTAAGAATCGAGCATTAGTGCTAATAATGACCTTCCGATCCTTGGGACTATAGAATAAACCACCTTCGTTCCTCTAGGATAGCCAATAAACAACCTTGCGTCGGATCTAGCCTCCAACTTGTCGCCTTCTTGTTCAAAGACATGTGCCGGATCGCCCATATCCTTATGTGGTTTAAAGCGGGCTTGCGCCAAACCACAACTCGAAGGGTCTTTTCGATCGACTTGGATGGTACTAGATTCAGCAAGTATGCCGCCGTTTCTAAGGCATACCCCGTAACGAAATAGGCAACGCGTTGCATAACTCATCATTGATCTAACCATTTCCAAAAGAGTCATATTTCTTCGCTCTGACACACCATTTTGCTGTGGTGTGCCCGGTGAAGTGCTGGGATGTAATCCCACACTTCACTAGATAGTCCATAAACTCGTTACTGAGGTATTCGCCACCGCGATCGAGCGCAGATGACTTGATACTTTACCTAGCTTCGTCTCCACTTACGCCTTGAACTCTTTGAATTTCTCAAAACATTCAGACTTGCGGTGAAGCAGGTATATGTATCCGTACCTTGAGTAATCGTCAATGAAAGTGACAAAATACTCGTACCCTCCACGAGCTTGTGTGGACATTGGTCCACACAGGTCGAAATGGACTAGCTCTAACATTTCTTTGGCTCTATAACCCATCGCTTTGAAGGTCCGGTCGACATCTTACCTTCTATACAGATTCGCAGGCGGGAGCAGAGTAACCGTGAGATTACCCAACGCCCATTCTTAGCCGGTCTTTGGATCCTATTTAGATTGATGTGACTAATCTAAGATGCCGAGAGAAAAGTAGTGTCATCTTCTAAGAAAACTTTCTCTTTTAGGGTTTGATGAAGATGCAACATAGTTATAGGTATTATGTATTGCGAAATAGTATAAAGCGAATTATATAACGTACAACACGATAACCGTCATTTCTTATGATAGAAACACCACTATCAAAAATAACAGAATATCCATGAGTAAATAATTTTGAAGCAGAAACAAGGTTCATGAAAATCCGGCACATATAAAACGTCTTTCAAAACTAAAACTGTTTTCTCAAAACATAAAGTAACATCTCCAACTGCAACGGCCTCGACTTTCGCGCGTTGCCCATGGAGATCGTTATCTCGCCATCAAACAGACTCTCTTGTCCGCAGGAACCCCGCAGGTGTAACAAACATGATCGCCATGCCCGTATCTACTTCCCAAGAATGGGTAGAACAAGTCGCAAAACATGTTTCCGTTACTAAGGCAAACGGCGTACCTTGAGCCTTGAGCATAGGGCACTTGGCCTTCCAACGCCCAGTCTTACCGCACTTGAAGCACTTGCCCTTCTCATTTGGCTTCTTCAAGCCTCCGGTGGCAACCACGTTCTTTTTCCCATTACTCCCACTGTTAGCCTTGCCTCTTCCATCTTCATGACTTTTCTTTTCCATTTTGCAACGAAAATTTTGGGCCCTTAGATGTGCTAGCAAGAGCATGTGCTCCTTTTCCCATAACTCCTTCCGCAAAGAACGAGATCATTAAGCAACCGACTAAGTGTAAACTCGGTCTTGCTCAGGATCGCATTCACGCAAAAGTTCTCAAAAGACTTGGGCAGTGTATTGAGGATGATATCGACCTTGGCTTCGCCGTCAATACCTCCTCCCAACTGATCAAGACTATCCATGAGATGAGTCATGTGGGAGACATGTTCATGGACCGAACTTCCTTCTTCCATCTTACACGCCAAGATTTCTCTCATTGTGTGGAAGCGGACTGTCCGATCCGACTGCCCAAACTTACTCTCGAGACTTGACCAAATATCAGTCGCGTCTACCATCGACTGATGCTACAGCTGCAAGCCTTTGGACATAGTAGTCATCATATAGCATTTAGCCATATTGTTTGACTTATTCCAAAGTCTGCTTGACTCTCGCTGCTCATTAGTCGATGCGTCAGTAAGGGCATCGGGTTTAGGAGTAGTGAGAACAAACATGTGTTCTTCAGCGATAAGAACATATTCCATATTTCGTTTCCACTCGATAAAATTTGGACCGGATAAGGGATTTTGTGCGAGCATATTGATAATCGGTGTAAGAGACATATCTGAAAAGATAATGAAAAACACATAAGCATACGATCGCACATAATTCGTAACAATAATATTGTAACCTTTTGATAAAACAATATTAATTGAAACCTCCAATCGCCCAAGGAATCCCACATGCAAGCCACACGTGTGGACGTTTACACATGAACCCCTCGACCAGACTAAAATATACCTTTTAGTCGTTTAATTTCAATCCATGTCAACTTAACCTTATGACAAATGAAATTAACGATTGGACCTTACTAGACCACATCACTATCGCAAGAAGGGACTTATTTGGAAGTTGTACTCGAGGTGATGTCTAGCAATAACCACATTTTAATGCAGAAAATGAATTCTTAGAATTGACATACTCACTCGGACCATACCGCCCAATCAAAATTCTTTTGTTATCTCATTTTAAATCTATCTCTAGAGAACTTATGAAAATCGCACATGCAAGCCACACGCGTGTGGGCGTTTACATGAAACTCCCACTTCTCAATAGATTTAAAAGGTTTTATTTAGAAATCTCATCTAACAAACTTATGATAAGCAGTGCAAGCAAGCCACGCATGTGGGCGTTTACTCACGGTGCGTATCACTTTGTTTAGAGATCAAAAGTGGAGGTCTTGACATTTAACTTGAAAAATTAATTTGTCGGGTTGCTTGCTTAGTCTTTTGTTCAAAAGTTTTGTCCATGCAGATCACGTAATCCTAGCATGCTTGTCTATAGAACTCAACATGTAAAACATGCTCGCAGTAATTCTAAAATATGCTTGATAAACGCGATAAACCTAGCATGCTTACTATGCGCACTTAAATCGTAAAACACTTAAAGGTTTGTCAGCGTAATTTAAACATACATAGCATGCTCTTGCATAATTTAAACATCCACGACATGCAATGAGCGATAAAAATAAAATAAAAACGTTCATCGTGGCCCACTCGTGGAACACCGCACTTTCTTGCCTAATCTATTACATAGAATTGCAAAATGCAATTAAACTTGAAAACGGGCCTCGCACAGGCGCGGACCAGATTCCAAAGCGGATTTGGGCGGATCGGTGGAACGGACCGGATCGGGCCTAAAATCGGAATCGGGCGAAAAAAGCGGGTTCGGGCCGAAAAATTTGGTTCGGGCGGGTTTGGGTCGGTCGGCCCAGATGGGCGGAAGCGTAGCGCTAGGCATGCCCATGCGCGCGCCAGCACCGCCGCCGCCTTCCGCGCGCAGCACTGGCGTGCTCGCCTCATGGGCTGCCTCGCGATCGCGAGGACGATCGCGACCCGTCGAGCTCACCCGCGCCCGCCGAGCGTCGTCGAGCCGCGTCGCCGAGCAACTGCCGGGCACCCGCATGAAAATCGCACGCCCGCATCGCCGGCGCGCCGCCGAGACCTCGGCGAGGTTTCCTCGCGCAATCGAGAGCCGCCGAGAAAATCGCGCTACGAGGTTTCAGCGTGCGATTCGCGTCGAGCCCGCCGAGCGCGACGAGCGCGCCGAGGTTTCCAGCGTTAACGCGCGCGCGCGCGTCGCCCGCCGCCGCCCACGCCTGCGCACGTTGAGGTTTCCACGCGCGCGTCTCGCGCTGAGGCTGCCGAGCGCCGCCGAGGCCTCGCGCGAGATTCGCGCGCCTCGCGTCGCCCGCGCCTGCCGAGACGCTCGTTGAGGTTTCCGCTGCTCGCCGAGATCCGCCGGCGCGCGCGCTGGGCCGGCGGTGCCGAGGCATCCGCCAAGCGCACGCCCGCACCGCCTGGCCGCCGAGCCATGCGCGCGCCGACCACCGCCTGTCCGCCCTAGTCCGCCCGATGTTGCCGAGAACACGCGCAAGGCGGCCGGCGCTACCGTCGTCGGTTTCTCCGGTGAGTCTTCGTCGTCTTGTTTTCGTGCTTTCGTCTTCGTTCTTCTTTTACGGATAAGATTTACATGAAAAAATCTAATCTAAACACGGATTTTTCGTGGTGAAAACAAAACCCAACAAAACAAAAAGCGAGCCACGATGAGCGAAAGATCCACAATTAATTAGCGCGCGTAATAATCAAGCGTGAATTAATCCAGCGAGCCAAGATTCGATCCCGTGCTCGATACCAATTGTAAGGATGACATATGTCAGCCCTCGCCCGAGGATCTATCTTGGATATTTAATTCACCATACATTGATTATATTCCTAGCATGCGTCTATTTAATTAATTGCAACATGTAGGGTTTTCTCGTGTTTACCTTTGGATCCATCGAGGATGAGCGGGATGAGCGGATCGAGACTCGTGCTTTGATCTTTGGATTGTATCCGGTTGCCCAATCTCCAGCGTCGGTGAGGGCGATCTATGGAGAATGCTTGGAAAATCACCCAATCACTCTATGGAATTTTGAAAACCTCACAAAGCTCTCTTGTGATTCTCGAAATACTAGGTTTAAATGTGAGCATTAACCTAGAATTTATCTCTTACCTTATATTTATAATTCATTACCATAATCCCACAAGGAAAGGATTTATGCATATCCCATAAATATAATAATATCCTTATAGGATAAAGAGAATAAAATCTATCCTTAGAGACCTATGGGCGCCGATTTTCTTGAGCCAACGGGCTGGATGGGCCGGCCAGGGATCAAATGCAAGGAATAAATATGGGCCTCAAATAAATTAATTATCTTATGTTCGACTAGAACATAAATTAATTTATAAACATTCATTCATGCCACTAGAGAATAAATCTTGACTTACCCTTTATTACGAAGTTGAGTCGGGCTTGCACTTAGACATTACGAATCCCGTATTTAAGATATCGAGCGTCCATTAATTATTTATAGCAATGATTGCTTAAAATAATTAATATCTTTAATTCCTTAAGTAGTACCACTCGACCTTATTATTGTACTTGAGCTAACTCAACTGCGGGGTTTAGTACAATAAACCTTTGAGCTCCTTAAGGGGACATCATCATCCTAAGCGGATACGGTGACTCGACAGATAACTAGCGTGACATCAAGATCGCCACCACCCAAGATGCGGAGAATCTTGGGTTAGAACATATAACCCTCACCCATAACTAGTCAAAGTGATGGTCAGCAACTCATACTCACCTAATACCTTATCGAGGTTTAGATCATCGTAAGTCACCGAGATCTTGGTTCTTCACGACGGTCAGATAGAAGAACACATCTCACTGTGATCCTTCAATACGTACGTCAGAGACGTACCGGCATAGACAAGTAACTAAGTCAAGTCACTTCTTATCTATATACCGTAGCCTATACCGACAACTCGTCCTCAAGTTGTCTCGGTTGTGAAACTTTTATATCTCATTAAGCTTGACCAATCATACAGACTTCTGTGATCTTCTACACACTGTATGATCTAACTTATATATGAGATAAGGGGACACAGATATATGCAATCAAGTATTCAATTAAGATAGGAGATTGTAATAGTGGTAACAGGAAACATTGTATACAAGCTCAACCAAACTGCTTTCAGTATACAAATCCAACACATATGACGATGCATGCCCAAGGTTCTACAAACCTTTCTAATAAAGCATCAAAACAACTGCTACTCTGCACCACCTCGCACCCATCATCGATCCTTACTCAACCTGCACATCAAAAACGAATATGCAGGGCTAAGTACAAAAGTACTCAGTGGACCCATTGCCTAAACATTTTCTTTATCAAAAGTTATTCAACTGCCCACAATAGCACATGAGGATTTTAGTTGAAAGACTCATGCCTATCAAACATTTTATCATTTCTCAAAAGCGTCAGGCCTGACTATTTCATTCACGTTGTTTCCATATCTGATCTTTCATTCATTCATTCAATCGTGTACTATGGAGATGGCCACCTACACATAGTCGCCGTGACCGGTCGAGGTAGCTAACCTTAACACACAGTCACACGTGTACACAATCCGAGTTAGTCCTTAACTAAGTCGGATCCGATCGTTACCCTTTTTTAACGTTGGTGGACCAACACATTCACATACCACATAGGATATACCAATCTCAGATAGGATAACAACAAAACATAAACATTTGGCAGTCAGTAACATTTCATGTGATAATATTTCATAAAGCTTTGTAAAACATGCTTTGAGATATGCATAACATTTTCGTTTCAAGAAAGCCCACCTGCTAATCCAAAGCTAGTAAGTCTAAATGAGCAGGGTGTGGTTGTTCTTCCTCGACGACTACGTACGATCAAAATCTTCATAAGAAAATAGCGTTTCTTAGATTCTTTCTATCGATCGAAGGTCGTTTACAAATTACGACTTAAAGTTCCCAATTAGGGTTTCTTTATGATTTCATGTGATTGTTTTAAGAAAATTTCTATTATCTTACATCCCCAATTCCCAAGCTATATTACTTCATCATTCATAGGTGAACTTCAATTATGAATCACATATTCCGAGTCTATCCTCGACTCTTAACCTTAGTGTTATTCTAAACGTTATTACGTTATAGATTTTCGGTAATCAAATTATGATTGGTAAATTAGGATATTCTCAAGCCACTAACTAGACTTAACAATTGTAGTTACGTCCTAGTAGGTTACGCTTGACGACTTGTCGTATTAGCACGACAATTAAAAGAGGAGTATTGACTTATGATTCAAGTGAACACATGCTATCATGTAAGTAAGTACTTAAGAATAAATGAAGTGCTTCGGGAATATTAACTCGACTTTTGAGACATAAGGATCGACATCTTATGTTCGAATCTTTGCTTACACATTACGACATTGTTTGTTTCTCTTAACTCATCGGAGATTATATAAGTTGTATAATCGTTATTCGTTATCGAGTTGTTTTGACGCTCAATCTAATATCGTATTGGGTTATCGTTATTGAGTATCAATGTTGTAGCTCGGCTTTTGGTTTTTCTAACTTAGGAACTCACGTTTGAGTATCCTTTTAATAGTAGCAAACCCTAATTTATGTCTAACTTCGATTCTCGTTAATTCCTTCTTAAGTTATCGAAATTGGTCGATTTCTTTTGGATTCTCGTATATATAGTATTATGTTGTTTACGTTTGGGGATTTGGTTTGTCGGTACAACATAAACATAAACATAAACACTAAACAATACCATACACAACATAAACTATACTAAAGCATTAGAAAACCCTAATTTCTAACATACTGCAAAACTATTGTGTATGTGTGTATAAGTGTTCCATTCATTCATCACAATCACAACCATTCATTCCAAGCTTATAGATTAACTATCATAGTGCCATTTAACATAGAATTAAACCCATACTTAGCCATTTTGTTACGTTTTCGATAATTAGCAAAAATTAGCATATGTATCCAATAAATTTTAATAAAATCATGTTATACTCCTATAATAATATAGAGTTTAATTACCAATTCAATATCATCATATAAAATTTCAAATCATAGGTTAAAAACATATAGTTTTCGGCAATCACCATTTAATGAGCTTTGGTGTTCAATAAATTCCACAAAAATTATATCATGCTTATACCATATACTAAACATGAAATATCGTTTCATATCATGCATTAAAATTTAAACCCATGCTTTTCACCCTTATATATTTTCGATAATGACACACACATATATATATATATATATACATATTCAATAAATTCCATTCTTTCACAATATGGTTATATAATACAATAACATGTAATATTAACATTAAACATTAACTAATATTTATAATATCACATATCCTATTATTCTCAACAACAAAAATCAAATAAATCACTATATATATATACATATAGCTCACGGTAATTTTTGGAAAAATAGGAGAGGTGTTTGATTAAATTCAAGGTTAATATATGATGTTCATATCATACCTTAAACACCATATCTAAACTATTTTCAACAAATAAAATCAAAATAAATTACAAAATATATATGTATGTTTCGGTCCAAATAAAAATAAAATAGGAGATGTGTTTCAAAAATTCCAAGATTAATATATGATGTTCATATCATATATTAAACACTATATCTCAACTATTTTCATTAAAAAAAATCAAACAATGGATTTAAAATATCTATGTATAATCGGCCTTTTCAAGAAAAATAGGAGATGTGTTTCAAAAATTCCAAGATTCATATATGATGTTCATATCATATATTAAACACCATATCTCAACTATTTTTCAAAAAGAAAAATCACTCCATGGCTTAAAATTCCATGGAGCTCACGGTTTTAAAAAAATCACAAAAATATTCTAAAAATTATCATATTTATTCTACATGCTTCTAATACATTAAAAAGCAACAATATCAAATAATATTCATAAAAACATGCTTATCACATATAAAAAGAAATAAAGCATAAATTGAAAAATATCAAACATGCTCCAAAATTCTCAAATTTTAACTACAGCCTTATAAACATCATTATAAGCATTTTTAATTCATGTATTGAGAGCATTTGATGGATCAAAAGTTACGAAAAAAATTGAGGAGGAAACTAGGGTTTTTTTGTGAAATAAATCAAGAAAAATCTAAAAAAAATTCTACTCCATTACAAATGGAGAAAATGATGAGTACTACCTTTGTATGGTCTTAGAATAATTATTTTAGAGTTAGAATGGTTTGAAATGGAGGATTAAAGACTAAAAAGTTGAAGAACAAAGAGAGGATTTTGAAAAAGAGAGAGAAAATATGTTCCAAAGGAATGAGGTTGTAATGGATGAGTTGCTCACTGTATTGGCAGCCTAAAGGGTTGTCTTACCCATTTGGGGCTGTCTTGGTGGTAGTTGGGAGAAGGATTGGTCAAATTACCCGTTTTGGCATGTTAATACCGACTCTTTAAGTTTTAACGCGCTTTCAATTGATTTCTCGGAACCTTAAGGTTTTATTTTGTTAAATAGACTTTAAATGACTTATTTCAATGTTTATAATAATTTCATGAAGTTCGGACGACGTCCGATAAGTCAATTCCGAGTTATCGCGGAAAAACAGCGTTCAGCGATTAAATTATGCAAATTCGAAATTCTATTGAATTCTTGAGCTTTCATAATTTATTTGAGTCTTATAAATCATTTCTTATTTATTTAGACCAATGGTTTGAGTTTCGGGTCGTTCGGATCAATTTAGGGTTTTTTCGGTATATTTTCCCGGCGTTCGGTTAAGTTCTTCAGGAAATTCTTTCAGAAATTGATTATTATAATTTCTAAATTTATAATAATATACTCCTTCATGATTTTGATTGTTATCACAAATTATCATGATTAGCACGGACTGAAAATTGTTTCGGCTCGTGAATAGTGCTTTTAAGACTGACCGGGAAAGTATGCCCGAAAATTCTCATTCTTTGGCTTCTCACATGTTTTCGCGAGAGGATTTAGAAATGAAATCCTTTTGTTATGATTCATTCTCGATCTTTCATTCTATGATCAGGCTATTCAGAAAACCCTAATCCGGTAGGACTAGTCACTAGTTTTTGATTTCTTTAGTTTTCGATCTCCGAATCGATTCTAATTCGTTTCATTGGTTACCTTAAACATAATTAAGGTCTAAGCACCACAAATAATTGGTTTAAGCATCACTAATAAAAGTTTTAAATTTTTCGGGTTATTACATACCATCCCCCTTAAAATAAATTTCGTCCCGAAATTTGCTAACCTTGGAAAAGATCTGGGTATTTCTCTTTCATGGCTGATTCCAGTTCTCAGGTTGCTTCTTCTTGTCCATGGTGTCGCCATAGAACCTTCACTAACGGTATCTCCTTGTTTCTTAGCTTTTGGATACGTCGGTCTAAAATTTCCGTAGGCAGTTCTACGTGACTCATATTTTCATCGAGGACAATATATGTCGGCAGTATAACATGGCTGGGATCATGTATGTACTTCCTTAGTTGTGAAACGTGGAACACATTGTGCACGTTTCCAAAACTTGGCGACAATGCAAGTCTGTAAGCCGCTGGTCCTATCATTTCCAAAATTTCATAGGGTCCTATGAAACATGGTCGTAGCTTCCTTTTTATTCCAAATCTCACGATTCCTTTTGATGGAGAAATCTTCAAGAAGATTTTGTCTCCCACTTCAAAATGTAGCTCTGTGCGACGTTTGTCGGCGTCGACTTCATCGGTCTTGGGCCTCCTTGATCCGTTGGCGGATCCGTCTCACAATCTCGATCATCTCTCCCACGTAGTCGTCCTAATACTCTCCTTTCTCCCACTTCATCCCAAGAGAGTGGTGATCGACATTTCTTTCCATAAAGAGCTTCAGACGGGCCATTCAATAGTTGTTTGGTAGTCGTTATTGTAGGTGAATTCCACAGTGGTAACACTTGTTCCCAACTTCTCCTCTATCGAGGATAACGGTTCTCAACATGTCTTCCAAAGATTTGAATGGTCCTCTCGGATTGTCCGTCCGTCGTGGGTGGAGCAGTGATCTTGAAATGTAGTCGAGTCCCCAATTCCTTTTGTAAACTCATCCGAACTGGATGTAAATTTGAATCTCTATCGACGTGATAATCTTGAACTCAATGTAGGCGTATGACCTCTCGAACGAGAGGCGTGCTAGTCTGTCTGATCCATGTGTTATCGGAATGGGTAGAAAATGCGCGCTCTTGGTCAAACGATCGATGATGACCCAAATAGCGGTATTTCCTCTTTGTGATTTGGGTAGCCCAGTAACAAAGTCCATGGCTATATCATCCCATTTCCATTCCGGTATGTCTAGCAGTGGTAAGGTTCCATACGGTCGTTGGTGGAGTGCTTTCACTTGTTGGCACGTCAAATAACGTTCTACGAATGAAGCTACGTCTCGCTTCATTCCATCCCACCAAAATTTCTCCTTAAGATCTTGGTACATTTTGGTGCTTCCGAGGTGTGTGGTGTAAGAAGTTCCATGGGCTTCTTTCAAGATCTCGCTCCTAAGCCCTTCGTCTTCTGGAACACACACTCTCGCGTCATACAACAAAACGTTATCTGTTGCTCCTTTGAAATTCTTGTGGTTGTTGTCCTTGATCTTAGCTCGTATTTCCTCTAGCTTCTTGCTCTTCCTTTGAGCTTCTAAGATTCGGACTCTTAAGTTTGGGATCGCAATCAAAGTTACAATACAACCCTCTATTGTCAGAGACGGGTCGATGACTTCGATGTTCATCCTCTGAAATTCCTTTATAAGTATTTCCTCATGACTGAGGAGACATCCCAAACTAGGGTGGGATTTGCGACTCAAGGCATCGGCTACAACAGTAGCCTTGCCTGGGTGGTAATTGATACCACAGTCATAATCTTTTACTAGTTCTAACCATCTACGCTGTCTCATGTTAAGATCTTTCTGCTCAAAGAAACACTTCAGGCTTTTATGGTCAGTATAGATCTCACATCTAACTCCATAAAGGTGGTGCCTCCAAATCTTGAAGGCATGTACAACCGCTGCTAATTCCAGGTCGTGCGTAGGATAGTTCAACTCATGTAGGCGTAATTGCCTTGAAGCATAAACAATAACCTTGCCTTCTTGCATCAGCACACATCCTAGTCTATTCTTTGAAGCATCCGTGTAGATTGTGTATTCTTTATCTGCCTCGGGTACTGCTAGTACAGGTGCTATCGTCACCAACTCCTTTAGTCTCTGGAAACTAGCCTCACACTCGGCGGTTGATCGCTCCTTTTTCACACGCAAAAGGGTGTAAGTACAGGGTAAGCGAAGTATCGTATCCACAGAGATTGTATCACGAAAACATAGAAGCTAGCTCAACAACAATTCATTATTATCCAAGCACAGAATCTGGGTGATAGGTTTAGGGGCTTCGGAATTTAATCCAAAGCAAAGGTAACCAAACAGAAATATAAAATAAAGCGATAAAATCACGAAAGATGATTATAAAGAAAGACTAACCCTAGGGATGCACCAATCCTATCCACAACGATGTTTATCACCTTATTATTAACCGCTTTAATCCGCATAAGACGGAAGATCACATATATAACCAACAACTTGATTCACGACAATTGCGGCGATTGATTACTAATTTTCCCTATCACGATTCGTCTCTAGAGGAAAATAAGCAACTCCAAAAGGATCACTAAGAATATGCTTCTCACGATCGTCCTATCTCAATTACGACTCAAGGCTTAATCGTATCATGCATTCAAGATCGATTGACAATTAATACAGTTACGTCATTAACTGGCAACTAGATGTGCATCAAGATTGATTAGAAATCAACACATATAAATAAGCACCATGAATCATGAATCATGCCTGGAAGGTAAATAACAACAGCAGAACTCACAACATATAGGATCGAATCATGCAAACCCTAGGATTAGAATAGAAAACTAGCCAGACATAATAAACGGAATGAAATACGAATTAACCATAAAAACAGAAATTAAATATATAAAACCCGTAGGGAAGCGTCGGATGAACAATGGTTGGTCTTGAATCCAATCCCAAGCGAACGAACGGAAAACAAAAGAAAACGATCGGACAAAACGTTCCGATCGATAACGAAATGATAAACTAAACTAAAACAACGTAAGAACAATACTAGAATTAAACTAAACGAAGACTAAAGCTAAAGAATGGAAAAACTGAGGAAAAACTGAAGTAAAATAGGTCTGGGGGCGTATGGGCTCTGTGGAGGCGCGGATGGCTTGCCCTATTTATAGAAAAGGGAGGAAACCCTAATTTTCGCCTCTGTCGCGCCGCCTCGCGACCGGTCCTCGCGATCGCTAGTGCGATCGCTAGGAATGTCTCGCACGCGTCATTCTCGCTCGCGCTCGCCTTCTTGCGCTCGCTTTGAACCTCGCGACCTGGCTAGCGGTCGCTAGCTATTATGAATTGGTCGCGAAATCGCCAAATGAATTCTCGACGCTAGCTTCATTTCATGGCACGAGGTCGCGGCATGCTCTTCTGGGTGCTCGCTGGTTTGCCTCGCGACCAGCCTAGCGACCGCTAGGATGGTCGCTAGAAACTGGACAGATTGTTCATTTTGTTCGTGCTTCGTTCCTTGCTTCGATTATCAACATATAAACCTACAAAACATCAAAGGAACACCCAAGAGCAGTATCTTCTAGAAATAGATGAAACATTAAGAATCGATACATAAACGCACATTAAACGAGCTAAACTCATCTTCAAATATCAACTAAAAACGTGTAAAATGCGCGTTTATCAAACCCCCCAAACTTAAAGCTTTGTTTGTCCTCAAACAAAAACAGAAAGGAAAGACAAACGAAAGATCAACGAGCGTAGCAAAGAGGATAACCATTCTAGGCCTCAGAAACATATTAACGCTCAAAAACATTAGCGCATATGACGACGTTAGCCAACTCAACACAAACAACAATTGACGGCAAGAACTCATTTATTTCAACCCTCGCAAAGGCATGTGCGTAAAATATATAGAATACACTCAAACTCATAAAGAAATTAAGGACGTGTATACACTCAAAGATCAATGCAATGCAACATCTTACCATAGGCTTGCCGTTTCTCTAATATCTCCACCGCGTCAAATGTGTTCAAATGAGGATCAAAGAGGACTTTTCATAGGTTGTAATGTAGGCACATTGGTTAAGGTAGGATAATATATGGCTAAGTGACTCAAAAATATTCCAAGCACCCTCATTTATACTTTTCGACACATATGGACTTTCCATTTTCTCTTCTTTCCCAACGTGCTAAATCGACGTTTTATACCTCATAAGGTACCTATACTTTGATTAAAGACCCTTTATGCTCAACACTCATAGTGAATTTATCATTTTTCTTTTTCTTTTCTTTTCTTTTCTAGAGCTTATAGGGTTTACTTTTCACGAACAAGGTACTATTCTTCACCACAGATGTATTTTTCTAAAAATAAACTTTTCTCGTCATAACTACATCAAAATTTCAACCCCTTTTGATTCCCATATCCATCCTCACCTCCTATCATCCGGTTAATCGAAAGAAAAAGTCTAATAAAGGCTCAAAGAAGGCGACAAATGGTATATATCATCGGGTTAGTGTTTGGGTGAAAATGTGGTTAACAAAGATGGCCTTTATCCTTTCCAAATTCAAACACATATTGCGGCCTCGACACGTAAACACGGTAAGTTCTAGAAGATAATCACATGCATGATATCACACAATTAAAAGAAAGCAGATCAATATGTTTATACAATTGAAGCTCAAGTCTCACGGGTTAAGCAAATGGTGAAAATACAACAAGCTAAGCCATCTCACGTCATTCATGCGTCATTTTCTAACATATCATGTGCACTATCATTAAATTTCACAAAAATTTCTATCGTCATTGGCCACATGGATTAACACACTTCACTTAACTCGTTGATCGGCATACAAAACGAAAAGAAAAACAAAAGACGACAAAACAACACAAACGAAAGAAACGACAAAACACGAAAAAAAAAAAGAAAACGCGTTGGGTTACCTCCCAACAAGTGCTTAATTTAACGCGTCTTTAGCTAGACCATTACTAACCTCGTCAATCGGCGTTTTAGTAACAATAGACATCTTTCTCGACTTGTGGAACCTTCTAAACTTCGCATTTACGGATGACCACCATCGACTATGGAAGTGGCCCCCAAACTTGAATGAAACACTCGGAGTTCCATGCCGAGTCCACTTCTTCCATCGCAGTTCCTCGAGTGGTTTGGTACCCTCTAAGCGTGAGATGTGTGTGGCAGCAAAGAATCATGATCGAGCAACAATCTTCCGGCTTTCCAACGCCGGGTTGCTTGATGGCGTCAGATATGGAAATTTTGAGCTCCTCATCGTTAACACGAAGCGTGAGGTTTCCTTCCGCACATCAATCAACGCACGACCAGTTGCTAGAAAAGGTCTACCAAGGATTAGTGGTTGTTGTTTCAATTCGGAATATCTAAAATAACAAAGTCGGCGGGAAAAACAAAATCCAATTCTTACCAACACGTCTTGATGATACCTTTTGGATATGTGATCGATCGGTCAGCCATCATCGTGAAATCTTCGTCGGCTTCATCTTTCCTAGGTGTAGCCGGTTGAAAACGTTCAATGGCATCAGATTGATGCTCGCCCCCAAGTCGCATAACACATTTGGAAAATTCTGCTCGGCGATCTCGCACTCCAACGTGAAACCGCCGATCCTTCGCTTCGTAGGAGCTTCTTTGCAAGACGGCTTTGCACTCTTGATAGGGAAATTTTCTCAAATTTCCCAAGTTTCTTCTTACTTGCAAGCGTCTTTTAAGAATTTCATGTAGCTCCGGCATGTTTCGCAACGCTCAAAGAGAGGCAAATTTATCTCAACTTTCAAATACCTCTTTGAAACGAGCAAATTTCGTCATATTTCGACTTGACAAGTCGACTCGGAAACAGGACCGGAGGAATGTACGTGCGAGGATTAGCCTCGTGGGTGCCTCGCGGTCGACCTCGCGATCACGGGATGGTCGCGAGGTGTCTGCGTGCGCTGATCTCCTTGTTCGCGGCGAGCTTGCGGGCGTTAGGTCGCTCGCGAGCAAATCGGCGCTTCGATGCTTGGATGGCTCGCGGTCGGTCTTGGGCGCCTTCGATCAAGGGCGTCTGTGGACAAAATTTAGGATGGCTCGCGATCGACTCGCGATCGCGAGCTCGATCGCGAGTTTCGTGTCGAATGTTTTCTTGCTCTTCTTTCTCGGTAGGGCTCGGGTAGGCTCGCCCACCTCGCCCCGAATGGCGAAGCATCGACTCTTGGGTTCACCTCCAGATTACTCGGAAATCGCCCGTCTTTTGTAGTGCATTCACTTGTACGGCAATTTGACCAATTTGATTTTCTAACATCTTTATGTGCTTCCCCATAGCCGCTGATGACTCCAAGTGATTTATCTTACGCCGGTGTTGCTTATGAGCAATTCGATTCGTTGCCAATTGTTGGTTGCTTACAACCAACCGCTGCATCATGTCTTCGAGATTTGGCTTCCTCGGCTCTTGAATCGAATTCGAATATTGAACTTCTTCAAGGTTGTTGGAAATCGAATGACTCCTCGATTAATGTGGTCGACGCGTTCTGTCTCAATCGACTCTTCAAAAGAGTGAACTTCTTCATGAGATCGTCCGATTTTGAGTCACCTCAACAAAGAAATGCTTTGAACGATGGCGTTCTCTCCGTTGGCCATTGATAGTTGTTGGCACCATCTCTTCTACAACACGGCTTGCCTCGCTCATTGGTCGGTTCAATAAGCAACCTCCCGCCGACGCATCTACCATGCTCCTTATGCGCCATGTCACCACCGTAGAACTGTGTGATTTGTTGCTCCTCGAGAACCCATGTTGTGGACATCGCCTCAATAGACCTCTCGAATCTCCCATGCCTCGAATAATGATTCATCGTGGTTTTGGCAAAATGAGAGATTTCGGCGATGATCTTCTAGCGCTTTCGCGGCGGAAAGTATTTCGAAGAAACTTCTCACAAAGTTTCAAGTGTCGATGCCGGCTCGGTCCAAACTCTTGAACCAATCTTTCGCCTCGTCACAGAAGCGAGAAACCGAACATGCGATCCGGATTGTGTCTTGTGGCACCCCATTCATTTGATGGTGTCACAAATGTCGAGAAACGCCTCGAGATGCGTATTCGGTCTTCCGTGACCTCCCCAAACCGCTCTCCTTGGACCATACCGATCGAGGCGTGTTTGAGCTCAAATTATTTGCATCTACGCATGGGCCCCAACCGCCTCCTTGAAACTGCTCGGTGGGATGTCGATACATGTGGTTGAGGTCTTCCTCCGGAGCAGGACAATGATTCCATGTTCGCCATCCGACCGCATCTCCGCAAAGTCGGCTAGCATGCGTGCAACTTGCTCGGGAGGAACGCCCGCTTTTTGATTGGCGCCATTGCAGCCGTCTCTCTCGTCCTCTTCTCCTTGAGAGCTTTCGATCTCGGGATCTAAAATACTACTTGAGGTCCCCGAGATCTTATGCGATAAACCACCGAGAAAAGAGAGAAATTAGCACTTTCAAAATAAATAATAATATATATATATAACTTGAATTAATAAATCCAAATCGTCAAATTATTCCTATGTGATCTTAATAACTTAAGAACGGCGCCAAAATTTGATCGCTTATTTTCTAACACGAAAAAGTGTAAGTAGGGTGGCAAGTATCGTATCCATGGGATTGCAATCCAAAAACACGAAGCTAATTCAACAATAATTCATCATTATCCAAGCACGTAATTTGGGTTGTGAATTTTTAGGGCTTCAGATAATTAATCCAAAGCAAAGGTAACCAAACAGAAATATAAAATAAAGCGATAAAATCACGAAAGATGATTATAAAGAAAGACTAACCCTAGGGATGCACCAATCCTATCCACAACGATGTTTATCCTGCTTATTATTAACCGTTTTAATCCAGACAAGACGGAAGATCACATATATAACCAACAACTTAAGTTACGATAATTGCGGCAGTTGATTACTAATTTTCCCTATCACAGTTACGTCTCTAGAGGAAAATAAGCAACTCCAAAAGGATCACTAAGAATATGCTTCCCACGATCGTCTATCTCAATTACGACTCGAGCGCTTAATCGTATCATGCTTTCAAGATCGATTGACAATTAATACGATTACGTCATTAATCGGCAACTAGATGTGCATCAAGATTGATTAGAAATCAACACATATAAATAAGCACCATGAATCATGAATCATGCCGGAAGGTAAATAACAATGAGAACTCACAACATATAGGATCGAATCATGCAAACCCTAGGATTAGAATAGAAAACTAGCCAGACATAATAAACGGAATGAAATACGAATTAACCATAAAAACAGAAATTAAATATATAAAACCCGTAGGGAAGCGTCGGATGAACAATGGTTGGTCTTGAATCCAATCCCAAGCGAGCGAACGGAAAACAAAGAAAACGATCGGACAAAACGTTCCGATCGATAACGAAATGATAAACTAAACTAAAACAACGTAAGAACAATACTAGAATTAAACTAAACGAAGACTAAAGCTAAAGAATGGAAAAACTGAGGAAAAACTGAAGTAAAATAGGTCTGGGGGCGTATGGGCTATGTGGAGGCGCGGATGGCTTGCCCTATTTATAGAAAAGGAGGAAACCTAATTTTCACCTCTGTCGCCGCCTCATGACCGGTCCTCGCGATCGCTAGTGCGATCGCTAGGAATGTCTCGCGCGTCATTCTCGCCGCCGCTTCTTCGCTCGCTTTGAACCTCGCGACCTGGCTAGCGGTCGCTAGCTATTATGAATTGGTCGCGAATCGTCCGATTGAATTCTCGACGCTAGCTTCGTCGCGGGCACGCAGGTGTGTCATGCTCTTCCGGTGCTCATTTGGTTTGCCTCATGACCACCCTAGCGACCGCTAGGATGGTCGCTAAGCTGGATGATTGTTCATTTTGTTCGTGCTCGCGTTCCTTGCTTCGATTATCAACATATAAACCTACAAAACATCAAAGGAACACCCAAGAGCAGATCTTCTAGAAATAGATGAAACATTAAGAATCGATACATAAACGCACATTAAGCGAGCTAAACTCATCTTCAAATATCAACTAAAAACGTGTAAAATGCACGTTTATCAGCGGTCCATGTGTACTTGATCCCCTTTCTCAACAGTTGGGTCATGGGTCGGGATATCATTGAGAATCCTTCGATAAATCTTTAATAGTAGCTGGCAAGTCCTAAGAAACTCCTAATTTCATTCGGGTTCTTCGGTGACTCCCATTCATGAAGCGTGGTCGATCTTGAGGGTCTACTTTGATTCCCTGGCGGACACGATGTGACCTAAGAATGTCACCGCTTAACCGAATTCACACTTGCTAAACTTGGCAAAGAGTTGCTCTTGCCTCAATGTTTCTGAGATAGTTCTCAAGTGCTCCTTGTGTTCTTGGTTATTCACGAGTATATTAGATATCGTCTATGAATACTAAGACAAATTTGTCTAAGTATGGGTGAAATACCCTATTCATGATATCCATAAATACTGCTGGGGTATTTGTAAGTCCAAAGGGCATGACGATGAATTCAAAATGACCATACCTTGTACGGAAAGCCGTTTTAGGTACATCATCTGGTCTAATTCTTAGTTGATGGTATCCCGACTTTAGATCTATCTTTGAAAAGACTCCTGCTCTTTAAGCTGATCAAACAGATCGTCAATTCGGAGCAAAGGATACTTATTCTTAAGAGTCATCTTGTTTAACTCTCGATAGTCTATGCACATTCTCAATGTACCATCCTTCTTCTTCACAAAAAGGACATGTGCTCCCCATGGAGACACACTGGGTCTAATTGTAATACCCCGCATTCCTGTGTAGCAGAAGAGATTAGCTCTTCATTAAGAGCTTATGAGAAGAGCATTGCATCCTTAAGAAAGAGTTGTTTAAGCTAGATGCTTTTATGTTAAGCTTCGCATCGACAAAAATAGAATTTGAGATTTATTCGAGATCGATTCGAGATGGAACCTAAGATAAGATTCTTAGGTCTTGTTTCGACCAAGAAGACCTAGTTTTTGAGAGTCTTGAGATGATAGATACATGCTCAACGAAGTCTTGATTTCATAAAATGGAGAATTTTAAATCTTTGCTTTTTGTGATATCGGCATTTGCCGATTAAACCCTAATCGTCGGCTGAATGTCTAAAATGGTTTTTGAAGCCAAAAATGTTTTTACAATCAAAGTTTGATGTTTATAATATGTTAATTGAGTTTAAAAGAGAATTTCAAGCAATGAGCATTTTATTAGAAATTGAGTTTTGAAATCGGAACGATATGGATTAATAGCATGAATTTATAACATCAATATTATTTCTAGAAAAGCGTGCATTCTATATTTATCTAAAAACATGATTATTCATCATGTTTTAAAGAAATGAAAAATGGAGAGAGTTAAAGAATTTTCTAGATTTGTGGTGAATAATCACCACATTAAAGAAAATGAAAAATAAAATAAAATTTGTGGATTTCTATATATACACATTACTATGCATTTTCTTCATTTTTTTCCTCAAAATTTCATGCCTCACACACACTACACACACTAAAATTCTTGAAATTTCATGCTCCGATTTGTCAAGATCCAACCGTTGGATTTTCGATCCTTCTTCGAATTAAGGTAAAATTCTATCTTTAGATCACATCTACGGTTTGAAAAATTGAAAAACATGAACTTTGAAGCATGCTATGTTTTCGGTCATATTGATGAATTTTGAAGGGAGATGTTGTTGTTTGATTATTTCTTGATGATATGTTAGATTAATCGCCGACGAGTGGTTTAACGTTGAAATTTTGAGCTTATATCCATTCTTTGGAACTTTGATATTTTCGAAATTATAGAAGTTATGATATTGAATTTATGATGTTTATATGCTTAATATTCTTTCATATATGTTTTGAGGAGTTGATATAAACATGTTTTGAACGAGAAAAACGTTTGGAATCGAACATATGCAAAAACTCCTATGTTGGTCGAAAACCCTAGCTTCTATAATGTTGGATTTTTGATTTTATTTGATCATTTTGAGTTCATATTTGGATTCTATGATATGAATAAAGTTTAAAATGATTTATTCGGATTTTTCGGCCAACGTATTCGAAAATTGAAAAAATTTTAGTTTGACGTCAAGTTTTGAGTTTTCAATGCTAAAGCTTTGATCTTTGGATTTTAATGGTCGATTAGTGATATTTGATGATAGTTGAGTATGTATAGAGGTTCGTCTAAGATAGACGACGTCTCGTGCGTTTTTTGACGTCAGACATAAGCTATGTCTTAAGGGGGTCGTTAGGTTTTTGGCTATGGTTGGATGGTTTAAGCTTATTGTTGAGTTTTCTATGCTCGTTTAGTCATATGAGGCTTCGTTAGGTCTTGTTATATGTTAAGACGTTAGAGGATGCAATGACCCGAATGTTTATCGACCTTAGCGTCTTGTGTATTGAGAAAATATAGTCGTATCGCCGACTAAGATAAGATATGTTTTTGTTTGGCTCTTGATAGGCTTTTATGCCGTTTTATGTGGATTGATGGACCAAGTGAGAAGAAGAAAGATAAAAAGTACAGTCGTCGAGTGATTGTCGCCAGGTGGGTATAAATATTTTCTAATATGATATGCTTATGTTTTTATGTTTTCAAAATGAAATGAATTGCATTATGAGGAAAGTTTCAAAGTTAAATGATTTGCCTGTTTTGAGCATGAGCATGAGCATAATGCATTTACCTATCCTTGGAAAAGAAAGAAAGAAAGTATGAATGAAAGAATGTTACCGACGTCGGGTATGACCGTAGTTGGTACCCTTCGGGTCCAATACGGGTATGTGATGTTAAGGTGTTTGAGAAGGAGGCCTACTTCTCAACACGCAGAAAGAATCCGTGGATATGGGAAGAAAAAGTTATCGGCCGACATGAGACATGCATATGCATATTTTATGATGATGTTATGAAATGAAAGCAAGTAAGTGTTTATTTATGAAAAGCATGCACATGTTATTTCACTAAAACTCCTGTGTGTTGCAAATGTTATGGCATGTCAATCTTATAGCCCTAAGGGCAATGCTTTATGTTTTCGGTGTATACCCACTGAGTGTAATTTTGTACTCACGCCCTGCATATATTTCTAAATATACAGGTTGAGCTTGAGAGGATGCTGGAATCGAATGCTGCGCAAAGGAGCTTCTCTAAATGTTTAACTCATGATGAAAATGCTCATTCGTTGATATGATTCATTTGAAGTTATTATGTTTTGTTGCCCTGAGTTTTATGCCATCACACATAATTCTCAGCCACCCTTCTCGTTGCCGAACTTTAGCCTTCTTTTGCTTTGGAATATTGCTATGTTAAGTTGATTATAATCTTGATGATATCCTTGATTTTGTTGGTATAATCTCGGCATTGTTGTTATAATGTCGACTTAATTCTGAGAACATAGATTCATTGAAATGTTTTGGTGAACAAGGATTTACTCGAAAGTTCAGAATTATTTTCATTGAATCCAATAAGATATATAATGTCTTGAACATATTGTCAAACCATGCTTTGAAACGTCGAAAGATTCTTATCATTGTTAAAGCATTGCTTGAATACATATATTCTTAGTATGGTTATCCTTTTGTTATTATCCGCTCTCAACCGTTGTTTTTCTTCATTCAAACTTTTATTATGGTTTGAAAACCTAAACTTAACCTTTTGTCAAACTTCATTTTATTTCTTTGATCATAAAATATTTGATTCCTTAATGACGGAAGTTGATGTCATATATTGTTTTTGAGATGTACATTCGGTCGAAATTGTTGTTATCGATTATCAAAAGTTCTTTCTTAACCCCAAGTCGCAGCCTAATTACTTGTTTAAGTAGTCGTGCTGTGACACTAATAAAATCTAACTCCAAAAGTTCTTGCAGTTGTATCTTCAGTTCCTCAAGTTCCTTTGGTGTCATTCGGTATGGGGCTGTCGACACGGGGCAGAACCTGGTTCAAGGTCGATCGTGAATTCGATCTGTCGGTTTGGAGGTAATCCCGACAGTTCATCTCGAAATACATCGGGATACTCCTTCACGATCGGGACGTCTTCTATCATTTTCTCATTCTGGTCTTTCTCCTGAAGATAGACGAGGTAAGCGTGGTTCTCTATCTTGTTCAGCAACATCCTTGCTTGTAGCGCGGATATGATTGAGACTCTCCTCCCCATGCTGATCCCGTGAAAGTCTGTAGGTTTCACTCCGGGATGTTGGAAAGAAATTTTCCTTTCATTACACAGGATGGTCGCATTATGTTCGGTTAACCAATCCATTCCTAGGATTATGTCCACATCTGTCATATGTATGACGTGAAGGTTATCTGTTAAGACCTTAAGTGAGCCTAGTCCAAGTTCTAGGTTCGAGCATATGTGGGTTACCGTTCTTATGCCTTCTACTGGAGAAGATATTCTCATGATTTGTTCAGCGCGTTTAGGATCTAATCCTAAGTTCTCTACGCATGCTTCAGCAATAAAAGAATGTGAGGCACCAGTATCAAATAGTAGGATAACGGGCAATTGGATGAGTATTCCCATACCTGCCAAGTTTCCTTGGTTCCTTGGCGACTCCTGCGGGAACTCCCTTTCCTGGTTGAGGGCGTAGGCCCTGGCTTGCGGTGGTGGTTGCTGTTGTTGGTGATGCTGTTATTATTGCGGTTGTTGTTGTTGTTGTTGCTGTTGGGGCTGTCGGTACTGCTGCTGCGACTGTCGCCATTGTTGTCGTCGTTGCCGCCGTGGTTGATATGGTAGCTGATTCGGCTGATAGTACTGGACCAGGGGCTGTTGTTGGGACGGTTGGGCTTGAATAGCCTAGATTGGTTGGACTTGGTTGGCCACATTAGGACGGCCGTTTCCCCCTTGGCGTATCCCAGGGCAGTCCCTGGAGTAGTGGCCCTTCTGGCCACACTTGAAGCATCCGTCATTTGTGAATGCGCATGCCCCCTTATGACTCCTATGGCACCTGGGGTACACGGGGATTTTCACAAATTTTTGGTTCCCCCCGCCAGGTGCGGGTACCATGGGGCGTCCATTCCCCTGCCCGTGCCCAGATGGCACGTTATTCCCTTGCCATGGCCTCCTATCAGTCTGGCCAGTGTTGGATCCTTGTCCTTGGTGGGGTCCTTCCCACTTCCTTTTTCCACGATCTCCTTGGTGATTCGGGGGGTGCACAACGACAATCCTATCCTCAGGCATAGCAGCCTCGATGTCCAATGCCCGACTGAGGGCCTCACGGTAAGTCTGATTTCCGTGACCAGCTAGCGACACCCTGATTTCATGGCGGAGTCCCGCCCGAAACTTCTTAGTCCTCTTCTCATCGGTGTCGACCAACTGAGGCACATACCGCGATATTTCGCAGAATGCACGGTCATAATCTGTGACCGTGGACTTTCCTTGGCGCAGGTTGTAAAACTCATGCTCCTTCCTCTTCCGATAACTCTTAAGAATGTACTTCTCGTACACCTCCTCCTTAAATTCCTCCCAGGAGAAATTTTCCAGCTCTTCCTCAGATAGAGTCTTCCTCTTCGCCTCCCACCAAAAGTCGGCGGCACCAGTCATTTGAAAGGCAACGCATGACAAGCATTCTTGAGAGGTGTAGCGGAGGAAGTTGAAGATTCGTTCCAGAGCGCGAATCTATAGTTCAGCATCCACGGGATTCCCAGTCCTGTTGAAGGTCGGTGGGTTCTACCTGAGGAATAGTTCCTCAATCCGTCTCGCCGGTGGTGGTGCCTGAGGAATAACTCCTTAGGGTCCCCTTTTGAGCTTACAACCTTTTCTTTTGTGCAGCCGCTAAATATTCTCCTGTACACCCCACATATATATGTTATCCATGTTTACCCTTCACCTCGGGCATGTTTACTTGTGGCTTGGCCTTTATCTTGAATATGGCCTTTGCCGTGTTTTGTCTCGATAATGACTTAAAAGTACTTCATCCCCATTTTTGTTCTGATGTTCAACATTGGGGACAATGTTGCATTCTAAGTTTGGGATGGAGGTAACCTCTTGAGGTGAAGTTTGTGCAAAATGTGGGTTATTTACGCTATAATAGCATATATTAAAAAAAAGAGAAAAAGATGGAAAAGTTTTGAGCTCACCGTATATCAAAAGGAGAGGAAAGAAGGAAGAAAAATTCGACCTTCATAGAAAGAAGAAAGGCATTTATAAAGCAAGTTTAAGCAGAGAATGAGTAAGGGTGCCCAGGTGTTTTGAGCTACAGAGTCCCAAACAATCCTACCGTCACCCAAGCCTAAGATTACAAGCTTTTAAAGACCTACTGATCCAATATTGATGACACTCGTGTTAGTGGAGGGGTTGGTGGCGAATTTGTGGAGACATTTGTGCACTTGATAATCAAAATATGGTCATATTAAGGAGAACTAAGTCATGGGAAGATTCATGTAGTAGCTAATGTGTCTTATATCTATTGATATTTGTAGCGCGACATCCTTGCAATATGAGGTGATTGACCAGACATGCAACGAGAAGGACTGAATGATTCATTGTTTCTGAAAAATCGTGACAGAAAGCAACATCTTTAGTTGATCAGGCCATCATCTCAGCTGTCATCGAAGCGTGATGAACATCGCTTCTTGGTTTTGGTGTTTGTTTTTGTGTTGTTGTGTGGCAGAGCATCACTCGAGGACGAGTAATGAACTAAGTTTGGGGTTGTGATAACTCTTGTAAAAGAGTTATTATGTGACCCTTTTGATGATAATAGCGTTGAGTGTTGTGTGTTATGTTCGCATGTTTGTGTTGTTTTGTATGTTTATGTTATGTTTTCGTGTATGTGCGTGTAGGATTGAGTCAGGTGCTTTTAAGGGGTTTTATGTTCTTTTTAAGCTTTATTTAATCAATCTATGGCATGTAGCAGGAAGAGCGGCATAAAAACTAATGCCGAAGTCTGCTGAGGCGAAGCCAAGATCCAGGTCGAACTCGGGAGCAAGGTCGAGCTCGAAAGGCGAAATCAAAGCTCAAAGGAAAAAGTGGAAAGAACTGACAATGCTGGAGCGAAGTCTCAAAGCCGAGCTCCAGAAGAGAGAACTGACCAAAGTCGAGCTCTCGTAACTGAAGTCGAGCTCGTTACTGAAGAGCTCGCAAGCACGGAAGAGCTCCTGTTCATGGAACGAAGAAGATGAACTCCAAAATTGAACATATGATGCTGGAATGATGCTGGAGCGAGGTCGAGCTCGTAAGCGAAGTAAAGCGAAGTCGCAAGGTCGAGCTCGTAAGAGGTCGAGCTCGTGAGCGAAGTCGAGATCGTAGGGCGAAGCTAAGCTTGAAAGAAAAGACGATGATGCGTGAGCGAAGTCGAGTTCATCTGAAGACGAGCTCGTGCTTGTGCAAATGAAGTAGAAGAGCTCGTTCTAGTGGACGAGGCCGTGCTTATGGAAGGCTAACAACGAAGCGTGGAAGGTTTTGGCTGAAGATGAAGAGGAGATCCGCAGGACCACAACCACGTGGCAGCTGGCCATAGCAACAGAAAGGAGGCGCGAGTTACATTCTGCCGCCGAGCAACGGAAAAAAGGAAAGCATCACAGGATGAAGGGCTAATAGGTGCCTGATCGCACCCTAAAAGCGCCAGAGGTTGTTATTAAAAGGGGAGACAATCGAGATAGGGAATTCGGTTTGGGAAGAAATACAGAGAGGAATCATCTGCAGAAAAGGAAATCAGGCGTGATCTCTTGGAGATGAAGTCGTGGAGAGACGACGATCCAAGAGCAACAAACGCGCTTAGGCGACTAGTTCTAATTTCATTTCCGAATCATTCTTAGTTGTTATGGCTTTTGTTTATTTGAATCTTGTTGAACGCTCGCTATGAGCTAAACACAGTATGGCTTGATTTCTTGATGAAACCCATGCTCGTGTGACGATCTCATCTCTACTCATATCTTGTTAAAATCGCTATTGCTCTTTTGGGATTATTTTATCTTACTTATTCTTGATCACCATTAATGAGATCTTAGTTCTATAATTGCTGGGAAGTTCTTATAGAGTGGAACACAAAAGAGTGACGTAAGAACATGATTCTAATATTACGTGTGTGAATAGCATAGGAATATGTGTTTACCTTGCGTGGCAAAGATGAATGGATTAGTAAAGGTATTCTAAGTGTAGTTCGATATAGGAATATATTGAGAGGCTTGCAGAATATATCTTAGATTTGGAAAAATACTAAGAATCGGAGAAGTTCATGTCATAGTGATGAGGCAACGATAATGCTGTAGCATTATTAGTATAGAGCATAGGTGGAATCGAGAGATCAAGTCAGTTTATCTTTCTTGATATCAGTGCTTTCCTCGTTATTTGTGTTCGGTGTTTACCTCGTTTTGCCGAAGTCCCTTTAATTTAAGTTTGTAGTTTTGTTTTTATTTTAAGAGCTACCTCCTGTTTAATTTCCCTTTAAATCTTTCCTATAAAACAAGTTGTTATCAGCGTGACGCATATTGCAATCTCTGTGGATTCGATCTCGAAATACTTCCGTGTATTACTTGTTGACTACGTGCACTTGCGTACATTTAATTATGTTGCATACACAAGACAACAAGTTTTTGGCGCTGTTGCCGGGGATTGCCAATTATAAATCGCATTGATATTGTAACTTTGTGTTTCGTAATAATTAGTGGTTCACTCTATTTATTTTCTTTTATGTGAAACAGGGTTCTGGGATTGTGGTATATGCGCAAGGCAGAAGCGCAAGTATTATACCCGTTAGATCCAGAGATCGAACACACTTTTCTCAGAGGAAGGCGTCGACAAAAAGCCCGCAGAGCGCAAGCCAGAATGGCCGCACCAGGAGGTAATATAGGAAATGCCATAGTCATTGCTGATGACCGGGAGAGGGGTATACGTGATTATGCTAACCCCAGATTTAATGAGCTAAACCCGAGAATTAAAAGACCCGAGGTGCAAGCAAACCAGTTCGAGCTGAAGCCGGTCATGTTTCAAATGCTTCAAATAGTGGGGCAGTTTAGTGGTCAAGCCACAGAGGATCCTCACCTTCATCTTCGGTCTTTCTTGGAGGTCAGTGACTCGTTCAAGCTGCCTGGAGTTTCGGCCGAAGCACTGAGACTTCGGCTGTTTCCCTTTTCACTACGAGATCGTGCAAAAGCATGGTTGAATGGTCTTCCATCGGACTCCATCACTTCGTGGAACGAGCTAGGGGAAAAATTCTTGATGAAGTATTTTCCACCTACAAAGAATGCAAGATTTCGGAATGACATCATGTCATTTCAACAAAATGATGATGAGTCAGTGTGCGAGGCATGGGAACATTATAAGGAAATGCTACGGAAATGCCCTCACCACGGCATCCCGCATTGCATTCAACTTAAGACTTTCTATAATGGGTTAAACGCGTCCACACGCTTGGTGCTCGATGCCTCCGCAAATGGAGCTATTCTCTCTAAATCCTACAATGAGGCATATGAGATCTTGGAAAGGATTGCAAATAACAACTGCCAATTGTCCAATTCTCGTGCTCCAATGGGGAAGAAATCTGTTGCCGGTGTGTTGGAGGTTGATGCTTTGACAGCATTAACTGCTCAAGTGGCATCCATGAGCAATGTGTTAAAAGGCTTGCAAGTAGCCAATCCAGTTGTTCAACCGACAAGTGTTCCAGTGGTCGCACCCACAATGCAAGTGAACGAGGTGTGATGCGTTTATTGTGGGGAAGGGCATACTTTGATAGTTGCCCATCAAACCCAAATTTCGGTGTGCTACCGGGAAATCAAAATGGCGGAGGAATAATCCTTATTCACAAACATCAATCCGGGATGGCGACAACATCCTAATTTGTCGTGGGGAGGCAGGGCGGAACAAGTGGTGGTGGAAATTTTGAGAAAATACATACCAGCAAAATTTCCAACCAGCGAAAGATCGAGCCACCACGCAGCCCAAATCTATCGAAACATTGATGAAGGAGTATATGGCCAGAGCAGATGCGAATACAAGGGGTCAACTTCTAAGGAATTTGGAGGTCCAGATCGGACAATTAGCCAACGAGATGAGGGATCGACCACTTGGTAATCTACCAAGTGACACTGAAAATCCACGAAAAGACAAGGAACATGTCAAGGCTGTCACGCTACGAAGTGGAAAGCAAATGCATGAAACTGAGTTGCTGAACCAAGAAGAAAAGGCGGAGTCATCGAAAACTAACAGCAAAGTGTCAGAAACGGAAGCACCTAAGCAACCTCATAATGACGAGGAGCCTGCTGCAACAAATCAATTGCCAAAGTTTACGGACGAGATGGTATATCGTCCACCACCTCCTTTCCCCGAGAGGTTGAAAAAGAAGCAACAAGATACTCAGTTTCGAAGATTCCTAGATGTCTTAAAGCAACTGCATATTAACATTCCATTGGTCGAAGCGTTGGAACAGATGCCAAATTATGTGAAGTTGTTGAAAGACATCCTAACCAAGAAGAGACGTTTGGGTGAGTTCGAAACAGTGGCACTGACCGAGAGCAACAGTACCATGTTAAAGAGCAAAATCCCACCCAAGTTGAAAGATCCAGGGAGCTTTACAATTCCATGCTCAATTGGAGGACGCGACGTCGGTCGTGCTCTATGTGATCTGGGAGCAAGTATAAATTTGATGCCGCTCTTAATATTCAAGAAGCTTGGGATAGGAGAAGCAAGGCCCACAACAGTGACCTTGCAATTGGCGGACCGATCTATGGCTCATCCCGAAGGAAAAATTGAAGATGTGCTAGTAAAAGTGGATACGTTCCCGCAGATTTCATCATTTTGGATTATGAAGCAGATCACGAGGTGCCTATTATTTTGGGACGTCATTTCCTTGCAACTGGAAGGACTCTGATTGATGTTCAAAAGGGAGAACTCACAATGAGGGTGAATGATCAAAAGGTTACGTTCAATGTATTCAATGCTATGAAGATCCCGTGAAGTGGAAGAATGCTCGGTAATCCTAGTTCGGAGCGGTCATTGCGGATACAATGCGAGAGCACCTCTCGGCCCCGAGAAAAGTGATGAGGAATATGACGAACTCATAGAGTTGGAGAAAGGTAGGGAGTTGTGTAAGCATCCTCCGACGAGAAGCATTCTGTTACACCACGTATCACTCGACTCCCGGAGTCGTTGGGGCTCGCAGATCATACCGTCCATGTACCCAAACCGTCAATCGACGAACCTCCAATGTTAAGTCTGAAAACCTTGCCAAACCATATGAAATATGCTTATTTGGACGAGGAAAACACTCTTCATGTAATCATTTCAGCTACTCTCGAGCACGACAAAGAAGAATCCTTATTACGGTCTTTTTGAAATCAAGAGAGCTATTGGACGGTCAATTGCCGATATCAAAGGGATCAACCCTTCTCTGTGCATGCATAAGATATTGTCGGAAGATTGCCACAACACTTCCATAGAGCACCAGCGTCACCTTTATCTAGCAATGAAAGAGGTGTTGAAGAAGGAAGTTATTAAATGGCTGGATGCTGGAATCATTTATCCGATCTCGGATAGTTCTTGGGTAAGCCTGGTTCAGTGCGTTCCTAAGAAAGGTGGGGTTACGGTGATTTCTAATGATCGGCAGGAACTGATTCCAACTCGGGTGATAACTGGATGGCGTGTTTGCATGGACTACAAAAAACTGAACACGGAAACCAGGAAAAATCACTTCCCTCTACCATTCATGGATCAGATGCTTGAAAAACTTGCGGTAAGGAGTTCTTCTGTTTCTTAGATGGTTATTCTGGCTATCATCAAATTGCTATTGCACCCGATGATCAACACAAAACCACCTTCACTTGTCCCTATGGCACTTTCGCTTTTAGAAGAATGCCTTTTGGACTCTGTAACGCCCCTACAACGTACCAGCGCTGCATGATGGCAATATTCTCGGATATGGTGGAGAAGTCAGTGGAAATCTTCATGGATGATTTCTCCGTATTTTGAGATACTTATGGGGTATGCCTGAGTAATTTGGGGAAGGTTCTGGAGCATTGTGAGGCGACGCACTTGGTGTTAAATTGGGAAAAATGCCACTTTATGGTGCAAGAGGGCATCGTGCTAGGCCATCACATATCCAAGAAAGGGATCGAAGTGGATAAAGCAAAGATCGAAGTGATAGACAAACTTCCACCTCCCAGTACTGTAAAAGGTGTGCGTAGTTTCTTGGGACATGCTGGATTTTATAGACGGTTTATAAAGGATTTTTCGAAAATTGCTAAGCCACTATGTGCCTTGCTGGAGCAAAACCGCCACTTTGAGTTTACTCCTGAATGTTTGAAGGCATTTGTTGTGTTGAAACGAGCTCTTATGACAGCCCCAGTGATTATTGGTCCGAACTGGTCATTGCCTTTCGAAATGATGTGCTACGCAAGTGACTTCGCTGTGGGGGCCGTACTGGGTCAACGAAAGGAGAAGGTATTCCATTCCATCTATTATGCGAGCAAGACGCTGGTGGAGGCCCAAATCAATTACACCACAACAGAGAAAGAGCTGCTTGTGGTATTCGCATGTGAAAGTTTAGAGCCTACCCGTGGGGTCAAAAGTGATAGTCTATACGGATCACGCACCATCGTGTATCTTGTCGCTAAGAAAGATGCAAAGCCACGGTTAATCGGTGGATCTTGCTCCCGCAAGAATTTGATCCGAAATCGAGATGAGGAAGGGAACAGAAAATCAAGTAGCTGATCATTTGTCTCGACTGCCGACAGCCGAGGGTGACAAGACTCATGTCCAGATTCAGGACGCGTTCCCTGATGAGCAATTGATGAGCATGCATCACAGTAGTACACCTTGGTATGCGGACTTTGTCAACTTACGTTACGTGAGTCTGATCCCAATTCTCATCACATCAGAAGAAAAGGTTCTTTGCCGAGGTCAAACATTACTTTTGGGATGAACCATTCTTATATAAGCGTTGTGCTGACGGGTTGATGAGGCGCTGCGTTCCGCATGAAGAAGTGGAATCAATTCTAGAGGGATGTCATGCCACTCCATATGGTGGTCATTTTGCGGGACAAAGAACAGCGGCTAAGGTACTTCAATCAGGCTATTTTTGGCCGACCTTGTTTAAAGATGCCCATGCGTTTGTGCAAAAATATGATCGATGTCAAAGAGTTGGAAATATATCTTCTCGGAATGAGATGCCAATGAACTTTATTCTAGAAATTGAACTCTTTGACGTGTGGGGCCTCGATTTTATGGGTCCTTTCCCACCCTCATTTGGTAACCTCTACATTCTGGTGGCGGTTGATTACGTATCTAAATGGGTGGAAGCCGTGGCGAGTACCACAAATGACGCGAAGGTTGTAATCAAGTTCTTGCAAAAGAACATCTTCACACGGTTTGGTACTCCTCGCGCGATCATTAATGATGAAGGCACACATTTTGTCAACAAGGCCGTGAGTTCTGTGCTAGCTAAGTATAACATTCGCCACAAGATTGCTACAGCATACCATCCGCAGACGAATGGTCAAGCGGAACTCTCCAATAGAGAAATAAAAGGTATATTGGGGAAAGTGGTGAATCCAGGCCGTAAAGATTGGTCCATGCGATTGGATGATGCGGTGTGGGCCTACAGAACAGCTTTCAAAACACCCTTAGGGATGTCACCTTACCGGTTGGTCTATGGGAAAGCTTGTTATCTCCCACTGGAACTTGAGCATCGAGCTTATTGGGCAATAAAGAAACTGAATTTTGAGCATAAGGCTGCTGGAGAGGCTCGTTTGTTGCAATTAAGTGAAATGGATGAATTCTGGTGGTTTGCTTATGAGAATGCAAAATTATACAAGGAGAAAACAAAGACATGGCATGATAACAACATATTGCACCGAGAGTTCTTGCGGGTCGGCGGTGTTCTTTGCTCAATTCAAGGTTGAGGTTATTCCCGTGTAAGCTGAAATCACGATGGTCGGGTCCTTTCACAATTCTCTGAGTAGCGTCCCATGGTGCTATAACATTACAAGAAGGAACGTCGGCTCGTGAATTTCACGTCAATGGACAACGCGTCAAGCACTATTGTGGTGGCGAGGTCGTTCGCGAGAAGACCTCAACATCTTTGAAAGACGCCTGACCACGGGTAATATGGGTTGCTATGGCGATCAGGCGCCTGGCAGTCCTAGTGTGTTGTTTGTACATATTTGTTTTATTCTCTTTTATATCTTTGTTTTTGGTGTTGATAATAAATTGCCTTAGCATTGTTAAGAATGATGAGGGTTTTATTTTAAACTGATGTGTTGAATTTTGATTGCGGTGTGGTACATGCGTGCCTGCGGGCAAAACTACGAGCATTATGCTAATTTTTGTTCCAAAGATTGGACTTGCAGAGGGTGGAGAAAAGACGAAATATCGACTTGCTATTTTGGTAAAAGGGCGAGGGCTGGGTTGACTTTTTGTTTAAAAGACTGTGCCCCTTTTTCGTTTCCACCCCACAGCCATCCGTTTCTCTTATTTCCCCCATCTTGCTGCGAGTTTGCCCTCACTTCCCACGTCCGCCTTCCATTCTCTCAAGCTCTGTTTTGATTCGAATTTATTTGTCTCCTTCACCTTTTCCTCCAAGTTTAGCTATCATGCGGAGACTCAGCAGCAGGGTCAGGAAGCAAGCAGTACCATTGTCTATTCCGAGCAATGACGCTGATACGCCCTTTATCATTTTGAACTCCAAGATATCGTCGAAAGTTTCAGCGGTTTCTCCGCAGGTTGTTGTGCCTTCTTCATCTAAGAGAAAAAATAGCCAGAGTGATAAGGGTAAAGCCAAGTTGTCGGAGGAAGCCGAGTCTGAGGCTATTCAAGTCAAGAGGGCGAGGGTGGACAAGCCCTCATCAACGAAGGTAGGTCGGTCAATCGACACCATTCTGAAATTCCGAGCCCATGGTGGGTTTGAGAGATTTAAGTGTTTAAAATCGAGGCAGTTATGGATGGAGAATTGTTTCCAGAAATCTAAAGAAACTCCAGTTTTTGTGGTGGAATTGATATCCCTCAATGGTTGGGCGTCTTTTGCAGCAATTCTACCCCCACCCATTACGCCTCTAGTCAAAGAATTCTACGCGAGCATCACTCCTCTGCTGAATAAGGAGGGTTTATCGACTTTGGTGAGGGGTAAGTTTATGGTTTTCTCTCCGGAAACCATTAATGATTTTTATAACTTAGAGAATGATGTGGATGATGCCTTCTCATTCATGAAGAGGGCTCATTCGGTTGATGATCTAAAAGAGGCGCTGAGACTGACGGCCGTAGAAGGCACGGAGTGGGCTTTTTCCACACAGGGGTGTCGCTCCATAAAAGCCGCGTCATTACGATTGGAGGCTCATGTGTGGCTTCACTTCATTAAAAGTCGTATTTTGCCCACCACCCATGATACCACTATTTCGGAGGAGCGTATGTGTTTAGTCTCAATTTGTACTTACTCTTGGTATTATTTTGCATGTTGTTTTTAATGGTTTATCCTATTTATGCCGTTGGTTTGATTTGTATTTATCGATTCAGACTTATTTAGTTTGTTTTGATATTTTGTAGAAAATGGCATCAAAAAGGATGAAAATAATCTGCTAAGAATTATCATACATTGAAGAGTATCTTAACAGGAATCCGTAGGCGAAAACGGATCCTAATTTGGAGTTCAGACGAGGGAGAACGGGGCGAATATTCAAAGTCGCGCACGACACCCGTCGTACACCGAGCCAGGCGTCGACCAAGCGCTCAAGCGCGCTCTCGCACCCAGCCATCGCCCAGCGCCCGCGGACATCACCCGGCGCTCGCTCGGCCAACACGCACCCAGCGCCATCGCCAACGCTCGTCAAGACCCCACGCTCCACGCATCTTCAGCGTTGCCGCCCAGCGCAAGGCGGCGCCAGCCTCTTCCCAGCCTAGCGCTCGATCTTCCTTGCACGCCTCGTCCATCCAGTCGGCGCTCACTCTCGAGCGCCCGTTCCAGCGTCGCCCCATCTCCCACAACTTCACAACTCAGCGCCCGCTCCAGCTCGTCTCTCCATCCGACGTTGAGACCCAGCGCCCGCTCGGCCACGTCGCTCGTCCCTTGCCCCGCTTCCGCCTCCGCCCGCGCACGTTTCAGCCCCAACACCCGCGTACCTGCCCCAACACCCGTTCACCAGCTGGCACCATCTCTTCCTCAGTGCGCGTTCAGCAAATCTTGAGTGCCCGTTCACCCGCAAGCTTTCACCTCCGTGCGCGCACTCCGTACGCACTCAACAAACTGGCGCTCAATTCCGCCAACAAGGCCTAGCCAATTCCCTCAAGGCTCACTTTCGGCGCTCACTTTCAAGTCAGAATGTTTTCCCAACCGGCTTTCTCTTCCCAACCGGCGCTCAGTCATTTTATTTATATATAAACGCACAACGCGTTAGGGCTGGGAGTTCTCAGTTCTGATTTTTAGTTCGCAGTCCTTTTCGCGGCGCCTCTCACCAATTTCTTTCCGGGAGCTTCAGCCAACAGATAGAAACAATATCATAGTATTAATTTCTGTTTTTCATCCTTTCAATTTATGTAATTCGTTTCTTAATTCCTGTTGAACATTTACATGCTTTGATTGAGATTATTGTTGGATTCTATTTTATAGTTGATATTGGATGTTCTATGATTTCTATGTAGATTGTTCTTGATTCAATTTGATATATGATTTCCTGCTCTCGATTAATCCTTGTTCTTGTTGGTTGATTGATGATTATGGTTCATTTACAAGTAGACTTAGATTAGGGCTTGACGAACCCTAAGAATAGGTTTGCTATTAGTTTTGTTTATTGCTTTCGATTTATCGCTTTCATAGCTCAACTAGGGATTGACAACCCCTGGTTTAGATTTATTGCTTTAATAGTTTAGCTCGGGATTGACAACCCTAGCTTAGGAATGCTTTTTATTTTCTATATTTCAATCCCCGTACGTTTCAAAACCCTCGTTGGTATTAGAATGTTTAGGATTTAATCGCTTTATGTGTGCGACACAAACAATAGCCCTGTTAAGTTTTCCTTGAGAGACGACTTTGGTTAACTTATCACGCTACAATTACCTCGTACGATTGCGAGTGAATTTGAGTGTGTTTTTAGCTCGATCAATTTTTGCGCCGTTGCCGGGGAAAACTTTAGGCGTATTGTTTGTGTTGTTTGTTTTCTGTGTTTCTTTTCGTTCTGTTTGGTTATTTTCTCCCCGGTGCACGTGATCTTGTTTTTGTTGTTGGTGTCTATTAATGCAGGGGTACCAGCAGTATGAATATGGTCAAACAGGCTGGGGGGAGGAAATTTCGTCGTATTAGGCAAATTCTTCTTACGAAGAAGGAGCCCAGTTCGACTATTCTGAGGGATTTTCGTCAGGCCATGAGTATCAAGCCTACGATCCCTACCCTGAGGAACAAGCCTATGATCCCTACTGGGACCAACCACCTCCACCGCAGTACGAGGATCAAGCCTACAATCCATACTGGGATCAACCACCTCCGCCGCACTATGAGGATCAATCCTACAATCCATACTGGGATCAACCACCTCCGCCGCAGTATCCGTACTCACAACAACCACCTCCACCTCAGTATTCATACCCACAGCAGCCACCTCCACCTCAAATGCCACTGGGATGATAAGTTCGTCAAAAGTTTGATGCTTATGGACGCTCACTTCGCTTGGAGACGCAAGTGGGACATGTTAATAGCCTGCTTGATGAGCTATTGCAGCAATGGAGGGAACTTCCTAACCAATCCAATCAGGTCCAGGCAGTCACTATTCTAGAAAGTGACCTAATTATTGAGAATTGGGTGGGATAGACACCTGACGAGTCACTGCAGCCAGAGAAGGTGGAAAATGAGAAAGAATGGGCACGTGAGGATGAGAAGCAGGATCAGAGCCACGAGGAAGTTGTTACAAGGACGACTGACGAGGAAGAGTGGGCACATGAAATTGATAACACGCCAAAACCCACTATGGAGGTGAAGGAACTACCCAAACACTTGGAGGAGGATGAAGAGAGGATGAAGAAAGAGTGGGCACGTGAAGTTACTAGCATGCCAAAGCCCACTCTGGAAGTGAAAGAACTGCCTCCACAATTGAAGTACGTGTTCCCAGAGGAGGACAAAGTGAGGACAAAGGTTGAGGTAACATCCATAATTTGTCAACATCCTAATTCACCAAAGTATTGTGCTTTGGGAATTGAAATTATCTATTTCACTTTGAAGAATAGGATGTTCGATTTGAGCTTAAATGAGTTATTATTTTCTTCCTTGATTGTCCTTTGTGCTTATATGGTTACTACTGATGCTCTGGCTGAGATGGTATTCCTGCAGGTTAAGGACTATGGATAGTTCGAAGTTGACTAGATTATGTCGGGCTCACGACGTTAAACTAAGTACTACGTGGGAGTTTACCCACTGATTTTTAGTTTCTTTTTCTTTCTATCTTTTTTATTTTGTTTCTTTATTCTCTTTGATCTATCTGTTGTCTCTGTGTTAGTTTTGCTCGAAATTGGGACGTCGTCTACAGTGTGGTGAAGAATTGATTTTCCAGCTCTGTCATGCACGCTCACATTCCAACCCTGTTTCTGCCATATATTATCATGGAAGTCTCATACTCTTGGCCATTTTTTGTGTTATTAATGTTTTGAGCACTGGGGACAGTGCTCGAATTTAGTGTGGGGGAGAGAGTATTTGGTTTTGTGGGCGTGATATATATATTTTTGTATGCTTGGTGATGTGCCTCTGTGCTTATTTTGATTGTTTGGACTCAAGTTTTGTCTATGCGAGTAAGTTATGATTTTGATTTATGCACCTGAACTCTGTGGTATTGGTCAAACCTTTATGTATTCTCGTTTATCTTGATGTTATGTTATTGAAGTGCAATGTGAATTGACGAGATTGTGTGAATTAATCTTAAATCGGGGGTTATTGATGTGATTTGTCTGACTAATGCTAGGGGTAGTGTTAACAGTGTGGTTACCTATATACTCGTTTTATAAAAAAAAATGTGTGAAAAAGAGTAGAAAAAGAGGAAAATTAAAACTCCAATAAATTGTTAAGATTGTTGAAATGGAGGATAGGATTCTGTCCATCTTTCTCGTTAATTGAGAAATGGACATGGGAAACCACGTTAGGAGACTCGAGTTCATCGAGAGTTCACCTTTCGAACATTGTTCCAAAATCTGTTAATACTTTCTATGTTATCAAAGGAAACTTGTTGCTAAAGGTAACCATTTTAGTTAATTCACCCCTAGCGGAGAGTTGGGTATGAGCAAAAATAATCTTCTTGTTTATTTGATAGTTACACAATTTTAGATTTGTTTCACATTAACTTTGATTATCTATTCATCATGTTTGGGGGAATTGCAAAACGAGGTTTGATTGATTGGATTAAGAGTTAATTTGCATGAGTTATTCTTCTACTCTTATTAGTATAGACTTTGCTTGAGGACAAGCAAATGGATAAAGTGGGGAGTTGTTTAGTCTCAATTTGTGCTTACTCTTGGTATTGTTTTGCATGTTGTTTTTAACGGTTTATCCTATTTATGCCGTTGGTTTGATTTGTATTTATCGATTTGGACTTATTTAGTTTGTTTTGATATTTTCTAGAAATTGGCATCAAAAAGGATGAAAATAATCTACTAAGAGTTATCATACATTGAAGAATATCTTAACAGGAATCCGTAGGCGAAAACGGATCCTAATTTGGAGTTCAGACGAGGAGAGCAGGCGAATATTCAAAGTCGCGCACGGCACCCGTCATGCCTAGCCAGGCGTCGACCAAGCGCCGCAGCGCTCGCACCCAGCCATCGCCCAGCGCCCGCGGACATCACCCGGCGCTCGCTCGGCCAACACGCACCAACGCCATCGCCGGCGCTTCGCCGAAGACCCCACGCCACGCATCTTCCGCACGCGTTGCCGCCCGGCAGCGCGCCGGCTCCACCTCTTCCCAGCAAGCTCGATCTTCCTTGCACGCCTCGTCCATCCGACCGGCGCTTACTCCCAGCGCCCGTTCCAGCGTCGCCCATCTTCCGCAACTCCGCAACTCGGTGCCGCTCCCTCACCTCTCCGTCCTCGGCGGAGACCAGCGCCGCCGCCACCCGCCGCCGCCCGCCCCGAGTCCTTCTCCGCCAGCGCGCTTTCAGCCCCAGCCGCTGCACATTCCAAAGGTTCGCTCACCACGGTGGCACAATCTCTTCCTCGCAGCTGTTCAGCAAATTTTGAGTGCCCGTTCACCCGCAAGCTTTCACATCCGCGCACGCTCAACTCAGCGCACGCACCTCCGTGTTCGCTCAACAAACCGATGCTCGATTCCAGCGCGTGCTCTAGCCCAATTTTCCTCGCGCGCTCACTTTCAGCCAGCGTTCACTTTCAAGTCAGAATATTTTCCCAACCGGCGCTCACTCATTTTATTTATATATAAACGCGCAACACGTTAGGGCTGGGAGTTCTCAGTTCTGAATTTTAGTTCGCAGCCCTTTTCCACGGCGCCTCTCGCCAATTTCTTTCCGGGAGCTTCAGCCAACATATAGAAACAATATCATAGTATTAATTTCTGTTTTTCATCCTTTCAATTTATGCAATTCGTTTCTTAATTCCTGTTGAACATTTACATGCTTTGCTTGAGATTATTGTTGGATTCTATTTTATAGTTGATATTGGATGTTCTATGATTTCTATTTAGATTGTTCTTGATTCAATTTGATATATGATTTCCTGCTCTCGATTACTCATTGTTCTTGTTGGTTGATTGATGATTATGGACATTTACAAGTAGACATAGATTAGGGCTTGACGAACCCTAAGAATAGGTTTGCTATTGCTTTTGTTTATTGCTTTCGATTTATCGTTTTCATAGCTCAACTAGGGATTGACAACCCCTGGTTTAGATTTATTGCTTTAATAGTTTAGCTCGGGATTGACAACCCCTAGCTTAGGAATGCTATTTATTTTCCGTATTTCAATTCTCGTACGTTTCAAAACCTTCGTTTGTATTAGAATGTTTAGGATTTAATCGCTTTATGTGTGCGACACAAACAATAGCCCTGTTAAGTTTTCCTTGAGAGACGACTTGGGTTAACTTATCACGCTACAATTACCTCGTACGATTGCGAGTGAATTTGAGTGTGTTTTTAGCTCGATCAGTATGTTGCTGCTCCTGTTCATTTTTACCGGAAGGAAAGTCAATGTGGGCGCCCAAATTTGGCGCGAGGTGGATGAGTGTCGTAAAAGGAAGAAATGCCGTTTTTTCTTTCCCTCTTTGATTATGCAACTGTGCATACAGGCTGGGGTTCCTTTCGGGGATGATGAAGATCGCCTCGCTGAGAAAGCTTTTATCGATATCAAGACCTTGACTCATCGTCATGGTCCGACTGAGGACCCATCTTTGCACGCCGCGTAGGCTGGTCCACCCCCTCCAATGCCGACCCCCTCTGAGCCCACTGTGCTAGATATGCAGAAGTTCCTCTGCATTCAGATCAAAGTCCTCATGCTTTGATCTGCTGCGTTTGAAGACGATCTTAAGCATTATTGGGTGTATTGTCATAAGCGGGATCGATTTTTGGAGAGTAGTCTGAGATCGTTATCTACGGTACAAATGCCGGCCTTCCCTGAATTCCCACACCGGCTATTCCAGGCTTGGCCTTTGCCATCAGATTATGATGATGACACAAGAGCAGAGATGGAGAAAGAGGCGGGCCCTAGTCAGGTTCAGCCATCTAAGTCAGACCCTTCTGCCACCGCCGAGGTCCAGCTCACTTTGCCGAAGTTCCACTCGGGCGCTTCCGGCGTCGGCTACATCAAGTCCTTACCGAAGGAGATGCAGCGGGAGAAGGCCAAGAGGATGTTGATAGTGCCGCGCCAGTAATTGCTGCTCCAATGTCTCATGATGCCGAGCTAACTGGCTCTCTTACTGCCGATGTTATTTCACCTGCTGCTGCTCCACCCACCCCTGCCTCTCTTACTCCCTCGGGTCCTCCCGATGCGTAGGCTAGGGGCGTTTTTCTGAACTCAATCCTTTGTTGGTGTTTTGTCTTTATGTTTGTGTCTTGTGTTTCTGTGTTGGGTTATGCCTTGCTTAAGCCTTGCTGAAGCATTGCTGTGCTGTGTTGTGTTTTGTCTTGTTCCTGTTTTGTCCGTGTGAAGCATGTTTTTTTTCGTTTGTTTTGACTGATGATGATGATGCCTGATTGGCAATGGATGGCTATATGATGTTAGTGTCTTCTTGTTTTACATTGTGATCTTTGGTCTGCCTCATTGTTTGTCTGGAATTGATCCTTATTTTGTGGGGGTGTGCCTCTAATATTTTGGGTATTTTAGCATATTAGTTCCTATCGGGATTGACCATTGCATTGGTATCCCTTAATTGGCTTACATTTTTGTATGAGTGCCTGTCTTTCCTATTTGGTTTGGAATCCCCCTTGAGATAATATACATAAGTGTGTCGATATGGATAGGACGTAGACCATTTTTGGATCGATTGTGCCTTTCTTAGCCCACCTTTATATCATGATTTCCTTAGGGTCCCCTTTTGAGCTTACAGCCTTTTCTTTTGAGCAGCCGCTAAATATTCTCCTGTACACCCCACATATATATGTTATCCATGTTTACCCTTCACCTCTGGCATGTTTACTTGTGGCTTGGCCTTTATCTTGAATATGGCCTTTGCCCGTGTTTTGTCTCAGTAATGACTTAAAAGTACTTCATCCCCATTTTGTTATAAAGATTCCAACATTGGGGACAATGTTGCATTCTAAGTTTGGGGGTGGAGAGGTAACCTCTTGAGGGTGAAGTTTGTGCAAAAATGTAGGTTATTTACGCTATAATAACATATATTAAAAAAAAAAGATGGAGAAGTTTTGAGCCTACCGTATATCAAAAAGGAGAGGAAACAAGGAAGAAGAAGGGGTCAGCCTTCTATAGGAAAGAAGAAAGGTATTTATAAGGCAAGTTTAAACAGAGAACGAGTAAGGGTGCCTGTGTTTTCATTCTGAGTCCCAAACAATCCTACCGCTACCCAAGCCTAACATTACAAGCTTTTAAAGACCCTCTTGATCCAATATTGATGACACTCGTGTTAGTGGAGAGAGGTTGGTCGAATCGAATTTGTGAAGACATTTGTGCACTTGATAATCAAAATATGGTCATATTAAGGAGAACTAAGTCATGGGAAGATTCATGTAGTTGCTAATGTGTCTTATATCTATTGATATTTGTAGCGCGACATCCTTGCAATATGAGGTGATTGACCAGACTTGCAACGAGAAGGACTGAATGATTCATCCTCTCTGAAAAATCGTGATTGAAAGCAACATCTTTAGTTGATCAGGCCATCATCTCAGCTGTCATCGAAGCGTGATGAACATCGCTTCTTGGTTTGGTGTTTGTTTTTGTGTTGTTGTGTGGCAGAGCATCACTCGAGGACGAGTAATGAACTAAGTTTGGAGGTGTGATAACTCTTGTTAAAGAGTTATTATGTGACCCTTTTTGATGATAATAGCCTTGAGTGTTGTGTGTTCTGTTCGCATGTTTGTGTTGTTTTGTATGTTTATGTTATGTTTTCGTGTGTGTGCGTGTAGGATTGAGTCAGGTGCTTTTAAGGGGTTTTATGTTCTTTTTAAGCTTTATTTAATCAATCTATGGCATGTAGCAGGAAGAGCGGCAGAAAAGCTGATGCCGAAGTCTGCTGAGGCGAAGCCAAGATCCAGGTCAAACTCGGGAGCGAGGTCGAGCTCGAAAGGTGAAATCAAAGCTCAAAGGAAAAATGGAAAGAACTGATAATGCTGGAGCGAAGTCTCAAAGCCGAGCTCCAGAAGAGAGAACTGATCAAAGTCGAGCTCGCATCTGAAGTCGAGATCTCGTAACCGAAGTCAAGCTCGTTATTGAAGAGCTCGCAAGCACGAAAGAGCTCCTGTTCATGGAACGAAGAAGACGAACTCCAGAATAGAACATATGATGCTGGAATGATGCTGGAGCGAGGTCGAGCTCGTAAGCGAAGTAAAGCGAAGTCGCAAGGTCTAGCTCGTAAGAGGTTGAGCTCGTGAGCGAAGTCGAGATCGTAGGGCGAAGCCAAGCTCCAGAAAAGAAAAAGAACAGATGATGCGTGAGCGAAGTCGAGTTCATCTGAAGACGAGCTCGTGCTTGTGCAAATGAAGTAGAAGAGCTCGTACTAGTGGACGAGGCCATGCTTATGGAAGGCTAACAACAAAAAGCAGAAGGTTTTGGCTAAAGACGAAGAGGAGATCCGCATGACCACAACCATGTGACAGCTGGCCATAGCAACAGAAAGGAGGCGCGCGTTCTGTTCTCTGTCAGAGCAACGGAAAAAGGGAAATCATCAGAGGATGAAGGGCTGGCAGGTGCACAGTCTGCACCCCTAAAAGCACCAGAGGTTGTTATTAAAAAGGGGGGAGACAATCAGAGAGAGGGGAATTCGGTTTTGGGAAGAAATACAGAGGGGAATCATCTGCAGAAAAGGAAATCAAGGCATGATCTCTTGGAGAGGAAGTCATCGGAAGAGACGACGATCCAAGAGCAAGCACGCGATTCCGACGACTAGTTCTAATTTCATTTCCCGAATCATTCTTAGTTGTTATGGCTTTTGTTTATTTGAATACTGTTGAACAGCTCGCTATGAGCTAAACCTTTATGGCTTGATTTCTTGATGAAACCCATGCTCGTGTGACGATCTCATCTCTACGCATATCTTGTTAAAATCGCTATTGCTCTTTTGGGATTATTTTATCTTGCTTATGCTTGATCACCATTAGTGAGATCTTAGTTCTATAATTGTTGGGAAGTTCTTATAGAGTGGAATACAAAAGAGTGAAACCTCGCCTCGCTCTTGTGACATGCTATGTTTCCCCTCTCTATTCCCAAGTAAGGGGTGAGTCCCCAGAAAAAAGACAGAAAAAGAGGTTTCGAGCTCTATATTAACATGATTCTAATATTATGTGTGTGAATAGCATAGGAATATGTGTTTACCTTGCGTGGCAAAGATGAATGGATTAGTAAAGGTATTCTAAGAGTAGTTCGATATAGGAATATATTGATAGGCTTGCAGAATATATCTTAGAATTGGAAAAATACTAAGAATCGGAGAAGTTCATGTCATAGTGATAAGGCAACGATAATGCTGTAGCATTATTAGTATAGAGCATGGGTGGAATCGAGAGATCAAGTCAGTTTATCTTCCTTGATATCAGTGCTTTCCTCGTTATTTGTGTTCGGTGTTTACCTCGTTTTGCCGAAGTCCCTTTAATTTAAGTTCGTAGTTTTGTTTTTATTTTAAGAGCTACCTCCTGTTTAATTTCCCTTTAAATCTTTCCTATAAAACAAGTTGTTATCAGCGTGACGCATATTGCAATCCCTGTGGATTCGATCTCGGAATACTTCCGTGTATTACTTGTTAACTACGTGCACTTGCGTACATTTAATTGTGTTGCATACACAAGATAACAGTAAACATCATCCGAAACGAGCAACAGTAGGGCGGACTTCGATCTCTCTCACGGTACCTGTAGTCCTGTCACGTGGATCATCAATCCTTATAGAATCGTGGCCTAAAGTCTCAGACGGAGGTGGCGGCGGCTGGACTGGGAAAGCACCGGCAGGTGGAGGTGGATATGGGCATGGCATGACCGGTGGCGATGGTCTGGGCAGGCAATGGCGGGGATGGAATCCCACTGGTGGTAGGACTGGGAAGGTGAGCTGTCGGGGACGGGAAGGTCCCGCCTCGAACATGTCCCTGCCACTGCCAGGCAAGAACACAGGTCCGTCAGCTGCCAAACGAGGCACCTCTGGATGGAGCCACTCCGGAATCTCGTCACGCCAAGTGTATTCCCGTGCGGGAAGATACGATCCACGCGGTGCAGCTCCGTACACCGTGAACACATAGCTCAGATGGCTAGCAAAGCGAGGCAGGACCGTCTCCAGATCGAAGCTCTCTCGGCGTCGATAGATGTAATCCGCTGATATCTCGCGGGCATATCCCTGCCAGTCGGATGGCAGTCTCATGATAAGTCAAAGCACACCGTCATAATGAGATGTGCCTCGGGCTTGTGCAGCGGCCCAATATAAGAGTTCAAATAAGATTAGGACTCTATTAGGGTTTTATTTATATATATACATATATAAACACGCGCACACACCCAACTCCTACAAACACACACACTTCGTGTTCTATAATTTTAACATCTATTTAATTTCAAGAGACGTTTGTTGACTCCTTTCCATGATCGAGCGTGGGGTTTTGGTGATTATTCTTCAAGGCTTTATTTTGGATTGATTCGTATAACCCAGTACTTAATTAGTTTGGAATTGTATATTTCTTCTAACTAAATTCATTTTATTTTGTTATCTCTACTCTACGCAAAGGACCTGCCATTATTATCTATTTATATTTTTCTTTTCTTTTCTTTAGTTAAGTTTTGAGTTTTGGTCTAATTATATTAGCAGGCTGCATTAGTTAATTTAGTGGTTGTATTAACATCTTGAGTCCTTAGTGCTTTCTCGGTATGCCAACTTAAAATTTTGGAAATAATTAAGTTATAATTCATTGTTTAGTATTCAATATGTTTTAGAGTAAATTGGACCATGTTGATTTATTGAATTTGAGAAAGGAAGAGTGGCTACGGGAGTTCAAAGTCAAATTTAACTTTGCTTGCGAAATTGTCCAGTAACCTTTATAAAAAGGAATTTTACTATTGTTTGAGTTTTGGAACAAATTAAGTACAGTATGTTATACTGCTTATTCTAACTTTTATTTTTGGTTGATCTATTACACCGGTTTAGTTCTAGTTTTAGTAGTTCATTCAATTTATTAATTAGAGTAACCCAATACTATGGAAATTCAGTCTTTGCGTAAGTCTTTTTTTATTATTATTAAAATTGTTTGATAGGCTTTAATTAATGGCCAAGTAACCTTATCTATACTTAATTATGATTAAGAAAAATTCTTTAACGTTTATGTTTAAGCCCTTATGAAATTTGTATTTATTAAATTAGGTGCGGCGCAACTAGGACCCTCGTCCCATAATTGATTGGTTTTGTTTTGTGGTGCTCGACAAAATAAGGTGGATGAAATCTTCTTAAATTGCAAACATGTGCATTGGAATAAACATATTTATTATGGGATTTACTCTATCTGTAAGTTCATGGTGATAATCATTGTTGTGTTTTGTTACATCCATGGTGAAAGCCTGTGTGGCGTATTATTACATGTGTGGCGAACCATAGCCTGTGTGGCGTACTATGTGGCGTAGCCTGTGTGGCGAACCATAGCCTGTGTGGCGTACAATGTGGCGTAGCCTGTGTGGCGTACTATGTGGCGTAGCATGTGTGGTGAACCATAGCACGTGTGACGTACTATGTGTGGCGTGGCTGTGTGACGAACCATAGCCTGTGTGGCGTACTATGTGGAGTAGCCTGTGTGGCGAACCATAGCCTGTGTGGCGTACAATGTGGCGTAGCCTGTGTGGCGTACTATGTGGCGTAGCCTGTGTGACGAACCATAGCCTGTGTGCCGAATCATAGCCTGTGTGGCGTATCATTGCCTATGTGGCATAGCCTGTGTGGCAGGATTTTAAACCGGTGAGGTTGAATATGATTGACTATTACTTTCTTGCGATGAATACACGTTTTGACAAATAAAATAATGATATTCCTTGTTCCCCACCACTGAGTACGTTTTTGTGCTCACCCCCTTTTTATCTAAAATATTTTCAGGTCAGTGATCATGGAGCGGCGTGGCGGTGTGGGTGTGTCTAGTGGTGTTATGTTGCTTTTAATTCCTTCCAAGACTTGTGTTATTCTCGTTTAAATTATTTCCCCTTTATTATCGTTGTTGGATTTGAGTTTCTAGAACTCCAATTTATCTCATGCTACTAAGTCTTGTGTAGTTTGCTTTGGGTCGTTGGTTGGTGTCAGTTCTTTTGCAAAGTTTAGACTTAAGTTTGTTTGATTCATTATTTGATAATATTATTCAAGAGATTTTATATATTTTATTATTTAAAACAAAATGACATGCTTCCGCTTTAGCTATTTTATTTAAGAAAATATAGCATTTTTAAATTATGAATTTAGGGTGTTACATTTTAACCCTCTCCCGAGGATCTATCTTAGATGTTTAATTCACCATACATTGATTATATACCTAGCATGCACCTATATAATTAATTGCAATACTTTGGTTTTTTTCTCGTGTTCACCTGTGAATTCGTCGGACAAAGAATAGGATCTATGGAGAGACTTGTGCTTTGATCTTCTCAAAATCAAAATATCCTATAATTGTCAAAACTTCTAATCTTGAGTTGAGAGCAATCTAGGGAGAATCTCGAGGCGGTCCAAAAATCGAACTAATTTCTTTTTCATAAAAACATTAAATGGAAATCTCATAAATCACAATATTCACACTATAATTTTCAAAATCTCTTAGCATTAGGATACACTAATTTTCTCGCACCTGGATGCCTTTTAAATATAATTACGCTAAGGTGAATGTTTAATTGAGTATTTATAATAAGACTTAACAAGTATGAAATCTTTGTTTAATTTTATTCGATCCTATTAGGATAGGATCTGCGAGGCTTGCCTCGAGGCGCTTATATCTAATAAATATAATAATATCGATTTCAAATGCCTCAGAGGATCGTAACAAAGTCCCAAAGTGGGACTAATGCAGCCCTAGTACATGTGGTGGACGATTTTCATGTAGCTCCAAGTCTTGATGGGCTGATGGGCCAACTATGGATCAAATGCAAGGAATAAAGATGGGCTCAAATAAATTAATTATCTTATGTTCAAATTTAACATAAATTAATTCATAAACATTTATTCATGCCACTAGAGAATAAATGCTGACTTACCCCTTTATTTCCGAAGTTGAGTCTGGCTTGCACTTAGACTTCACAAATCCCCGTATTTAAGATATCACACGTCCATTAATTATTTATAGCGTTCTGCATGCTTAAAATAATTAATCTCTTTAATTCCTTAAGTAGTACCACTCAACCTTATTATTGTACTTGAGATAACTCAATATGCAGGGTTTAGTACAATAAACCTTTGAGCTCCTTAAGGACGCCATCATCCTAAATGATATGGTGACTCGACATGTAACTAGCATGACATACAAGCACCGCCACCACCCAAGATGCAGAGAATATTGGGTTATCTCATGTAACCTCACCCATAACAAGTCAAAGTGATGGTCAACAACTCATACTCACCTAAAACCTTATCGAGGTTTAGATCAACGTAAAGTCACCGAGATCTAGGCTTTTCACAATGGTCAGATAGAAGAACTCATCTCACCGTGATCCATCAATACGTTAGAGACGCATCAAAGATAGACAAGCAACCAAGTCAAGTCACTTATCTATATCGCATTTTATACCGACAACTCGTCCTCAAGTTGTCTCAGCTGTGATCATTTTTATATCTCATTAAGCTTGACCAATCATACAGACTTCTTTGATCGTCTACACACTCTATGATCTAACTTATATATGAAAGGGACATACATATGCAATCAAGTAAACAATTCAGATAGGAGATTATAATAGTGGTAACAGGAATCATTGTATACAAGCTCAACCAAAACTGCTTCCAGTATATACAAATCCAACAGTTACATGGTTTGCTTAAAGGTCCAATTATTAGTTTTATTTGTCATAAGGATAAGTTGACATGGAATAAAATTAAACAACTAAAAGGTTAATTTTAGTCTGATCAAAGGATTCATGTGTAAATATCCACATGCGTGGCTTGCATGTGGGATTCTTTAGGTAATTAGAGGTTTCAATCGATATTTTTTGATCAAAAGGTTATAATATTGTTGTTGCAAATTATATGTGATCGAATGCTTATGTGTATATATTACTTTTTAAATATGTCTCTTACTTCAATTATCAATATGCTCGTACAAAATCCCTTATTCGGTCTAAATTATATCGAGTGAAAACGAAACACTGAATATGTCTTTATCATTATAGAACGTATGTTTGTTCTTGGTACTCTCAAACCTGCTGCCCTTACTAACACATCGATCAATGAGCAGCGCGAGGCAAGCAAGCTTTGGCATAAGTCAAACAATATGACAAAGTGCTATATGATATCTATAATATCGAAGGGCTTGCAGCTGTAGCATTAGTCGATGGAGATGCGGCAAAAATTTGGGTAAGTATCAATAACAAGTATGGGGAGTCGGACTAAACTATTCGTGTTTACACGATGAAAGAAATCTTAGTGTTTAGGATGGAAGAAGAAAGTTCGATCCACGAAGATGTCACCCACATGACCCATTTTGTGGATACTCTTGATCTGATTGGAGATGGTATAGATGGCAAAGCCAAGGTCGATACCATTCCCAATACTCTACCCAAGTCTTTTGAGGACTTTTGCGTGAACACGATCATGAGCAATAAAGAGAACACAATCAATCAATTGTTTAATGATATAGTGACAGTGGAAGGGGTTATGGGGAAAGGTGTACATGCCCTGGCTAGCACATCCAAGAGTCTCACTGTTCCATCGAAAGATGAAAAGAGAAAGAGGGATGCCAAGGGTGGTAGAGACAAGGAAAACAAGGAGAGCAATGGGAGCAAAGGCATGAGGCCTATCGACGATATGAAGAAGTTAAAGGAGAAGGATAAGTGCTTCAATTGCGGTAAGACTGGGCATTGGCTGACTAAGTGCCCTATGCTTAAGGCCAAGAATCAAGTTACATCATTCGCTCTTGTAACGAAAACATGGCCAGAGACTTATTCTACTCATTCTATTACACTTTGCAGGGGTTCCTACAGATAAGGTAATTGAGTGAAGACGAGATAACGATCTCCATGGGTAATGCGACAAAAGTCTTGTAGTTGGAGATGTTACTTTATACTTTGAAGAACATTTTTAGTGTTAAGAGATGTTTTATATAAGCCGGAGTTTCGACAAAATCTTATTTCAATTTCTAAATTTTTTATTAATGGATATTCTGTTATTTTTTATAGTGATGTTTCTATCATGAGAAATGATGAGTTTATCTATGGTGGCACATTACACAATTCTCTGTATTCTATTACTGTTAAGCATGATGAGTTTATTAGGGGTGGCCTTACAAAATAATTGAACATAAGATATAGAAAATCTTGAGCCAATAGTTATTGAAGACACGAATATTGGAACAGAAGAAGACGCCACAAATCGGGGATGTGATCCGTTTGGTAAGTCGATATTGAAGCTCACGATGTATCGAAAGAATTCGTAGAACACTAAAGAAAGATAAAACTCACAAAATTTATTAATGAAACTGATAATTAATTCGTCCAACATAAAGCCCTAGCTATAGTGTGAAAATCAACCTACTTATAAGGTAACCTAACAACATAAGGAAACTAAGATGGTGGCTAGTACACATGAATGAAATTAGATAGTAATGGAATTGATTTTGAAATAGAATGATGATAGAAATGGAATATAACTTTGGAAAGGATAAGGAAATGAAATTCTTACACAAGGAAACAAACCTTAATTCTAAAACTAACTCTACGAAAATAAGGAGACAAATCTACAAAAGTAAAAGCCCTAAAACTCGACCCACACTTAAAATTCATGGGCTTTATTCTAACAAAATAAATCTTCACGAATTAGCCCACTTATATGAAATCATGGTGATAATTTTGGAAGCTCAGAATCCATCATCTTCAATGGGCTTCCTTGATTGCTTTTGAATCCAAACTTTTTGACAACATATTTAACATCTCCTTAAATTTCTTGGCTCATGCTCTTGTAATTGGCCCACTTGAACTTTAATTGGATCTTGAGACCTCGAACTATGGGCTACATCAAAAAGGGGCAAAGACCTAGGGGTTCCAAATTTTAAAAACAAGTTTATAACTCATAGCCTATTAATTAAATCCATTTGAAAAAAAAATATTTCTCTTCTAAAGCTTTCATGCTCCGTGCATTTCCAAATGCGTTTACCATAAAAAATAAAGTTGATTGGTGAAGTTCTTGACTTTATTAAAATTCAGATTGTTTTCCTAATATTTCTATTATATATAGAATTAATTAAATTGGTTACTGTAGTTTCAGTAGAAAAAAGTTTTTCAAAACTAAAATTTATTTGTGTTCTATTATATCTCAAGAAAGATTAATTATGTTAGCAATTTTATATACTGAAAAAGGTATTAGAAAAATCTAATCTTAAAGATGTAATGAAGATTTTGCTTCTCAAAATGCTAGAATATCTAAATTATTTCAATAATTATTTGATGCTTGCTTTATGATTTATTATACTTTATAGATAATATTAAAATTATATAGTTGCACAAAAATATAAGATCATTATATATTATCTTAACTAACAATAAGATTTAATAGGTCGACATTACATGCGTCGGGTCGTTATCGTGTTGACACGATAACGATACGACCGATAAGCGCCAAACACTAACACGACCGTTAAGGATCCGTCCGACACGAACACCTAACACGATACCTAAATGTACCGATATGGACACGACATTTTATTACCTAATACCTAACGAATATGACACGATTTTTTGACACGCCGACACTATTGACACGACACGCATTTAAACGATAAATTTAAATCAAAATTTAAAAATAAATAAATAAAAGGAATAAAATTATAAAAATATAATTAAATTAATAGTAAAATATATTATCGAATTATACACGAACAACGCAACACTTAAAATTATCAAGTTACATGAACACGATTCGATCCGACAACCGAATTATCACACGATCTGCAACACGAAAATTATCGAGTTACGTGAAGATTTAAGGATCCGACTATTAACAAAATGACTAACACGACACCGAAATTATCACAATAATCGAAACCGAAACCGATGGATAATCGTTATCCGATTAACCGACGATAATCGGATTATCGATACCCAAAATTATCCAACGTAAAAAAAAATTAAATTTGTATTTAATTATGATTTATTATTATATTTTATTATTATGATTTATTATGTATTATGATTTGGATACCCAAAATTATCTCACCTCTTATTAGTTATGATTTATTATTATTAATATGACTTAACTAATTAACTTGTGTATTTAATTAATAATAATAAAATAATAAATTAATAATTATTTAATTTCGTTATATTCGTATTCTGTCAGACGATAACCCAAATTATCCTCCAAGATTTAAGATCATTTATAGGCGACTATTAACAAAATGACAAAATCGCTGCTAACCAGACCTCCAATTACACTTTTTCGGTTGCACGTTATTTCTTTCTTTGACAAAAAATAAAAAGATATATGGAAAAGCAGTTTTTTTTTTTAATTTTTCTTTAAATAAATATCTTTTCATCAGCCATTTTTAGACCTGTTCTCCCCGGATAATTCTTTCTTCATCTCTCACTCCATCTTCGCCACTATTATTAATTTTCATACATTTCTATATTACAAATTGCATATATGTTTTATTTATCGCATGTTTGTTTGTTTCTATTTACTGATTTTCTCTAATTATTGCAGCCAGTTCTCACTCTTGTGACTTTTCCTCATCTCTGAATTTATTCATCTTCTTCTCCAAAACTCGATTTTCTCTTTTCATTTAAACTGAGATTTGTGCGTTTCTTTGTTCTCTTTTGTAAATTTTTGTATGGAGACATCAAATTCCGAAGCTACGAATATGGAATCTGCCGCGCCGAGCAATGGAGGGGGCGCCGCCGCCCGAATCCTGCAGTTCTCGTCAATCCGGCTCCTGCAGTCCCCGATTTCATCCCTAATAGAATACTTCGGGTTACTCCGGGTCCGACCCGAATACCGCTACTCCCAAGCCCTGCCGCTGATACCAGATAGGAATACTGGAGGCGTAAATTCTCAAAACCCAGGCTACTTGGAACCTGTGGACGGCGGCGATGAAGCTAGTGGGAGTGGCAATTCTGGCAATAGCAGTAACAGTGGGGAGGTATCGATTCGGATTATTGGGGACCAGGATAGAGCTGCGAATAATGGGGAGAATGGGGTGGGATTGGGTGCGGAGGATTCCACAGCTGGGGGTGATGATGGTAATCGGAGCGGGGCGAGTAACGGTGGTGATGATAGTACTAATAGGGAAGGATCGTCGTACCAGAGATACGATATACAGCAGGCGGCGAGATGGATTGAGCAGATTCTTCCGTTTTCATTGCTCTTGTTGGTTGTTTTCATCCGGCAGCACTTGCAAGGTAGTATATCATCATGTTTTTCGATTTTTGATTGATATGATATGAATATAGTATTGATCACATCTCAGAAGCTATATACGGGGTTGGTAATAGAGAGAACTATTTTTTAAATAAGAACTAAAAATCAATAACTATCTTTAGATTAAATAAAATCGGATAACTCATAGCCCTTAGATTGAATAAGATTAGATAACTCATAATTATTTAATGATAAAAATAGTTAAAATCACTATTTTTTTTGCTATTTAGATATCAAAATCTAGAAAATCTCTCACATTTCATATAGAGATCATTATCTTGAAAATCTTTTATACTTCAGTTTTTGTTGTTCGTATAATTCAAATTGTTGTTCATGTAATTGTATTTTTTGTGCATACTATCATATTCCAATTCATTGTTATGTTCATGTAATTTATATTGTTGTGCATGTAATCGTAGTTATTGTGCATGTAGAAACAGTTAGTGTAAATGAATATGTAAAATCCATTGATTGTACGACTGAAACGGTTACTATTACAATTTGCATAATAAATTATATTTATAATTAATATTAACCATTATATTGCAAAAAATAGATGGATCACATTAGTTTTTAGTTCTAAAAAAAGTTGGAGTTCTCATTTGATCCAAGTGAGGTTCAAATAAGAATATTTTTTAAGGTAAGAATTAAGAACCACAAAATTTTGTTACGAACAAAATGAATTCACTATGAAAGTTGATGCATCTGCTAAGAAAGTTATTGAATCCAAAAATTTAGAATTTTTCACCCTAGTTCGAATCCCATGAGGGATAAAAATTCTATTTTTTTGGATTCAATAACTTTCATGACAGATTTATAAACTTTCGCAGCGAATTTATTATTTTTTTGTTCTCACGTTGTCACGATAAAAATGGTTTTTCGTTAACCCTCCCCTATATATATATATATATAAATTCTTTTTTGTGATGCTTAATGATGAAGGTTTGTATGTTAATAATATATTGAATGAATGTGCATCATCATATCCAGAAGATGTAATTCTGAAGGCCAAAATGTCGGTTGTATTGTTAGTGGTTGCTAAGGAACACTAACAGTTATAGAGAAGTATCTCTTATTGGTTTTATACCTTTTGGGACATCAATCACATTAATTGTTTTCACTTTCTTGTGTTGGTGTCTAATGTTTTCTATTGAATAGGGATTGTTTCCTAGATGCATAGATTGATTAGCTTAGTTCTTGATACCTTAGAAAGATATTGATGGTGAGCTATCTTCAGCTATTTGTGGGGCTGGTATTTTTGTTCTAATTATAGGCTTTATAGAGTTGTTTAAGATTGCTGAAAGCATTTATGCTGGTTATCCATTTTACGATTATTTGATGAATTTTGAGGTTAGATTAGCAATATGCTTGGAACTGAATCTCCACTTGAGGATTGTCCATCACATTGTTGATGAAAAAGTTGCAGAGCAAGTACTTGCCCATCAGTTTACAAGTTTCAAAGTATATTTTCGACCCATTTCCCTCTCCTTTGAATAATAGCAAAATCAAACTTTGTTGAAAAAAATACTTTCAAGCACATGAATGTGTATATACCCATATGAACCTGTTTTCTTCCCAACCAATCCAATGTTTTGTCTATGTTAAAGAAAATTGCACACTCTTTTTGGATGAGAAAGTTAGTTCTTTGGTGGACATCTATGAACTTTTGGAACAGCAAATTTGATCTTCTTGAGCACCAGCTTGGCCCCTCTAGAAACTAGGTTCTGTATTAATCATCAAAAGGAGATTTCTGGTCATGAGGAAAAAAGGAAAGAAAATGCCTAAAGAAAGAAACTAGGAGAGGAATGTGTAAATGCATATATTATATATATAGGACTATACTAGTTACTATAATCTACTTGGGTTTTCTGATAATTGGAATAGGGTTTTACATGTTTTCTTAACTTCTAAGGATGCTTAAGAGCTGGCTGTTCTTGCTGATGTGAGTTCTTTGTGCTACTCCTTTATTTTCTGCTCAATAAACTAATGTGATTAACAAACTTTAAGCATTTTGACGTACATAGATGTGTAACTTTTTTTTCTCTTTCATGAATCACGAAATGAGTTTCAGGTGTACCTTTCGTTCTGTGAAAATAAACAGGGCATATGAGGTAGTTGATACTATATGATGCAAGTTTTTTTCTAACTGAACTTATATTCTATCAATCTACTTTGTTACAAATAAAAAAAACTCGATATTCAACTTCTATGAAATATAGTATTATTGGTGTCTGGTTCTTGTTGTCATCCAAACCTTCCCGTCGGGTCCAACCCTTGACTTTTCACTTAATGGTTTCAGGATTTGTTGTTACTATTTATTCCACTGCCATCTTATTGAAGTCCAATGACATTCTTCGGAAGCAAACTGCTCTAAAGGTGTGATTCTTGTTACATAATCTGAATTATAATAGCATTATAGGAGTAAATCTGATAAAGCCTCCCCCTTTTCTGCAAAAGTGTATTGGAAATTAAAGCAAGGTTCTTAAACATGCTTTTGCAGGGAGAAAGGAGGATCAGTGTCCTAGTTGGTTATTTGTTCTTCTTCATGCTTCATGTATTTGGAATATACTGGTGGCATCGTAAGGATGACCTCTTTTATCCACTACTCATGATTCCTCCAAAGGCAATCCCACCTTTCTGGCACGCTATATTTGTCATCCTGGTTAACGGTATGGCTTTTCTCCTGGTTGTTGCTCTCTCTCTCTTTCTCTCTTGCATGCATGCACACACACTCATTGATTCATCAGACTACTATGATAGTGATAGAGTAAAGGCGGATCTTGTAGAAAACTTAACAGAAATAACACTGAATAGGAATCCTCTCACGATGCCAACGGAGAACTCTCCCTTCCAGAATTCACTAAGACAAAAGACACGCTCCTATCTTTCTTATTTGCTATAAATAATAAAACCCTAATTACTAAGCCCATGCAAACTGTGGGCCAGACCCAATAATAATAATAATAAAGACTCTAAACACAAATAATAAACTCAATGATAATTAACGATTGCACGCTTCCCACGTGAATAAATCTGCAACGGACGGTGACCGGTATCAATTGCTCCGCCACTCGAAACAGCCTTGTCCTCAAGGCTAAAATATGGAAATTGTCCCCTAACATCAGCTGTATTCATCCAAGTAGCCTCCTCAACATCTAACCCCTCTCACTTGATCAAGACTTGCTCCACTAGCTACCCACTGTGCTCCACAGAACGATGGCCCAACACTTTTTCTGGCAAATATGGCGGGTCCACAGCCATGAGATCCTCAGGTGGAACCGGGTCACCGCACTCTGCTCCAATAGCTGTTTTCAGTAAAGAAACGTGAAAAACCGGATGAATCTTTGAGCCCAAGGGAAGCTTCAATCGATAGGCGACAGGACCCACCTTAGCCTCCACCTCAAATGGGCCGAAGAACCGTGGGACTAACTTACGGTTACCAGCCTTGAATAGAGTCGTCTACCGATAAGGTCGAAATTTTAAATAAACAAGAGAACCAACAGCAATGTCCACATCACGACGATGTTTATTCACGCACCGTTCTCTGCTGCACACGCTCCAAGTGGTAACGTAAATGAGATAAGACTTCATCTCGAGCAGTTAAAGATTCTGCCAAAGACGGCACTTGAACCTCCCTTGGCAAGAACCGATGCAACACCACCTCAAATGGTATAGTACCCGCCGCGGAGTGGAACCCGAGTGCTCGGCGCAAATCAACCACTTTGCCCACTGTTTGGGTCGCTCGGAAGAGAAACATGCAAATAAGTCTCTACGCACCTATTCAACACTTCAGTTGGCCGTCTGTCTCAGGGTGATATGCGTAGCTCATCTTCAGGGTAGTGCCAGCGATACGGAATAACTCTTGCCAAAACGAGCTAAGGAAAATAGGATCTCGATCAGACACAATTGAACTCGGAATTCCATGCAGCCGAACTATCTCACGAATGAAACCTTCAGCCACTGATTTTGCCGTAAAAGGATGGCGAAGTGCCAAAAAATGGCCATATTTAGAGAATCTATCCACCACCACTACTAACACACAATCTACACCACCAGAATGCGGCAAACCGGAGATGAAATCCAGACTAACATCATCCCAGACCCGAGTCGGGATGGGCAAAGGAGTCAATAACCCCGCTGGAGACCTCGTCTCGTATTTGTTCTTTTGGCAGCTCACACACGCAGCCACGAACTGAGTGACGTGTTTCATCATTCCGGGCCAATACACACTTGTAGCTAAACGATGGTAAGTTCGATATGCACCTGAGTGACCACCGCCAGGTGTAGCCTGAAATTCTAGTAGCAATTTCGGAATCCATCGATCTTTATACATAAGAATCCCATGTACCAAAGTGTAATGCTTGGGTGCTGTCCTCCCGTTCTGTAAATCCTCCACTATTTTGCTCAACCCTGGTTCACCCCAATTTCTCGATGAAGAGATGACTAGTCCACCCACTGTGGCCATGAAATAATTGCCAGATCACCCACAGGCCACAACTTCATCCTCCTCCGCTTGGCGCGATAGGGCATCAGCCACCCGATCTAAGGAGCCCTCCTTGTACATAATAGTGAAATCATAACCAAGCAATTTTGCAGCCCAGTTTTGCTGCGCTTGTGTGGTCAAAGGCTGAGTCAACAGGTGGCGCAAGCTTCGGTGATCAGTGCGTATAATAAACCGGCGGCCAAGAAGATAAGGGCGCCAATGTTGCACCGCTAAGACCAAAGCCATCAATTCCTTCTCGTATGCAGACTTAGATAATAAATTGGAGGAAAGGCTTTTGCTGAAGTAAGCAATTGGTTGTTCTCTTGCATCAAAACTGCGCCGATCCCATGGTCGGAGGCATCACATTCAACTACAAACTCTTTTGCAAAATCAGGCATACGTAGCACCGGAGTTGTGGTTAAGGCTGACTTCAATGACTGAAAAGCTGCCTCAGCCTCTGGAGGCCAGACCCAAGATCGTTGAGCATCCTTCTTCAGCAAGGCCGTAAAAGGTGCGGCGATTTTCCCATAATCTCGGATATATCTCCGATAGTATCCTGTGAGACCTAGAAATCCTCTAATGCTACGAAATGTGTAGGCGTTGGCCACCGAAGGACCACTGAAACTTTGGCGGGGTCCCTGCGAACCCCTTGGTCTGAGACGATATGCCCTAAGTACTCCACTTCGGTGCGACCAAGAAGGCACTTCTTGGGGTTGATAACCAGTTTGTGAGAGTGCATCGCATCAGGATAGTCGGTAAGAGTAGCATGCTGAAGTCGCACCCGAATCTCCTTCTTCAAACCCCCTAAGAAAACACCGAGATATAGCTCATCATAGAGCACCGGCAACCGTGACATGCACAGCTTGAAGGCGGAAACATACTCTTCTAGAGACCCCGTATGCTTCGTAGTGAATAGAGCTTCATAGCTGTTGACAGTGGACCCATCACCGAAACGCATCAGCAACTGTTGTGAAAACTGAGACCAAGTCAATTTAGGGCAACGACATAGTAAAATCTGTATCCAAGACATGGCAGACCCAGACATAGCAATGAGCGCAATCTTCACGCATTGATCAACAGGTATGTTATGCACTAAAAAGTATTGCTCAGAGCGAGCCAACCAGGACAGCGCCTCCGAGCCGTCAAACCCTGGGAGATCCATCTTTTGGACGGGCAAGGGAGCAGACTGTTCCTCCACAGTCGTCTGAATGCCCTCGGACTCCTCTGTATCGGGATTTTCTACAGAGACAGAAAACTTCTTTAGCAAGGCATCGAGCTTTGCTGCCATAGACGCATTGCTGGCTTCCGTCGATGTCTGGAAGGTGCGAAGGTCCTGAACAGCACTCGACAAATCCTCAACCGCCTTCTCTAAACCCTCTAAACGAGAATCAATACTTCAGGTAGCCACCATCGTTCACCGCACCAATTTGATAGAGTAAAGGCACTTAACAGAAATAACACTGAATAGGAATCCTCTCACAAGGCCAACAGAGAACTCTCCGTTCCAGAATTCACCAAGACAAAAGACACGCTCCTATCTTTCTTATTTGCTATAAATAATAAAACCCTAATTACTAAGCCCATGCAAACTATGGGCCAGACCCAATAATAATAATGATAAAGACTAAACACAAATAATAAACTCAATGATAATTAACGATTGCACGCTTCCCACGTGAATAAATCTGCAACGGATGGCGACCGGTATCAGATAGATGGTAGAGAAGCTAATTTATTTGAAATATGCTTGTTCTGGAATTCATATTCTTTTGTTCTAGATTACTTAGTTTCAGTTGCTTAAGAACAGCTGTATGTATAACCTATGATGACTGTAGGCATTTCAAGGATTGGCTGTCAAAATGGATTTATGGTTCTATAACTTTTATTTGCTGTATGACTAGTGGATGTATGCTATCGAGATTCTGAGAATATATTGGAATATTTCAAAAACTGTATTAGTGACTCAAAGCATTCTTGTTTTCTGATGCCTGTACTTATTTTATGTTTTGCTACTGTCAGACATAATGGTGCGGCAGGCAGCAATGGCTGTGAAGTTGGTTCTGCTAATGTATTATAAGAACAGTAGAGGACACAATTTCCGTAGACAGGTTACATAGTTGTGAAGCATATAATTTTTATTTTATCTACTAATGTCATGTAAACAGTTTCAGTCCAGCAATGGATATTTAAATTGCTTAGGGATCTAATACTAATATTTTCATGATTCAGGGGCAAATGTTGACTCTGGTCGAATATGCACTGCTTCTGTATCGTGCTTTATTACCAACCCCTGTATGGTATAGATTCTTCTTGAACAAAACATACGGGAGTCTCTTTTCATCACTAACAACCGGACTTTATTTAACTTTCAAGCTAACATCAACTGTTGAGAAAGTAAGTTAGTTGCAACTCTTTTCTCAGTCATCTAATATTCAAGTCTGTAGTTTGAACTTATGGATTTTTCCTGTCCCTCTCTCTTAGGTTCGATCTTTCTTTGCTGCCCTAAAGGCATTATCCAGAAAGGAGATTCATTATGGCTCTGTTGCGACGTCAGAACAGGTAAAAGTTAATGTTCACATTTTCTGATATATATATATATATATATATATATATATATACACACACTATTCTTTTAATTTCTGATTGTAGAAAAAGCAGGATCTAGTAAATCGAGTAAATTTTGCAGAAAATATCACATTTGTATACTGCCTTTTTCTTTCTAAGACTAGAAAAGATTAAAACGAGATTGGAGCAATGCGCTGGTTTTGGTTAAGCCGACTTTCCTAATATCACATTTGTATACTGCCGTTTTCTTTCATTATTCTATTGAGTAGGTGTTGGAGAAACCTTAACTCATTTCTCTAGTGCCAAGCCCTCAACTTTGTTTCTGTGTAGCTATGTTTTCTTCTGACATGCTCTTCGCTCTTAACTTTTGGACGAATCTCATCCAGTTCCTGATGTGTTTGAGGAGTAAGGATACACGAAAATGCATTATGAACTTTCAAAACCTTATGATTTATTTTACTTTTAGGTAAATGCGGCTGGGGACCTATGTGCCATATGCCAGGAAAAGATGCATGCACCCATTTTGTTGCGCTGCAAGCATATTTTCTGTGAAGATTGTGTTTCAGAATGGTATGTTTTCTTTTCCCTTTTCAATTCGGCACCTGATTATACTACCCCTTCTTAGAGTTTATGTCCTTTTTCTTGGTTGGTTGTGAGTTGTTAATTTGTTGGATATTCTTCTTGTTAATAGAATGCAGTTTGCTCGCACAGATTATTGGCTGCACTCATATTCTTGATTTACCTCAGCTTGCTGACTGAAGTTGCAAACAATTTACCTTGTTTTTAAATAACTCTTGAACATCCGCACATTCCAGTAAAAATGATTCTCATTTAAATGGTACTCTAAATTGTCCTAAGCATGCCTAATTTGTTGACAACATGCGTGTAAGTTCAACTTTTCGTCTTGATTGTTTCAACATTTTCCCTCCATATTATTATGCAAGTGAACTCACAAAGTGAGTGCTGGTTTCAGGTTCGAACGAGAGAGAACTTGCCCTTTATGCAGAGCACTAGTTCGACCTGCTGATCTTCAATCATATGGGGATGGATCGACTAATCTATTCTTTCAGCTATTTTGATATTGCAAAACGCTCTATTCAACTTAAAGAAACTGCACAGGCATTGGCTGTGGTGCATCGTGACGATCAAATCTGGGCTAGCAACCACCAATATATGCACATATATATATACAAGGTATATTTATAAATAGGTTTGACGAAACGTGTGAAAAATGTAGTATGGTGAGGGTATCAAGGTTCATTTAATGATGGAAATATATTTGGTATGTTGTATACTTCGGTGCCAAGTCTGCTTCATTATTAAATATAAGAATGCTGTTGTCGTCTCGCAAAGACAGAAACCAGTTCTAGTTGAGATGAGCAATGACGCGTCACTTTTTCTTTTCCTACCATTATCTTTGACTTTCTTCTTTCTTTTTTCCCTCGATTATGTACGAGTTTTTTTCCTTGTTCCATATTCTTATATTCCTTAAATTATTCTTCCATCAAATTAATTCCTTATGTACTTAGTTATTATTACTAATATTCTATTATTTGGGCAGTGAGGTGAAGGCAGGGTTGTAAATGATCTAAATTACTTGCGATCTGAATCAATCGATAAAAAATTGTTTGAGCTTGTATGATGAAGCATGTTAATTAAACGAACCAAGTTTGAATTGATAGTATATTGTTCGTAGGTGATTAAACTTGAAAATATTAAATTATTATCTATATAAGATGTATGTTTTTATACTATAATTGGTAAAAGTAATAATATTAAGTTTCTAACTAATTGCATTTGCTACAGAAAAATAATGAAGATACTTTGTTATTATAAATAAATCAATTGATTGTTAGAAGAAAATAATGACTACTTCAAATATAAATCTGAACTTATAAATGTATGCTTAGGTTTGTTCAAGCTCGAATAAGCTCGTGAGTCTTGAAGTATTCGATAAATACACCTCAAGATTTTGTTTGATAATAAACAAACTACACTTAATTGTAGTAGTATTTAATCTACTCCATTCATTTATATCCGACATGGGCCGGTTCAATTACACGCTTAGGTGAAGGTTGGGTTTTTGTAGGGCTCATTGGCCTTTACTTCTTTTAGTAGCATGTGAGTGTATTCTATTTCATCCAACTTGGTTTGGTGCTCGAATATATATATATATATATATATATATATATATATGTCTCAGATATATTATTTTAGCATATATTGAGTTTTAAATTCTAGAGTCACATAACGGACATTCTATCATGCTTTGTTTCTCGGGAGAAGCCACAAATGTCGGAAAATGATTAAGGGTTGTGTGAGGTCCCATGAACGAGGTGTTAGATGTATGGGGAGATGGAATACACCTGACTAAATTTTTTTCAATCTTCGATGCCTTAACAAAAGAGTGACTAAGAGTCAGGTAATTGATTCTATTGAAGATAAGGACTATTAGTCAGCATGGTTAGACGCTGAAGCTCAACATGTGTGCCAAAAGTTGTGGAACAGAAAGGCAAGCTCGTTCGACAGACTCTGAGAGAAATTTAGACAATACAAAACATAAGATCAGATATAGGTATGATTGTCAACTTGTGTGTGAAACGTCAAATTGAGGTTGATTTCCTGGAGTGTTGTGAACTAAATATGCAAAGCAAAACATACACAACCAAATAGTAAACAATACAAGAATTTAACGAGGTCCGAAATAAACTCCTCCTACATCCAGGAACATGATATATAGATGAATTCAAATTAGCCTAAGGAATTCCTTATTTTATACTTCCAAGGAAGTGACTTCAGAACCCACGAAATTTGAGTTCATCTGTACATGGATTATCAAGTCATGACCTATCATTATCTACTTTCACCTAGTTCAGCTTAAGGCTACACATAGTCTCTATCTTTAGCCAGCTATTCCTTGCGCTTACTAACAGACTTTCATTCGAACTTCACCACTACTGGATTTGGTTAGAACGACTTTTCCCATTAAGGTTGAGTGTGCCTTTACAATGAAGAACAAAAGTAAATGTATGCAATACTTATATAAGCTTTATTACAGATTTTACAATGTAGGAACAACTTAGACATGAGAGACTAGATCTAAGTAGTTTAACTATGAACGGAGTGGTGAAACCATTAACTTTGGAAGAACAAAGTTATATCCAAGTCTCGCAGGAGTTAGAACTTAAGTTGGAGCACAAACAAACATTCGTAAAGTGCTCGCTCGTACTCTGTTCCGACATAGTTGTTCTTCTAAGTCGCTTGCAAATTGTATGAGATCCTTATAGAGTGGTAAGGTCGACCCAAGTCGTATCTCTCGAGGAAGGCTTAACAGGGCTATGGTTTAATGTCATGTACAAAAACAAAAATAAAACTAACGTCCTAAAATAATGGGGGCTGTCACAGAATGGACGAAAGCATGAAAGGAAAGAAAACAGGAAAAAATGGGTGTACTTGGACAACAAGAGAAATTAACAGATACACGGAATTGGAGATGTTGTTCTAGGGTTCAAACTCTATCCTCGCCATCAATGAGCCAATGATCGGTGCATAGTGCAGTAAACTACCCACGCTTTCTCACCACACTTTCTCACCTACCGTTCAACATAAACTAGCCTCTCGACCCTATCTATGCTAGACCCACAATCTACAATAAACTAGCCTCTAAACTTTGTCGTCATCAATTACGAAGGATAATTAACACAAATACACACGATAGCAAACACCTATCCACATATATAAATTACTCAACAACAAACTAGTCTCTCGACCCCACTCATTGTCAAACTTATATTTAACATAAATCTGCTCTCGCATTAATTAATTATCAAACATAAGCACACAATCGATTCTTTCGAACCCGTGTATTAAGATTATAAATTATCAATTTATACGGATGAGAAATTGCAAATCATCAACACAACAATCACGATCCAAGACAAGAACAAATCCAACATTTATTTCATTATAAATCGATAATTCATCTCATGGTAGAAATTATTCTCATCGCAATTACATAGACATAATGAAACGAGAAAAACTTATAAACCGTTCATTGAAAAATTCGTCATCCAAAAATCCGGAATGGTTCAATCCCAATGTTAATCCAAACACAAGAATTAAAAGGAAGAGAAAAGAGAAAGAAAGAGAGAAAAAGAGGAAAAATGCATGAAAATGAGAACTCTCCCACCCCCAGAGGAGACGGCTGTTCCCCTATTTAAAAACCTCGAAAAGCCCATAATAATCCGTAAAAAATGGGCCCAAAAAGCCAGCAGCGCCGGACGAGATGAAGCCGGTGTTGGGCGTAGCTCTCTGGATGGAACCGAGAGTCTACCCCAACGCTGGATGGGTGTGGAACGCTGGACGTGGAAGGACATGCGCTGGGGTGGAGGCTTGCACTGGGAAGAGAGCGCCGGATGGAGGCGAAATGCACACAGAGGCTATGCGTTGGAGGGATGCACGCGAGCGATGGATGGGATCGAGCGCCGGACGGGCGCTAGATGAGGTGGAAGGCATGCGGATGCTGGTGGCGTGCGTTGGAGAAGCGCGGGCGCTGGAGCTTGTCTTATCAGCAAGTGAAAATTGTACATCAACATCCATCGGGTTTGTTACAGCCGCTACCAATCCCAGAGTGGAAATGGGAGCATATCGGTATGGATTTCATGGTGAGTTTCCCAGAGTCAGCATGAGGGAACACCGCTATATGGGTAGTCATCGATAGACTGACAAAGTCACTCATTTCTTACCAATTCGGATGATGTATGTATTAGATAAGTTTGCTCAGCTTTACGTTAGAGAGATCGTACATTTGCATGGTGTGCCAGTTTCTTTCACGCCCCAATTCCCGAGAGAAGACAGGGATACCGGGGTATGATTAGGGGTGGGGGACAAGAAACGGGGAAGAAGAGGGATGATACATAAAGCATGTATAACAAGAATATATGACCAGAAAATCGGACTGCATCTCCTCTATAATTAGGACATATCCTGAAGGGAAGGGATGAGCAAACAATCCACCAACAAAAATATATCAACAACATAATATCGAATAACATAATTTGGATAGATACTGGTAATGCACAGAAGCAAAAGAGCACTACATCCTGTCAGACTAGACCGATCAACCACATAGCATGCTCTTGTAGAGACTCACAACATCATAACAAATCTTGTTCCCAATCAGAGAGCAAAAGAAAGGGACAAGAGTACAACAACAACAATACTTATACATAACACAACATCGCGGAAGTAGAAGGTATGGAAGAACCCCCAGCTCAATCCCTCAGCATCGCCTGTCCAGCCCTCCTCTATTTGTGAAAATATTTGAAAAGATTTTTAGGGTGAGTACTATCGCACTCAGTTGGTTTTTGCAACATAAAAATCCATGATAACCGTGTTCAGAGCACTTACCTTAAAAGGTTTTAAAATGTAAACCCACTTCTAAGTAAGCAAAAATAGATTTTTCCTTTTTGTTACCTGACCCGTTATTATAGTTACACCCATCATAGTACCTCGGCTTGGAATTTATCCCGCCAGCCCACCATACCTCAGCCTGGAACATATCCAGTCAGCCCACAACATCTCGGCCTGGAACATATCCAGCCAGCCCACGCTCGGAACACTTCTAGCCGGCTAATCAGTGTGGCCTTCCGGGTCTATCACCTTCAGAACCATAACCACTTATTCAGGGTCTATCCCCTTCAATCAATACGTGTGGACTTCCTAGGTCTATCCCCTTCAGAACCATAACCAAGAGTTCATGGTCTATCCCTTTTCGATCAATACTCAAGATGGTGATTAACCCACCGAATAGAGATCCATGCACAATCACAACATAACCACATCTCGGAGTAGGGAATACTAATAACTTCGTTAAAACAATTTCACGGTACGCATGTGTTTGATTTTGAAATATCATAGTAAATAACTCAAAATAAGCATATATAACTCAACCTGTACTATCGAAAACGCCTACCGGGGGAGATCCACAGATCCAACAACCTTACCAATTGCACTGGTAAGTACCTGGTAACAAGACGGAACAACTTTTGGAGTCACATTTGTTTTGCATGTTTTTGTCTTGTTTTTCTTCTTTTGTTTTTGACGATTTGGTTCCTTTTGGTTTATATTTGAATATCTTTTTGTTGGAATCATGTTCGTTTTTGTTTTGTGTAGGGAATGATCGTGTTTAAGCATTTTGTGCATAAAAACGCACCCAAGCGTCGGACTCGGCCTAGCCAACGCTGGGTGTGCCTTGGCATCACGAGGACGCACTCGAAGTCCCAGATCCGCGCCGGGCACCAGACGCCCGAGGGACCCGTGTCCGGCCGGCATGCGTCCGGCCGGGCGCCCAAGTCAAGCTGCCCAGAGTGCCGCGTCCGCGCCGGGTGCCCAAACCGAGTCGCCCAGAGAACGCCCACGTCCGGCGCTGGCATGCGTCCGACACTGGGCGCTAAGCTGAAGTTGTCCAGAGAATCGATGCGTTCGGCGCTGAGCGCCCTTTCTCGAGAGCTCACGCGTCCGGTGCTAGCCCCCGTTTCCGCGAGCAGCCGCGTCCGGTGCTGGGTGATCCTTATTTTATCTTGCATTGAAGGGCACGCATCCGGCGCTGAGCGAGAAATTTCGGGCACTATATATATGTTGTAAAATGCTAAAAACCCGAGTTCTCATTTTTTATTATTTTTGTTTGGTGTGCCTCCTCCACGACGAGAATTCTCTCTAGTTCTTTCAAGCTTTTCCAAGTATTGTTCTTACTCTTTTGATTCAAGATTATTATTTGTAAGGATTATTATTGTTGGATTTCTTCTCCCGAACATTTTAATATTCAATTCAATCGGTTGTCCGTGTTCGTATGATTTTCTATCGTTTTCTTTTATGTTCTCGCATTTCTTTGATATTGATTTCTATGCTTTGGTGATGATTAATATTGATATTTATCTAATTACTCTTGTCTTTCATTTAATCTCTTCGAATTATGTCTAGGGTTTATCATTTTGATTCTGTGTTTTTCAATTTAGGGTTCAATTATTGTCTAGATTATTTACGTGCTTGGTAATTTCCGCCTAGTTAATTCGCCTTTCTTTTCTTAATAATTATTCTCCTAGGTAATTAATTTACTGTTTTTAAAGTGACGATCAAACATCTATTTGTGATTAGAATGTTTAGGAATTTAATTGCTTTCGTGAGGTAACTTAGTAACGCATTGTTAAGTTTTCCTTGAGAGACGACTCAGATTAACTTGCTCGCTAGAACGACCTCGTTAGATTGCGAGGGACTTTATTAGTGATCTTTTAAGTCCAACAACATTCGACAAAGCAAAGAAACAACGTGATAAAAAGGAGATCGAAGCAAAACAGGGGTTTTTGACTTTTTGAACCCACATTTGCAATCTCCGGGTTTTCAAATCAACTCGATGCAGAAGGAAAATATGTTCAGGGCATCAAGATCTATGAAGACGTACCTTGGAAATATGCATGCATGAAAGGTGACAAAAAATTAGCAGCGAAGAAACTTCAAAACTTGATACTTATCCTCAGATCTAGGATAAACCATCCGTAACCGATGCATGAAAATGGAAACATAAGCAATATGCATAACGACGAACATGGAATGACAAGCCATGTTGAAAAAGCATAACGCAGGCATGTACTTCCTTTAGAAACTCAAAACGACGAAAAACATCTCGACATGTAAAAACACGAAAAATAAAAAAACAGAATCAGTACGCTAGTAGAACACATAGCCCGAAACTCAAAACCTAAAGGTCCCATAGCCAAAAAGTGGGTCGTCGGCCACCAATCGACGGCCAACATGGGCGACGGCGGCGGCGCTAGGCGGTGGCATCGGCGGCCAAATTGGCCGGCCTCCGATAGTTTTCTCGCCTCGTCCCTTTAGAAATCCGAGTTCTATGCTATGATATCTACGAAAATACAGAATCAAAACAAGAAAAGAATAAAAATGAAAATGAAGGCTACAGAGGGGCTGATCGGCGATGGATAGGCCGACAGCAGCTCAATGGCGCCACCGCCGAGCCCTCCCGGCTCGATCCCCACTCCTCCAGCACTTCCGCAGCTTACTTGGGGCTGTTCGGCTCTTCCGTAAACACAGAGAGATGAAGAAAATGAACGTTGAAAATGAAGGCCCAAGCCCTCTATTTATAGGACAAAAGTAGGGGGCTGCGCAAGCGACCTTTTTCGAAAACGTAAAAACCGATTCAACTTTCACAAACGGACTCCAAAAACAGCAAACTTGGTACCAATGGACTCGCAATAAAACACCGGAAACAACGACTATAAACAAGATATACTTTTAAAAGACCCTTGAAAAGTCCTATTTTTCAATAACTTACCCGGAGTGTCAAACCTTCGTGGGTGGTCGAAAATCTGCATACTTAGTGTCTATACATCATAAGACACTTTTTACAATGCCTGAGGTTTCGTGACAGTTAGATCATCATAGCAAAAAGTTAACTTTTTACCTTCTCGAAAAATGTACCAAACAAACCTGAAGCTTAGGAACGACGGGGTATTACATCCCTTCCTCCTTTAAAAAAAAATTCTTCCCCGAAATTTCATGTACGTGGCGGAAACAATTTAGGGTACTGAGCCCTGAACCTATCCTCCAACTCCCACGTGGCTTCTTCCTCACCGTGATGGTTCCATAACACTTTCACCAGCGGGATCTGCTTGTTTCTCAACACCTTGACTTCCCGTACCAGGATAGCCACCGGTCTCTCTTTGTAACTCAAATCCTAAGCAAAGACTACCTTATCATGCTTGATCACATGTTTTGGGTCGAACACGTACTTTCTCAACTGAGAAACGTGAAACACGTCGTGCACATCTCTGATGCTGGGTGGTAATGCTAGCCTGTAGGCAACATGGCCTATTCTTTCAAGAACTTCAAAAGGTCCAACAAACTTCGGTTGAAACTTATCTCGCTTTCCAAAACGAATGACTCCTCGTTGCGTGCTCACGATCACTTGTCTTAGGTCTGGTTCAGCTTCTAAAGCTGCAACGAAACCTTGTACTGATTCTGGCAGATGAATCACTTCCATGCTGAGCTTTTCGAAATCTTAAATAAGCTCCTTCTCTTGCATATGAAGATATCCCAACCTCGTCTTCTTCTTGCGACTAAGGGCATCTGCCACGATGTTAGCCTTTCCTGGGTGATAGTTGATAGTGCAATCACAATCATTCACTAACTTCAGTCACCTCCTTTGCCTCATGTTCAACTCCTTTTGTCAAAGAAGTACTTTAGGCTCTTGTGATCCGTGAAAATCTCACACTTGACTCCGTAGAGATAGTGCCTCCAGATTTTCAACGCATAAATAACTGCTGCTAACTCTAGGTCATGAGTCGGGTAGCTCAACTCGTGCGGCTTCAACTGTCGAGATGCGTAGGCTATAACCTTTCCATTCTGCATAAGAACACATCCCAATCCAAGCTTGGATGCGTCGGTGTAGACCACAAAACCGTCGTTTTCTTCTGGCACAGCTAACACGGAGCGGTTGTTAGTTTCTCCTTCAACTCTTGGAAACTTGCTTCACAAGCTTCTGACCATGCGAACTTGATTCCTTTCCTGAGCTGTTGTGTCATTGGCCTCGCCAACTTCGAAAACTATTCGATGAAATGTCTATAATATCCTGCCAAGCCTATGAAACGTCTATAATACCCTGCCAAGCCTAGAAAGCTTCGAACCTCATTGGCATTAGTTGGAACCTTCTAGTTACTTACTGCTTCAACCTTCGCTGGATCGACTTTGATTCCTTCTGCAGACACAATATGTCCAAGGAACATCACTTCTTTGAGCCAAAACTCGCACTTACTTTACTTGGCATACATCCTCTCTGCTCGTAACATTTCCAAAACGATACGGAGGTGTTCTCCATACAACTCTGCATTCTTGGGATAGATGAGGATATCATCGATAAAAACCAAGATGAAACTATCCATATACTGATGAAAAACTTGGTTCATCAGATCCATGAAGACTGCTGGCGTATTGGTCAAACCAAACGACATCACGATGAACTCGTATTGCCCATACCTTATCCTGAACGCTATCTTCACAACATCCTCCTTCCTGATCTTTAGCTGATGGTAGCCTGATCTCAAATCGATCTTAGAGAAGACACTCGCTTATTTGAGCTGGTCAAACAGATCGTCGATTCTTGGAAGAGGGTACCTGTTCTTGATCGTTAGCTTATTCAGCTCTCGATAGTCAATGCACATGTGCATTGACCCATCATTCTTCTTGACGAACAAAACTGGCGCTCCCCATGGTGACACACTAGGTTGGATAAAACCTAGATCCTGCAATTCTTTAGGTGTTATTCTATATGGTGCCTTTGATACTGGTGCTGCTCCTGGTTCCAGATCAATAGTGAATTCCACTTGCCTATCAGGTGGTAAGTCTGGCAAGTCCTCGGGAAACATGTCCGGATATTCACACACCACTTGCTTCTCTTGTAACTATTTGCGCTCTTCGTCGTGCCCTATCAAACTTACCAAGAAGGTTTGACAGCTCCCTTTCCTGATCATCTTCACTGCCTCCAGTGCTGAGATCATCGGCATTGAAACACCCATCCTTATGCCGTGGAAGTAAACTTCCACTCCTTCGGTTGTTCGAAAAAAATCTCATCTCTCGAGACAACGTATAGATGCCATATGATTTTCCAACCAATCCATGCCAAAGATGACATTGAAATCCTCCATTCCGATGACGTACAAATTGGTAAAGACCTTATATTCACAGATTTTCACCTCCTGGTTTGGGCAAATCTCTTTTGCCTTTAGCACTTCCTCTGAAGGGATGCTAATTTCTAGGTAATTCTGTGACTCTTTGGGTACCAAACCCAACCTCTCATATGCAACTCTCGAAACAAAATAATGTGAGGCTCCTGTATCAAACAAAGCAAAAACGGGTATATCACTCATATTGATTATACCTGCAAGGTTTCCGGGAGCTTGTGCTGCCTGCTGCTGACTCAAGGCGTACACCCTAGCTTGCTGTGTTGGCCTTTGATTTGCTCGCCTCAGATAACCCGTTGCTCATGGTTCATCCTGGGTGGAGCCTGGTTCTGCCTCTATGGAACCTGATGCTATCTCGGTGGCGGTTGCACTGCTTGTTCTCCTATCGATTGGCAATCTCGAGCATGATGCCAAAACTTACTACGACGATAACACTCAACGTTACCTTGTCTGCATTTACCCAAGTGATTCCTCTGGCATTTCTGCCACCAAGGCGTTTCCGCACCTTATCCCCATTACCACATGGGTTGGAAATTCCTTCCCTAAGGTTGTTGATCGTCCCACATCGCCCACTTGAGGCTTATCCCGGTCGGATTCCCATATTTGGTATCTTAGGGCTAGTGATTTGAAGTGGGTGATGAATAAGGAAAAGTCATCGGTTGATATAGGTGACAATTTGATTTGAGGACAAATCCTTCTCAAGAGGAGGAATGATGGAGTCCGATATTGTTGGGCATGTTTTTAACTTTAATTATTTTCAAAATTTCATTTAGATGTTAGATTAAATAGTTTCCTAGTTGAATTAGGTTTCTTATATTAGTTAGAATCCTTCTTTGATAAGAAGTCATGTTTTGATTAGGAATCCTTCTTTGACAAGGATTAGGTTCTTTATTTTAGCCTATATAAAGGCTTGTAAGCATACTAAAATATTCAACTTTTGATTGATCAATAAATGTGAGTTTTATCTCTTCATTAGCTCTTGAATTTTCTTGTGTTTGCCAAGGAATTCAATTATCGACGATCGACGAGACATCCATCCCTCGCTCGTGTGTCATTCATCGTCCCCGAGTTGTCGTCAACTATCTAGTTGGGTATAGGCGAAATCTTGACCTATATCACCGGTGGTTAGATTCGAGAGGTTTGGGATATTCCATCTTGTTCGTTCTTCCGTCACAGGCCGACAGATCCTTCGCACAGCGAGGATCGATCATTTGGTATCGAGCTGACCTTCCACTGGCCTGTCTCATGTGGTTCGCGGATCGCCGACCGAGGCGCGGGTCTTATAGGTGGGATGATCGTCCCACATTGTTCGCGGAGGCTTATCCCGGCCGGATTCCCATATTTGGTATCTTATGAGGCTAGTGATTTGAAGTGGGTGATGAATAAGGAAAAGTCATCGGTTGATATAGGTGACAATTTGGATTTGAGGACAAATCCTTCTCAAGGAGGGAATGATGAGTCCGATATTGTTGGGCACGTTTTTAACTTTAATTATTTTCAATTTCATTTAGATGTTAGATTAAATAGTTTCTAGTTGAATTAGGTTTCTTATATTAGTTAGAATCTTTCTTTGATAAGAAGTCATGTTTTGATTAGAATCCTTCTTCGACAAGGATTAGGGTTCTTTATTTTAGCCTATATAAAGGCTTGTAAGCATATGAAAATATTCACTTTTGATTGATCAATAAATGTGAGTTTTATTCTCTCTTCATTAGCTCTTGAATTTTCTTGTGTTTGCCAAGGAATTCAATTATCGACGATCGACGAGACATCCATCCCTCGCTCGTGTCATTCATCGCCCCGAGTTGTCGCGCCAACTATCTAGTGGGGTATAGGCGAACACCGACCTATATCACTCGAGGGTTAGATTCTGCAGGTTTTGGGATATTCCATCTTGTTCGCTCTTCCGTCACAGGCCGACAGATCCTTCTGCCGGCGAGGATCGATCGCTGTCTTTCCTTTCTCGAATACCCGATTCTCTAATCACTGACTACCCTAGTTCCTGGAATAACGGTTGCCTTTTTCTCGATCTTCCCACTTCCTTTATCTCTTCCTCCATCAGCTGGCTGTCCGGGTGGCCTCATTCTTTCTTGGGAAAACATTGACTCAATGTTTAATGCCCGATTCAAGGACAAAGCGACAGAGCGTACGTCAGTTCTCCCTGACTGAGAGTGAAATTCCGATCTCTGGTCGGAGTCCTCTTCTTAACATGTCTGCCCTGGCAGCCTCAGTGCTGACCAGATGCGTAGCGTAATGCGACAGACGATTGAACAAATGATCGTACTCGGTGACCATCTTTCTTCCTTGCCGAAGATTCCAGAACTCGTTTTGTCTCCTCTACCTGTAAACGCCAGGCACATGATATGATCCTCACTGGTATGAAGGATCTAATGACACGCGAACGGAAGATTTTTGAACGTAAAACGCTGGAAATCCCAAAACCTCTGAATCTAACCCAAGAAGTGATATAGGTCCGTATGTTGCCTATACCCCAACGTGAAGTTGATGCAGCAACTCGGGGATGATGAATGACACACGAACGAGGGATGAATGTCTCGTCAATACGTCGATAATTGAATTACTTGGCAAATCTCAAGAAATTGAAGAGCTATTGAAGAGAGAATAAAACTCACATATATATTAAAAATCAAAAGCTGAGTATTTCTTGAATGATACAAGCCTATATATAGGCTGGAAAATGAACTCTAAACCTTATCAAAGAAGGACCCTTATCAAAGAAGGAGACTAATTACTAAATAAACTAGAAAACTAGATAGTCTAAATGGCTGCAAAAATGCATAAAAACGTGGCCCACATATGCCACAAAATAAAATTCTAAAAGTCTTCAAAAATCAAGCCCATTCGTCATAATAAAATTGACCGCTCATGGGCTGGTTGGACCGCCATCTCCAATGGGGTTCTTGGATAACTCTTAAACCAACGAACCTCGGACTCCATCATTCCCCTCCTCTTGAGAAGGATTTGTCCTCAAATCCAAGTCGTCACCTATATCAAACGGACTCAAATTCTCCCTCATGTGCCCTTTATTCAACAACTCTTCAATTTGTCGTTCCAATTCCTTCGTCTCCTCTTGATTGGTTAGGTAAGCTGGTTTATTAGAAAGTGTTGCTCCAGACACAAAATCAATTTGATGCTCAATCCCTCGAATTGGTGGTAAACCATGAGGCATATCTTCGGGAAAGGCATAATCAAAATCCAACAGAAAAGAAGAAATATAAAGGGTAGAGAATCAAGATTGTTAGTAGAAATCAATGGAGGCATCTCCTCGTTCACCACCCACTTCAAATCACTATCCCTTGCAAGAAAATACTTTTGGACTACTCCCTTCTCCTAACTTCCATCACTTTGCCCAACCGACTTCACCAACTTCGACTCTTTTGCAACAACACTTGATCCTCATAAACTTGTTTTGGAGTAAGAGGAACAAGTGACACATACTTTTGATTGAACTCTAAGGAGTATTTGTTTGTAAAGCCATCATGCTTCACTCTTCTATCAAACTGCCACGGTCGTCCCAATAGAATATGGCTTGCCTGCATCGGAATCACATCACAAAGAACTTCATCCTCATACTTTCCAATGCAAAACGGAATCTTCACTTGCTTCATCACCTTGACAATGCCACTATCATTCAGCCACTGCAACCGATATGGCTTGGGATGTTTCACTAATGGTAGCCTTAACTTCTCAACCATGGTCATGCTAGCCACGTTGGTACAACTCCCACCATCGATGATCACGCTGCACACCTTATCTTTGACATGACACCGTATGAAAGATGTTCTCTCGCTGCTCGTGATCACTCACTTGATTCTCGCACACTCAAAGCTCTCATAGCAACAAAATGAGTGCATCAGTGCTTCAATCTCTTCAACATCGGATCCTCCGTGGTCGGCATCTCTCGGATCGAGAGCGCCCTCCTCATCGGTCACCACCTCTCCATCATCCCGAATGATCATCATCCTCTTATTCGGACACTCTCTAGTAATATGTCTGATTCCATGACAAGTAAAACACTTCAAATCACGGTTTCGGGTACTGACAGGTTTAGCTTGAGTTGTGTAACTCGTATGATCTGTTCTTGGCTTTACATAAGGCAACTTCTCCCCTTTCGGATGCTCCTCCTTCTTCCATTGGTTCCCTCTTGATGAAGAACCACTAACATTTTGGGGCTGCCTCCAATTGGATTGATTCTGCTTATGTTACCGTAACTACCCCTCCTTTTAAGTTGGTTCTCAATCTTTATGGCCATGTGAACCATGTCCTTCAACTCGACATAATGCTGTAACTCCACTCCATTGCGAATCTCTCAATTCAATCCAGCCAAGAATCTTGCCATAGTCGCCTCTCTATCTTTGACAATACTGACTCAAATCATGGCTACTTCCATCTCCTTGAAGTAGTCATCCATACTCCTTGGCCCTTGCCTCAAATCTGTAATTTGTTGTACAACTCACGGTAATAATGATTAGGCACAAATCACTTCTTCATCACAGCTTTCATCTCTTCCCATGTTCTGATAGGCTACTCTCGATTCCTCCTCCTACAACTCACGAACTGATCCCACCAAACAAGTGCATAATCAGAGAACTCTATTGCTGCTAACTTCACCTTCTTGAGCTCGAAATAGTTATGTCAATCAAACATGAGTTCCACTTTTCTCTCCCACTCCAAGTATAATTCAGGATCATTTTTCCCTTGAAAAGAAGGGATGTTCATCTTGATGTTGCTCATATTGTTATCTTCTCGATCCCTTCCTCTTGGTTTCCTCTCGTCAGCATCAGCATACACGTATGCCTCCTCATCTTCATATTCAAACTCATGGAAATTATCGCCACTACCTCACCTTCCTCCTCTGTGTCCTCCACCTCTTCGAAACCTAAAAGTATCTCGACGAGGTCTCTCCTCAAGTGCATTAATTCGATCATGAAGCTCCTCCATCTCTTTTGTAATTATCTTTCCCAATTCAGAATGCAAGGCCTCCATCATGAATATTGTTTGAAGATTGATAGAATCATCACCGTCCTTATGACATGGCCCATCTGACTCCACCTTCTTAGACATTATTGCTGAAAACTTTAGAAAAGAAAAAATAACAGGAACCTCACAATCTCACAAACGCGCGTGTATCACTCAAAATGAATCAGTCAGCACTCGTGTATCACTCAAAATTGTCTTTTTTTTAACACTCTAATAATCTCATTCTTGCTTTTTACCACTCAAATTCTCCTTCAAAAGTCTCAAATTGTAATACCGGTCCTTCCTAAGCTTCAGATTTGCATGGCATGTTTTTCGAGAAAGGTCAAAAGTTGGTGATGTGACCATCACGAAACCTCAGGCATTGTGAAGAGTGTCTTATGAAGAATTCATAGACACTATGTATGCAGGTTTCGACCACCCACGAAGGTTTGGCACTCCGAGGAAGTTATCGAAAAATCGAATTTTTCATGGGTCTTTTAAAAGCATATCTTGTTTATAGTCGTTGTGTCTGGTATTTTATTTCGAGTCCATGGATACCAAGTTTGCTTAATTTGGAGTCCGTTTGCAAAAGATGCATCGCTTTTTACGTTTTCGAAAAAGGACCTCTTGCGCAAGCAGCTGCGCAGCCACTTGTTTTTTCCTATAAATAGAGGGCTACGGCCTTCATTTTCAACGTTTATTTTCTTCGTCTCTCTGTGTTTACGGACAAGCCAAGCAGCCTGTGTATGTCATGAAGTCAGCTGGAGAGTGGGGATCGAGCCAGGGAGGCTTGGCGGCGGTGCCATTGCGCTGCTGCCGGCCACCACCGCCGATCAGCCCCTCCACGGCAGCCCCGTTTTTCTGTTTTTATCATTTTCATTTTTTGATTCCATCTTTTAGTTGATAGCATAGCATAGAACTCGGGTTTCTAAAGAAACGGGACGAGAAAACATCCGGAGGCCGGCCAATTTTGTCGCCGACCGCTGCCGCTACCTTGTTGGCCTTCGATTTGGTAGCCGATGGGCCACCTTTTGGCTACGGGCCCTTTAGGAGTTCCGGGCTATGTGTTCTACTAAAGTACCGATTCCCTTTTTTCGTTTTTCGCTTTTCTGTATGTCAGGATGTTTTCCGTCGTTTTGAGTTTCTAAAGAAAGTACATGCCCGGGTTATCCATTTTCAACATAGTTTGTCATTCCATGTTCCTCGTTATGCATATTACTTATGTTTCCATTTTCATGCATCGATTTTGGATGGTTTATCTTGGATTTGAGGATAGGCATCGATTTTTGAAGCTTCTTCTCTGCTAAGATTTGTGTCAACTTGCATGCATGCATATTTTGAAGGTACCCTAATATAGGTCTTGATGCCCTGAATATATTTCCCTTCTACATCGAGTTGATTTGAAAACCCAGAGAGTGCCAAATATGGGTTCAGAAAGTCGAAAACCCCCGTTTCGCTTTGATCTTCGTTTTGTTCATCTTGTTGCTTTGCTTTGTGGGATGTGACCCCAAAAGTTATTCCATCTTGTTACCAGGTACCTACCAGTGCAATCAGTGAGGTTGTTGGATCTCTGGATATCTCCCAGTTGACGTTTTCAACTGTTCAAGTTGGGTTATATATGCTTATTTTGAGTTATTTACTCTGATATTTCAAAAATAAAATATGTGCACCGTGAAAATGTTTTAACGAAGTTATTACTGTTCTCTACTACGAGATATGGTTCTATTGTGATTGTGCACGGATCTCTATTCGATGGGTTGATCGCCATCTCGAGTATTGATCGAAGTGACAGACCCCAAATCGTGGTTATGGTTACGAAGGGGATAGACCCTAAGTCCACACGGAAATGATAATGAAGTGGTTATGGTTCGAAGCGATTGATCAATCAAGTCCACATCGATTTAGCTTACCGGATACGCCCGCATGGATCGGCCGGATACGTTCCGAGCCGAGATATTGTGGACTGGCTGGATATGTTCCGGCCGAGAGATGTGATGGGCTGGCGGGATACATTCTCGAGCCGTGGTTCTATGATGGGAGTAACAGTAATAATGGGTCAGGTATCAAAAAGGAAAATCTCTTTTTGCTTACTTAGAAGTGGGTTTACGTTTTAAAACCTTCTAAGGTAAGTGCTCTGAATACGGTATCATGGTTTTTGTTTTATGTTAAAAACCCAAACTGAGTGCGCTAATACTCACCCCAAAATCTTTTCAAATATTTTTCACAGATAGAGGAGGGCTGGACGGGCGTCGCTGAGGGGTTGAGCTGTGGTTTCTTTCATGCTTTATGCTTCCGCGATGTTGCGTTATATATGTATTTTGTTGTTAATGTATTCTTGTCCCTTTATTTTGCTCTCTGATTGGGAACAAGGTTCGCTATGATGTTATTATGTTGTGAGTCTCGTTGAGAGCATGCTATGTGGTTGACCGGTCTAGTCAATAGGATGTAATGCTGTTTTGTTTCTTTGCATTACTAGTATTTAATCAAGATCACATTCATTGAAGTTATGTTGTCGATATAATTCCGTTGGTGGATTGTTTGCTCACCCCTCCCCTTCAGGATATGTCCTAGTTATAGAGGAGATGCTGCCCGATTTTCTGGTCATATCTTCTTATTATTTATGTTTCATGTATCCCCCCTTCTTCCCCACTTCTTAACCCCCACCACTAATCACACCCCGACATCTGTGCCTTCCCTCGAGAATTGGGACTTGACAGTGTGGTATCAGAGCAATGTTCTTGGCACCTAGTTTTCGCAGTTATTTGATATCAAGATAGTTCATTTGCTTTATATCTTGTACTTTCTTGAAATTGAGTGTTTAGAACTTGTTCTTCTAAACTGTTTATCAGGTACAGCTACCCTCAGCTCACCACCGTCAGGCCACCTCCTTTCAAAAGGGGATAAGGTATGTGTTTATTTGTTGATGCTTTATGTGGCTATGTGAGCTTGATGTGATCTTGGTTTCATGTGTTCTGGCATGGTAAGAGTTTACGTGATGTAAACGTGATGTGGAGGTTGAGGTGATGTGGATATGGATGTGGTATGGTTGGATGTTGATATGGATGTGGAAGTGATTTGTCGATGGGACGGAAGAGCCTATGCGACTGTGATGTGAAAATCATTGATATGATATGATGTGATGTGATTGATATGATCACGGATGGATGATACGAATCTATGCGTTTACATAGAAATATGTTGTTGATTGAAATCTTGTTAATTTTAATAAACAAGTGCTTGTAAGTGAATCCTGTATTTGCTTGCGTGATTATTATTATGAATATCCATATCAATGTTGATATATGTTGAAAGTGAACATGTGTCTGAGGCATGGTTACCCAAACGACTAGGGCAGAAGAGGAAACATGAATATTTGTTGTTATTTTATGATGAACTAACATGTAGGTTTATGGATATTCAGTGGCCCAGACAACGCTGGTTATGATCTCAAAGGGATGGATGAGCAGATCCGTAAATTCAGATAATGTACCAGGAATGTCCACGAGTAATTGGGAGTGTTTTTGGGAAGGTTTGTTGGATTATGGAGAAAGATTCGAGACAGTGGAAAAGTATCTGAGTACGAGGCTTATTACCGGATGACAGAGAGGCTACCAACGGGTTGGCAGCCATGGGTAAGAAGGCAAGGGTACGTGATGTTCCGTCGGGATCCTATTACCAAGCATCTCACTCAGGATTTCACCGAGTTCACTGCTCGAGTGTGGAGACAGTGGACTGATCACGGGCATACCTTCTGAGGAAGATGTGATCGCAAGGCATCCTCGACGGCCAATCCATATCGATGATAGGGATGATGTTCCTGAGGAGCCATTGGAAGAGCAACCATCGCTCAGATGATCGCCAGTGCATCAAGAAACACCGATCACTACCCCTCTATCTATGACCCTCACATTCCGGAGGACCCGAAACGATTTTGAGGCAGGACCCTTCCAGGTGAAGGAGATGATCCACCCATTTGTGGCAGAGAAGAGGCCCAGGATAAGAGTTACAGTGCCACCGGCCAGTATCAGGTTGGCCTCCCGGGATGGAGATTCGAAGGAGGATGAAGACCCAGAGGAGGATGAGGAGGACAGTGATGATTCAGAGGATCTGGTAATCCGGATAGTGGATGACTCGGATGGGGTCGAGCATGTAGAGAAAGGGCAAGCGTCGGAGACTGGAACCTAGCAACCGTATTCACCTTAGACCCAGACAATCAGAGCACATCTTGGGTGGGACCATACTCACGATAGGCTTGCTACCATACGAGATCACTTTATCGAGGCAGTAGCCCGAGTCCGAGCACTGATAGGAAGGGAGAGAGAGGATGAGGAAAGACAGAATGGATTAGATGATGTGAACGGGGGACAGTAGACGGACATGGAGGACGGAGATCTAGGTGGTCATTGTGTGCAGTAACAGTCGCAGAGTTTACTTTCGCACGAGACAGAGCGACACCTTTTGGCAGTAACCGGAGTCAGATTCTTTTGCTCATATCTGACCTTTTTTTACTGACATACCTATGATCATGTATTTTGACAGTCCTTCATGGACACTTGGATAATACTGATGCTAACGTTGTCTATGACAAGATGGTTATGTTTTAATGCTTATATGTGATATGAGATATGATGTGATGATGTTGTGTGAGATGCATAACGATTGTGTGTTGAAAGGATTGCATGGATATATGTGATTGTGATATGTGACATATGTGATGATATGTGATTATGGGTGATGATATATGTTATGCGATGGTACATGGTTACCCATGCAAACGTGATTCTAATGTTTCAACGTCGGTACAGAATGCCGAGAACAAGGAAGCAGAGGAACAATAACGTGGAAGAAATCCAAGAACCACCCTTGGTTCAGCGACACGCGATCGAGAGTTTTTACAGGCTGAATCCCCCTACATTCAAGGTCTCGCAACCGACGACGCCGAGAACCGGATACGATCCACCGAAGGATCTTCGAATACATCGGCCGCGAAAAGCGTAAAAGCTGAATTGCGCGATCTTTCGCCTAACCGACGAGGCCGATTTCGGTGGGAATCAGAAGAAGGACCCCGACACCGCATCGTGGAGAAGGTATACGTGGAAGATTTCAAGGAAGAACTCATGGAAAGTACGTGTCAAGCGTTATGGATAGAGAAGGTCGTTCAACCAAAAGTATACTTTCAATCGACTCAATCGCACGCAGGTGTTATAGTAGGAAAGCTAACCCTAGTCGCCTCTCAAGGAAAACTTAACAGGCCTAATGTTCGTGTTGCTCATGAAAAGCGATTAAATCCTAAACACTCTAATACCAATAAGGGATTTTGAAACATACGAGGAATCAAACACGAGAATTAAATAAAGAAACCTAAGCCGTGGTTGTCAATCCCGAGCTAAATTACGAAAACAAAAGATCTAAACTAGAGGTCACAAACCCTAGATGATTAACTACCAAACACAGAACAAGAAATAAATCAAAACAATTAAATTAGATCTTCTAACAAGGATCAATGAAATTCAACAAAGAACGATTAAACATGAATTTAAAGTTCAACACCACTTGCATAGAATTCAGATTATTAAACCCGTAAAAAGAACTAATCAAGAACCTAATCAAGACAGGAATAATCGAAAGCGTAATCTAATCAACATGTAAACGAATGATCAAGAACAATTGGAACAAAAGTCGATCAATTACTTTCAATCCAAATCCAAAATTACACAATGTATTGCAAGAATCAGAATAAAATTAATCGACGTTGTTAGAATTCATAAACAACAGAGTACCAATGTGAACTAATGTCCGATTGGAACAAGTCAAGAATGCCATCACAAGAATGGCGAATGAAATACGTAAAAATACGAAAGTCCGACTTCGAAAATAACCTAAAATAGGCTATATATAGGAAGGCAACCGAGCCTACTGAAAAGAACGCCACAGAGGGAGGCGGCGCGGGGTGTACGGGCGAGGCGCGCGGCGAGGCGCGGCGAGGCGAGGCGGCGGGCGAAGCGAGCGAGGGAGGGGGGAGCGAAGCCACCCCGAGCGCCAGTAAAATTGGGAACGCGCCGGAGTGAGCCGCGCTCAGATCGCGGGTGAGCCGGCGAGGCGCTGCGGGCGAGCCGGCTGCTCACCCGCGCGAGGAAATTGGGAACGCGCGCCGAGTGAGCCGGCGCAGTGTGCAGCACGCGGACGGGGCGGCGCGCGGGCTTCTTGTGCTGGCGGCGGCGTGCGTGGCGGCTTGCCGGATGCTCGGCCATGCGACGGGTCGTGGCGCGACTTCAACAATTCATTTCCTTCTCCTTCGTCCGAACTCCAAATAGGATCCTCTTTCGCTTATGAACCCTATCGCAATGCTCTTCATTATACCGATCCTTGGTAGATAGATTTCATCCTATTTAATGCGATTTTCTGCAAAACATTGAAACGAACCAAGTAAGTCCGAAACGATAAATAATAATTGAACTAACAAAGATAAATGTGATAAACTAATGAAGACAACATGCAAAACAATACCAAGAATCAGCATGTATTCATACCAAACAACTCCCCACACTTATCCATTTGCTTGTCTCTCGCAAAGTCTATAATAACAAGAGTAGAAAAATAACTCATGCAACTTTAACTCTTAATCCAATCAATCAAACCTCTATTTGAAATTCCCCAACATGATGAATACGAATCAAGTTAATGCGAAACAAATCTAAGATTGTGAGAAAGTCAAATAAACAATAGGATCATTTTTGCTCGCACTCCAACTCTCCGCCGTCGGGGTGAATTAACTAAAATGGTTACCTTTAGCAACAAGTTTCTTTTGAGAACACAAAGAAAATATTAATGATTTTGGAACAATGTTCGAAGGTGAAGTCTCGATAAACTCGAGTCTCCTATCGTGGTTTCCCATGCCCATTTCTCAATTTACGAGAAAGAGGGTAGAATTCCATCCTCCATTTATATAATCTCAACAATAAACATGGAAAGTCTTAATGATTTTGGAACAATGGTCGAAGGTGAATTTCGATGAACTCGAGTCTCCTATCGTGGTTTCCCATGCCCATTTCTCAATTTACGAGAAAGAGGGCGTAATCCCATCCTCCATTTCAACAATCTCACATAAAATATAGTTTTTTTTTTTTTATAAAGAAACAAGTATATAGGTAACCACATTGTTAACACTCCCCTAACATTAGTCGGACAAATCGGACAAATCACATCAATAACCCTCGATTTAAGATCAATTTCACAACCCCGCTAATTCACATTGCTCTTCAAAACGTAATAACAAGATAAACGGAACACATCAAGGTTCGACCAATACCACGTAGTTCGTGCACAAATCACAATCCTAACTTATTCAGATAGACAAAAACTCGAGCTCAAGAAACCAAAGTAAGCATAGATCCATGGGGTCAATCATGCACATATCCCGAGCACAACGTATACAACATATCATCAACAACTCCCCCACACATAGATGAGCACCGCCCCGAGCTCAAAACATGAACAACAAAATAAAGCCAAAAGAGAACGAGACTTCGACAATACCGAGAGAAAAGGAGGTCGGGTGACATCGAGTTCCAAGGATAGTCCCGCAAAGACGCACTTAAAAGACAAGGAAAAAAAAACACACCACAAAAGAAAACAACGAACCACCGAAAAGGACGAGAGCAAAAGAAATAAGGAAATATATATACTCTCCAACAAGGAAGCTTCACCGCTGGTCCCGGTGGTGGTGGTGGTGGAGAGGTCAGTGGGATAGGGACCAGGCCCCACTGGGCTTGAAGGTCACCAAATGTCGCCATGGGTGTCAGACGCCAGAACATCTTGACGGAAATCCCAAACGCCGCTGCAAGATTGATCAAGGCGTTGAGTCTGGCGATTTTGAGCGCCAAGACACCGATATACTCAAGACGGAACTCTCCGAAACCCCGGTCAAGATTGGCTGAACTCGTGAATTGTCGACCCATCCGCCGCCGATACCTCTCAAAGTTCGATTCCTGAGGAGGAGCTAAAGTCCCCAAACCGCCGTGGAAGTGACTCGCTGAAACCGCCAAACTCGAATCAAATGAGCCCTAAGACCACCGAAAGCGCCGCGTGGACCGATGGGAGTAGGGGTAAGCAAGGAGGGCGTGACATCAGCGCCGCCGCTTGTCTTCTTGGTGGCTCGATCATCGTGGGAATCTTCATCCATTGGGGTAGTTGTCCCGACAATAGACCCGGATGGTCGGTTCTCGCTGAATGTGATATACTTGAACAAGACGCCGTGCTTCATAAGGAAGCAATGTTCTCGTCAAGCAATCAACCGGAAATCACCGAAAGTGATGGGAGATGCTCAATAACGGCGGAGCCCGAAAAGGTATATCATCTCTAGTCACTCCCACAAAGTATTTGGCAAATATAAAAGGGTATTGGCTCAAGGAGAGTTTGGCCTTACTTGCCCGCCTCATATACTCAAATCGCCGCCATAAGAACGGGCCGCATGCATCTTCTTATTATTCACAAAGACACCACAAGAAGAAAAGCTCTATAAAGACTCACTTTATTGGCTTGCTCTTTCCTTGTTAGGTTGTATGCTAGGAACTTATGAGCGATAACCAAAGCAGGTCTCAATAAAGGCACTAGAAGTGCTCACGATGACCAATTGTCAAAACCGCTAAAATTTTCCATGTCTCACCCAAAGGAAACCTCGTACATCGAAAACCACTACTATGAAAACCCAAAACCTCACGCGTAACCTTAGGTGTAACGGCAAATCTATTCTCCCCAACCGACATAACGCAGACTTAAAATCTTCACGGTCTCGAGTGACACACAAAATTCCCTAAGCAAAGGCTTAAAACCATCTTCTGTTCCCTAGTTGCCAAACCAAGGCACCCTACAATTTCAAATATCTTTTAATGTATCCATCAACACCCAATGAAGCTAAAATATTCCAATCAAATGAACGTGGGTGACTGATATATTTCAACTAATAACTGAGTAAAAGATACCTTCGGGGCGAAAATCGCGAATGGGGCATCAGAGTTCGCCTGTAGATCTTCGGGTTGTTCACTCGATCCCAAGCACCTTCTGGCTTGCATTGCTTCGCCAAAGAGGCGAGAGGTTTTTATGCGAACCATGCTTGAAAATGCCCCAGGAGCCCTGAGCTAGTGAGCAGCCGGGTGCAGGTGGTAGAGGGTCGGCCGGGCGCGCGTGCTCGCTGCCGAGAGAGAGGCTGCGCAGAGGCTGAAAGAAGCGGGCGCGCCGAGAGTGGGCGCGAGAGGCGAGTTTCGAGCGAGCCGCGGCTGGAATGAGCGCCATCAAGAGACGGATGGCTGGAACGCGGTGGAGCGGGCGACGGGAAGTGGGCGGCCGGGCGAAGCGCTGGGGTTTTGGACGGAGGCGCCTGAGGCAGCGCCGGCCAGCGGAGAAGCGAGCCGAGTCGAGTTGAACGCGCTGAGGTGCGCGAAAGAAGCGAGCGAGCGGGTCACGGAGAGGACAAGGCGCAAGGCCGGAGGCGGGCGGAAGGAGAACGGGCGCCATCGAACGAGCGCCGGCCGCTGGGCGAACGCGCGGAGATCGCGGAGGATAGCGCGCGCTGTGGAGGCGGGCGGAGGGAGAACGGGCGCCGAACGGGCGCGGCTGCCGGTGAACGCCGGGTGAGAGGTGGCTGGCTACGGGACGGCGAGGGCAACGGAGGGCGCGGTGTTGTGTTGAACGCCGCGAGGACGGCGGCGGAGGTTTCGAGCAATGAACGCCGGGAGAAAGGTGGAGATGCGGCGCTGAAATCTGAAATCAGGGAGTGAACGAAAATAGGGCAACAGCCCTCATTTAAGACCGGTTCACTGAGCGCCGGTTCACCTATTTTTCTCATTTTTTTTTTTTTTATTTTTTTTTTTATTGTTGATCGCCGGTTGTGTTTGAACGCCGGCTTGGAGGGGCCTCTTCTCAGTGGTTGAGCGCCGGCTTGGTATGAGCTTAAGCTGAAGAAACATTCTGCCCAACTTTTGAACGCCACCACATCAACGGATGCAAAAAGCTACGCCCAAATTTCAACGCTGTTCATTTGAGCGCCAACCGTGATTGGCTTCAGACATTCTCAACGCTGACAACTTCAACGCCAACTTTGAATGGCCCATGTACATCTTTTTAAACGCCAGCCTCAATTATAAAAGTCGCATTAACAAACAGAGAAAGATCAAGATAATCAAACCGCACCAATCAAAGGAAAAGAAAAGAAAACGAAAACATCGAAAACTGCGGGTAAACTCCCACGTAGTACTCCGCTTAACGTCGTGAGCCCGACATAATCCGGTCAAAGATATTGGGGACCGACGAGCGTAACGCTCCACTTCTTCCGACCTCACGATCAAAGTACGGTTTGACTCACCGACCGCTCACAGAATGATCCGCTTGTTTTGGGTCGCGCAAGAAACCGCCCATGGGAAAACACCTCCTCAACGAAAAGGGCCACTCCACCTGAGTTGAGCTTTCGAAAAAGTTTCACGAGACCGAAATAACAAAGACCTTCATTCCTTGCCTTAACTCTTTCGACTATTCTCCGATCATGAATCCTCTTTACTTGTCTTTGTAAATGCGGCGTTTCATATGCTTCGTCCCAAGTTCTTCGAGTTCGTGATCCGAGAGCCTCCCTGCCCGCTTCTCGTGATGTCAAGATTCATGGCCTTAATCGCCCGTAATGCTCGTGCTCGATCTCAACGGGTAGATGGCACGCCCATATACAAGCCGATAGGGACTCATCCCCAAAATGCTCTTGAAAGCAGTTCGGTATGCCCAAAGTGCAAGATTCACCTTCATTGACCAGATCCTTCCGGATGGTTGGACCGCCTTTCAAGAACACCCTTGATCGCTTGTTGCTTGTCTCACCGTCTCAAGTGCGTGGATGATATGGCGTGGAAACCTTGTGGGTGATGCCATTCTTCTCCATGAGCTTTTGAACAACTTATTACAAAAATGTGCTCCCCATCACTTATGATCGCCTTGGGAAACCCAACCGCAGAGAATGTTCTCTCGCACAAACTTCAAGACAACATTAGATCACTAGTCCTCGTGGAATTGCTTCACCCACTGGACACATAATCTACAAAGAAGCAAGATATATTCAAAACCATTAGACTTAGAAAAGGCCCCATGAAATCAATACCCCAAACGTCAAAATTTCAACTACCGTGATATTGTTCGTGGGCATCTCATTTCTCCTCCCCACATTCCCAACTCGCTGGCATCCGTCACATGAAAGGTAGAAGGTGGGCGCCCTGAAAAGAGTCGCCGTAAGAGATGATCGAGCTAAAAACACACTCAAATTCACTCGCAATCGTACGAGGTAATCGTAGCGTGGTAAGTTAACACAGTCGCTCTCAAGGAAAACTTAACAGGCTTATTGTTCGTGTCGCATACAGAAAGAAATTAAAACCTAAACATTCTAATGCCAACAAGGGTTTGAACATGCAGGAATTGAAATACGGAGAATTAAACAGAGAACCTAAGCTAGGGGTTGTCAATCCCGAGCTATACTAATAAAGCAATAAATCTATACTGCGGGTTGTCAATCCTTAGTTGAGCTACAAAACGATAAATCAAAGCGATAAACAAAAGCATATGCAATCATATTATTCATAGGGTTTGTCAATCCCTAATCTAAATCTAATTGCAAACAAACGAAAGCAAGAAATCATTAAGCAAATTAAACCAACGAAACATGAAAACCAATCCATCATGTCACTATGAATCAATTGACAAGAATCATCAAACATTAAACACTATGAAATTAATTCCAATAGAACTGATAATCCAAAGCATAAACTAAATTATTCGATGAAACAGAAAACAGGAATTAAACTAAGAATTGTATCTGTCATGTTGCCTGAGGAATCGCCGGAGGAAATCTGAAGAACAGCGCTGGAGAATGGAAGTGGCGAGAGGCGCCGCGGCTGCGCTTGAAACAAAAGCCAAGAACCCCAAACTCAAACCTAAACGCAGATATATATAATAAATGAGAGTGAGCCAAGATTCGTAATGAACGACGCCGTAAAACATTCGCCTTCAATATGAACGCGGTTCAAAATGAACGCATCGTGGAAAATGCGCTACCGGAAAGGGCGCTGTGTGAACGCCGGCTGAGGTGGTCGGGTGATTGGAGAAGGGCGCTGGCAAGGCCCGCCACGACGGGCGCGAAAGGGCGACGGGCGCGAAACGCTGGGCGCCGGAGGGCGAGGGACGCCACGGCGCTGGACGGCAGCGGGCGCTGGGGCGCGCAGCAGGGGCGGAAGCGCCACGGGCGCGGCGAGGCGCTGACAGCGCTGGCCGACGAGGCGCGGGCGGGCGCCGCGGAGCGCTGCTGGGAGAGATACGCTGGGCGACGGGCGCTGGGCCGGGCGACGCCGCGGAGCGAGCGACGCGGCGGAGCGGGCGAGCACGCGACGATGGCGCTGGAATGAGCGCGTTCAAAACTGGGAACGCTGGCTGATCCCGGGCCACGGGTGGCCGAAGTCGCGGCGAGGCGTGGCGGGAGAATACGGGCGCTGGCGCGGTCCGCCGAAGAGCGATACCGCCGCCGCTGCCGCAGGCGGCCGAGGTTGGCTGATGCGACGACGGGAGTCGTGGCGCGACTTTGGTCGCTCGAACCCGCTCTCCTTCGTTCGAACTCCGATTTACGCACGGTTTTCGCCTATTAACCTCGTCATAATGCTCTTCAATATATTTGATTCTCGGGGATCCAATTCATCTTATTTTCTGCCGCTTTCCTACAAAACATCGATACGAATCTGAGTAAGTCCGAATCAATAAACATTAATCAAACCAACGACATAAATAGGACAAACCATAGAAAATGACACGTAAAACAATACCAAGAATTATCACAAAATCATACTAAACAACTCCCCCACACTTATCCATTTGCTTGTCCTCAAGCAAAGTCTATACTAATAAGAATAGGAAGATAATTCATGCAACTTAACTCTTATTCTAATCAATCAAATCTCTTTGCAATTCCCCAAACTTGGTGTTTACGAATTCAAAGATAATGTGAAATAAATCAAGAACGGCAATCGACTTCCAATAAATAAAAAGTAATCTCGCCGCATCCAACTCTCCGTTAAAGTGAACTAACTAATGTGGTCACCTTTAGCAACAAGTTTCTTTTATAAAGCACAAAGAATGTTTTAATGATTTTGAATAATATTCGAAGGTGCACTCGATGAACTCGAGTCTCCTAACGTGGTTTCCCATGTCCATTTCTCAAATTACTTGAAAGAGGGACATAATCCCATCCTCCATTTTAACAATCTCAACAAGATATCGGAGCTTTCATTCTCCTCATTTTCTACTTTTTTCACATTTTTTTATATATAAATGAAACAAGTATATAGCAACCACAATGTTAACACTCCCCTAACATTAGCCGGACAAATCACATCAATTTCCCTATTCATTTTCTATCAATCACGCCTCGCTAATTCACATTATACTCAAATCATATATCACCAAAAGTTTCGGAAATTCAAAATCAATATGATCAATACCACAGAGTTCAGTTGCACAAATCAAGATCCTAACTTATTCGCATAGACACAAACTCAAGTCCAAACAATCAAAATAAGCATACGGGCACAACATTAAGCATACAAAACAATATATCACACACACAAAACTGAGTAAACATCCCCCACACTTAAATCGAGCACTGTCCCCAGTGCTCAAAACATTAAAAGCTCAAAATAACCATAGAGGATGATACTTCGATAATCCATTTAATGTGCGCTGTAGAGTTGGAGAATCACGGCTTCATCTCGTCACGACAACTTTCCAGATCTGAGTAAAACAAACTCAACGACAACAGATAGATCAACAAGAACAACAAAACAAGACAAAGAAAAGAAAGAAAGATAAAGTAATAAAAACTGTGGGTCAACTCCCACGCGAAGATTCGCTTTAACGTCGTGAGCACGACGTGTTCCGCCAACAAATGACTATCCATAGTCCTTCACCGCAGAATACCATCTCGCCGTAACATTAGTAGAAACCATATATGCACAAAGGACAGTAAAGAAAGAAAATAACAATTCATTTAAGCTCAAGTCGAACATCCTATTCTCCAAAGTGAAATAGATAATTTCAATTCCCAAAGCACAATACTTTGGAGAATTAGGAAGTTGACAAATCATGGATGTTACCTCAACCTTTGTCCTCGATTTGTCCTCCTCTCGGGATCCAAAGACTCAATTGTCGAGGTAGGCAATCACTTCCGAGCAGCGGGCTTTGCATTCGAGTATCTTCAAGTGCCCACTCTTTCTCCATCCTCTTCATCCTCCTCCACGTGCTTGGGTAGTTCTATCACCTCCAGAGTGGGTTCTGGCGTGTCATCAATTTCGTGTACCCACTCTTCCTCGTCAACCATCCTGGTAACCACTTCCTCGTGGCTCTGATTATGCTCCTCATCCTCACGTGCCCATTCTTCATCAATTTCCACCTCCTCCGCCGCAGCCGGCTCTTCAGTGTCTCTTCCACCCAACTCAATAATTGGGTCACTTTCTAGAATTGTGACCACCGGATGCGCCGGATTGGTTTGAGGTTCCTCCATTGTCGCAATGACTCTTGCTGTGCTATTTACATGCCCCGCTTGTGTTCCAAACGCCGAGACGAGGTATTTGCAGCATCCATTTTGTTAAGTAACATATCCATTCGGGTGAACGAATCCTCAAATGATGACCTCTCAAGGTGGTGATGCGTGTGGTGGCTAATAATACCCCGCCGCGGGTCGCACTAATCGTTGTGGAGGCCGTGGCTGCCGGGATCACACCATTCATAACCAAGTTGTGGGTTCCAATATTTCGGTCGGGTTGTGGTTCCCACCATTCAACTGGATCGAGGAGGTGGCTACGCCGCCATGCGGGTATGAATATTGAGGTGGAGGTGGTTGCTCGGGTATGAATATTCGCGGCGAGGTGGTTGCTCCCAAAGGATCATAGGCATGCCGCTCATAGCTCAACGGATATTCCTCGAAGCTTAAATTGGGCTCCTTCTTCGCAAGAAGAATTTGCCCAATATGACGAACTTTCTCCCCCACCGTCCGATCATACTCATACCGTTGGTAACCCCGCATTAACAGTACACCAACAACAAAAACAAGATCACACGCACTGTGGAAGAAAATAACAAATGTAACAAAAGAAACACGTAAAACAAACAACACAAATAATACGCCTAAAGTTTTCAAGAACGGCGCCAAAATTGATCGAGCTAAAACACACTCAAATTCACCGCAATCGCACGAGGTAATCGTAGCGTGGTAAGTTAACACGAGTCGCTCTCAAGGAAAACTTAATGGCTTATTGTTCGTGTCGCATACGTAAAGCGATTAAAACCTAAACATTCTAATGCCAACAAGGGTTTGAACATGCAGGAATTGAAATACGGAGAATTAAACAGCGAACCTAAGCTAGGGGTTGTCAATCCCGAGCTATACTAATAAAGCAATAAATCTATACCAGGGGTTGTCAATCCCTAGTTGAGCTACGAAAACGATAAATCAAAGCGATAAACAAAAGCATATGCAATCATATTATTCATAGGGTTTGTCAATCCCTAATCTAAATCTAATTGCAAATAAACGAAAGCAGTAAATCATTAAGCAAATTAAACCAACGAAACATGAAAATCCAATCCACTGTCACTATGAATTGAATTGACAAGAATCATCAAACATTAAACACTATGAAATTAATTCCAATAGAACTGATAATCCAAAGCATAAACTAAATTATTCGATGAAACAGAAAACATGAATTAAACTAAGAATTGTATCTGTCATGTTGCCTGAGGAATCACCGGAGGAAATCAAGAACAAATTTGGAGAATGGAAGTGTAGAGAGGGCGGTCTGGCGCTGAAACAAAAACCAAGAACCCCAAACTCAAACCTAAACGCTGATATATATAATAAATGAGAGTGAGCGGCATTCGTAATGAACGACGCCGTAAAACATTACGCTTTCAATATGAACGGTTCAAATGAACGTCGTGGAAAATGTGCGCTTGGAAAGGGCGCGTGTGAACGCCGGTTGAGGTGGCCGGGCGACGGGAGAAGGGCGCTGGTAAGGCGCCACGGACGGCGCGAAAGGGCGACGGGCGCGAAAACGCTGGGCGCTGAGTGGGCGAGGGACGCCACGGGTGCGGGATGGCAGCTGGCGCTGGGAGGCGCTTGGGGCGAAGCGCCACGGGCGCGGCGAGCGCGGACTGACAATGCTGGCCGACGCGGCGGGCGGGCGCCGCGGAGAGCGTTGGGGAGATGCTACGCGGCGATGGGCGCTGGCGCTGGGCGGACGCCGCGAGCGAGCGACGCAGGCGGAGCGGGCGAAGACGCGACGATGGCTGAGGAATGAGCGCGTTCAAAATTGGGAACGCTGGCCGATCCAGCCACGGCTGGTGGCCGAGTCGCGTGCGAGGCGTGCGGGAGAATACGGGCGCTGCGCGCGGTCCGCCGAAGAGCGGGCGCCGCCGCCGCAGGCGGCCGAGGCTTGGCTGATGCGTACGACGGGGAGTCGGCGCGACTTTGGTCGTTCGACCCGCTCTCCTTCGTCTCAACTCCGATTTACGCACGGTTTTCGTCTATTAACTCCTGTCATAATGCTCTTCAATATATTTGATTCTTGGGATCCACCATCTTATTTTCTGCCGTTTTCCTACAAAACATCGACACGAACGGAGTAAGTCCGAATCAATAAACATTAATCAAACCAACGACATAAATAGGACAAACCATAGAAAATGACACGTAAAACAATACCAAGAATTATCACAAAATCATACTAAACAAGAGACCACTCAAAGACCTGAAAGTCGTCTTTCGCCCACCAAAATGTCCCCCGCAGTGGGCTTCATGACACAACTTAAGGACTTGACTTTGCTCCTCATCAGGGATGCATCTTCTAACCACCTCGTCCTTCCCGAGTTTGAAAAGGTATGGATCATCCCAAAAGTAATTCCTGCATACACTAAAAAATCTCTTCCTTTCGAAGTTAAATCAGTCTCAAGGAGCCACAAACCAAGTAATTAACAATATCAAGATACCAAGGTGATGAATTGATTTCAAAGCATGCTCAAAAGGATAAGACTCAAGAAGACTCTCTGTGCGTGTAAAACAAAAGGACTCAAGACGAGATAAATGGTCACCACACCATTGTCACTACCCTTCCTATCTATAATTTCTAGATCAAATTCTCGCGAAGAAGGACCCAACGAATTAATCTAGGTTTAGCCTGAGATTTAGTCAACAGATATCTTAAAGCAAAGATGATCATCGTGAACAATTACCTTAGAACCAATGATATAAGCACGAAACTTATCCAAAGCAAAGATAACAAAGAAAAGCTCTTTTTCAAGAGTAGTGTAATTCACTTGAGCGTAACTTAAAGTTAAGCTAGCGTAATAAATCACACGTAACATTTTATCCACACGCTGACCTAATACAGCTCCCACACCATATTGCTAGCATCACACATTATTTCAAAGGTAGCGACCAATTTGGGGCAACAACAACAGAGGCGAGAGTCAATTTCTCCTTAAGTAAATTGAAAGCATGCAAACATTTTCATCAACTTGAAAAGAACATCTTGAGCAAGAAGATGACATAAAGGTTGGCTAATCTTAGAAAAGTCTTTAATAAACCTACGGTAAAACCCGTATGTCCTAAAAACCCTAATCCCTTAACATCAACGGGTGGAGGTAATTTCAATTACATCCACCTTAGCCTCACAACCTCAATCCCATTCTTAGACACAATATGTCCCAATATAATCCCACTCTTAACCATAAAGTGACTCTTTTCCCAACTAAGAGTGAGATTGCTCTCCACACAACGCTTTAACACACGATCAATCTTATCTAGGCAATCATGAAAGAAGATCCGAAAATCGAAAAGTCATCCATGAATACCTCGAGGAAATTCCAATCATCTCGAGAAGATCGACATCATGCATCACGAAGGTGCCCTGCATTGCACAGCCAAAAGGCATCCGCCGGTAAGCATATGTCCCAAAGGGACTTGTAAACGCCGTCTCGCTCGATCCTCCTGAGCAATTGCAACCTCGATAATAGCGATAATCCATCAAGAAAATGTAAATATTCATGTCCAAATTAATCTATCAAGCATTTGATCTATAAAAGGAGAGAAATGGTCCTTTTTGTCGCGCATTCAACTTGCGGTAGTCGATGCACATACGCCACCGTAGTAGCCCTTGTAGGTACCATCTCCCTTTCTCGCTCTCCACCACCGTGATACCTCCTTCTTGGGCACCACATGTATCGGGCTAACCCACTCACCGTCCGAGATAGGATAGATTAGCCCTCCATCGAGTTTCAAACCTCCTTCTTCACCACTTCACCGAGGATCGGGTTCGGTCTTCTTTGGGCATCAATCACCGGTTTAACTCCATCCTCAAGCGTGATGCGATGCATACATGTTGTCGGGTCGATCCCTTAATGTCGGCAAGACTCCACCCAAATGCCGCTTATTCTCTTCGTAACCGAAACAGCTTCTTCTTCAACATCGAAGCTCGGAGGAGATTATTACCGGCTTTTCATTTCCTCCTCCAGAAGACATACTTCAAGTGCTTGGCGGTTCCTTCATTTCTAGAGGGCTTGGGCATACTAGCAACTTCACTTGCCCACTCTTCCTCGTCACCGATCTCGCAAAACTTCCTCGAGGCTATGTTCCCGCAACAACACATTCTCGCCAAGGGATCAATAGCATCAATGAAAGCACAATCATCAATCAATTAATGTAAGGAAACATCACACCGTCCCTACGTAAAAGACACTGCTTCACCAAGTACGGTCATTTTAAAGTGCCACCTTAATATCGACAGTGTATTGGTTCAGGCCATGAATGGCCTCCCCAATAACAAGATGTGTGCTCCTTTCCATCTTCTCTAACCTCACCAATTTCTAACACAACAAAATCAACGTGAACTATCAACCCACCTACCTTAACTAAAATATCCTCAATAATACCCTTCGATATCCGACTTTGACCTATCTGCTAGTTGTAGACACATGCGAGTGGGTTTAAGTTCGCTTAATTCTAATTGTTTAAAAATCGAATAAGGCATCAAATTTATCCCGCCCCCAAATCAAGCATGCCGGAAGCCTCCTTACCATTACCTAGAGCAATTTTAATGATAAACCACCGGTCCCGAGTTTGGGAGGTAATCGATCGCAGGATGGAATTGGTCCTCGAGACCACGACCTTCTCATATTCTCCAAACTTCCTTTTCTTTGAAGCCGGCTCCTTGAAAAATTTGACGAAGTCGGCATTTCGATCACGTCCAAAAGAGGCAATTGACATTCACCTGGGCAGAGTTTGTAGAACTCGTTAAACCGCCGATCTTGTTTCTCATTTCTTAGCCAAAGGAAAGGTATCGGAGGAGTGTAAGGCTTTTGTTTGCTTTATGCGATCGGACCTCAAGATCCTTCTTAGTTTCTACATCTTGAGATTTCTCCCACCTCATTCTCGGATTTCTCCCCACCGCTTCTCGGATTTCTGATTTCTCCCCACCTCATTCTCAATCACACGACCACCTCAAAACCCAGAATCGCTCGGGCTTGATGGGTTGGCTAGGAGCTTCCCCCACCGTTCTTTGCCGCAGAGCTCGCTCGCCTGTGCTAGCAACCGCCCATTTGCGCCTCCAAACGCTTGTTTGCGGATTCTGGGCATCCATCCTTTGGGCGAAAGCATCCATCCTCTGGGCCATCGCATCCTCAAATGCCGGTCTCGAGGTGGCGCGGAGGTGCCTCACGACATCATTGCCATCGCGGGTATTGCCGATGCGAGAACCGCGGTGGGGTTGTTGTGCGGTATTGCTTCGCTGTTGAAATTGCCGTGGTCACGAGGTCTTCTCAATGGGCGCCTGATTAGAACTTGCCTCGACTCGATTTCTCCACCCCACGTTAGGTCGATTCTCCACCCCGAGACAAATCAAGGTCGATTAGACTCGAGCTCAGCTGTCGGGGTTGGAACTTGCATGGCATAAAGCTTCGCTCGCCTCACGAGTCGGGTTTCATCCTAGGGCACGATCAACGTTATGCCCGGTTTCATTGCAAATTCCACAAGGCTCTAAGAACTCCTCGTCTTGGTTTGGTTGATCAGGCTTAATTTCAGCTCTTGTACTCCCTCATCAACTCAGCCACTTGTTTAGTCATGTCGTGAAGGGTTCACGCACGAGCCTTGCTCTCCCACCCTCGACCGGACTTCATTGTGAAGTAGCAGCCATGGCTTCAAAATGTCGACGATATCCATCGCCGCCCTAGAACCGATGTCTCCACCCGCAGCGTTGTCCACTATGTATTGAAACTTTGAGTCAATCCATCATAGAAGAATTGATACAAAATTTCGCCCTGCAAGGCATGATGAGGACACTTTGCAACAAGTCCCCGAACTGCTCCCAAGCTTCATGGAACGGCTCGTCACCGTCTCGATTGAAAGTCATGATCCGAGACCTCAACTCGACTCTTCTTGTTCGGTAGTATTGTCATGAACTTGTCTACCACGGCGCTTCGCCTCGCAGAGTTGGCGGAGAGCCGTAAACCAAGACTTTGCTCTATCTTTCAGGGTGTACGGGAAACACCGCATCTTCAGCTGATCTTCATTTAGTCCTCCCAGTGGGAAGGACTGCAAAACCGAGCAAAACTCTCTTATAAAGCCCAAAGCATCCTCACTAGCAAGCCCATGGAAAGTAGGCATGAGTGAGAAATGGTTCGGTTTCAACTGTAATCTCGGTCATTGGTCCAAGAACAATTGGGGACGAGCCGCCCCAATCACCGCCTATAAAATCACGCAGAGCACGTGCATTCTTACCCATCTCTCTCAACGGGAGTATCTTCAACAACCGGGTTGATCCGTGATAAACCGCTCGACCGCCACCACTCGAAGTGGTACCAAACTCCTCCGCTCCTAAAAGCGACCTTTAGTTCTTCGAACGTGGTCCAACGGGTTAGCAAATGTCTATTTAGATCTGCAAGCGACCTAGCATACAAAACACTCAAACAAGAAAAGATCACACGAATGGAGAATAACAAAATAAAACGAAGAAACACGGAAAACAATCAACACAAACAATACGCTTAAAGTTTTCAAGAACGGCGCCAAAATTTGTTCAACCAAAAGTATACTTTCAATTGACTCGCAATCGCACGAGGTGTTATAGTAGGGAAAGCTAACCCTAGTCGCCTCTCAAGGAAAACTTAATCAGGCCTAATGTTCGTGTTGCTCATGTAAAGCGATTAAATCCTAAACACTCTAATACCAATAAGGGATTTTCAAACATACGAGGAATCAAACACAGAATTAAACAAAGAAACCTAAGCCGTGGTTGTCAATCCCGAGCTAAATTACGAAACAAAAGATCTAAACTAGAGGTCACAAACCCTAGATGATTAACTACCAAACATAGGAACAAGAAATAAATCAAAACAATTAAATTAGATCTTCAAACAAGGATCAATGAAATTCAACAAGGAACGATTAAACATGAATTTAAAGTTCAACACCACTTGCATAGAATTCGATTATTAAACCCGGAAAAGAACTAATCAAGAACCTAATCAAGACAGGGAATAATCGAAAGCGTAACTAATCAACATGTAAACGAATGATCAAGAACAATTGGAACAAAAGTCGATCAATTACTTTCAATCCAAACCAAAATTACACAATGTATTGCAAGAATCAGAATAAAATTACCGACGCTGTTAGAATTCATAAACAAACAGAGTACCAATGTGAACTAATGTCCGATTGGAACAAGTCAAGAACACTACATCACAAGAATGGCGAATGAAAAATGTAAAAATACGTAAAGTCCGACTTCCGAAAATAACCTAAAATAGGCTATATATAGGAAGGCAACCGAGTCCGGCTGAAAAGAACGCGCCAGAGAGGGCGAGGCGTCTTGGCGGGCGAGGCGCGGGCGAGGCGCGCGGGCGAGGCGAGGCGGGCGCTCGGACGAGGCGAAAGCGAGGCAGGGGAGCGAGCGCCACCCCGAGCGCACGAGTAAATTGGGAACGCGCCGGAGTGAGCGCGCTCAGATCGCTGGGCGAGTGGCGAGGGCGCGGGCGGGCGGCGGGCGGGCGGGCGGCGGCGCGGGCGGGCGGCGGGCGAGCAGCGTTCACTCCGAGGCGAAGGAAATTGGGAACGCGCCGGAGTGAGCCGGCGTCAGCATGCGCTGCAGGACGGAGGGCGCTGGCTGGCGGGCGGCGGGCGGGCGTGCGGCGTGCGGCGCGCGCGGATGCTCGGCCATGCGACGGGTCGTGGCGCGACTTCAATAATTGCTTGTTCTCCTTCGTCCGAACTCCAAATAGGATCCTCTTCGCTTATGAACTCCTATCGCGATGCTCTTCATTATACCCGATCCTGGTAGATAGATTTCATCTTATTTAATGCCGATTTTCTGCAAAACATTGAAACGAACCAAGTAAGTCCGAAACGATAAATAATAATTGAACTAACGGCATAAATGTGATAAACTAATGAAGACAACATGCAAAAACAATACCAAGAATCAGCACAGATTCATACCAAACAAAGGCAAAACGAGTTCTCGAATCTTCGTCAAGGAAGAAGGATGGTCACCGAGTACGATCACTCGTTCAATCGTCTGTCGCGTTACGCTACGCACCTGGTCGGCATAGAGGCTGCCAGGGTAGACAGGTTCAAGAGAGAACTCCGATCAGAGATCAGAATTTGGCTCGTCAGTCAGGGAGATCTGACGTATGCACAATCCTTGATCCGGGCATTAAACATTGAGTCAATGTTTTCCCAGGAAAGAACGATGCCACCCGGACAGTCAGCTAACGGAGGAAGAGGCAAAAGGAAATGGGAAGATCAAAGGAGAGGCAATCAGGTGTTCCAAGGGAACCAGAGCGGTCCAGTGATTCCGAGGAATCTGGGTATTCAGGAAAGAGAAAGGCAACCTTGGGGAAGGAATTTCCAACCCATGCGGCAGTGGGGACAAGGTGCGGAAAAGCCTTGGTGCTACAAATGACAGAGGAATCACTTGGACGAGTGCAGGCAAGGTAACACCGAGTGTTACCGTTGTAGAAAGTCTGGACATTACGCTCGAGATTGTCCATCGATATGAGGACCGGCGGTGTGGCCGCCAGTGAGACAGCATCCGGCTCCACAGAGGCAGAATCAAGCTCCGCCGAGGATGAACCATGGAGCAGGAGGTTATCTGAGGCCAGCAAACCAAAGGCCGCCGCAACAAGCCAGGTTGTACGCTTTGAATCAGCAGCAGGTAGCAAAAGCTCCCAAAAAACTTGCAGGTATAATCCATATGAGTGATATACCCGTTTTCTCTTTGTTTGATACATGAGCCTCACATTCTTTCGTTTCGAGAGTTGCATGTGAGATTGGAGAGTTGCATGTGAGAGGTTGGGTTTGGTACCCAAGGAATCACAGAGTATACTAGAAAATAGCATCCCATCAGGGGAAGTGCTAAAGGCAAAAGAGATTAGTCCGAACCAGGAAGTAGAAATCTGTGAGCAAAAGATCTTTGTCAATTTGCATGTCATCGAAATGGAAGATTTCGATGTCATCTTTGGCATGGATTGGTTGAAAAAGCACAGGGCAACTATACGTTGTCTAGAGAGAGAAGCTACTTTTCGAATAGCCAAAGGAGTAGAAGTTTGCTTCCACGGCATAAGGATGGGTGTTTCCGTGCCGATGATCGCAACACTGAAGGCAGTGAGGATGATCAGGAAGGGAAGCTGTCAAACTTTCTTGGTAAGTTTGACAGGGCACGCTGAGGAGCGCAAACAGTTGCAAGAGGAGCCAGTGGTGTGTGAATATCCGGATGTGTTTCCAGAGGACTTGCCAGGCTTGCCGCCTGATAGACAAGTGGAATTCACTATTGATCTGGAATCAAAGGCACCATACAGAATGGCACCTAAAGAATTGCAAGAACTGAAAGCGCAGTTGCAGGAGTAGTTGGATCTAGGTTTTATCCAACCTAGCGTGTCGCCATGGGAGAATATCGGTATGGATTTTGTGGTGAGGTTTCCAACGTCAGTGCGAGGAAACACCGCTATATGGGTTTTCGTCGACAGACTGACGAAGTCAGCTCATTTCTTATCGATTCGGATGACGTATGGGTTAGATAAGCTTGCTCAGCTTTACGTCAGAGAAATCTTACGGTTACATGGTGTGCCGGTATCGATTACGTCAGATCGTGACCCGAGGTTCATGTCAAGGTTTTGGAGGAGTCTACAAGGAGCCATGGGGACCAAGCTGAATCTCAGTACAACCTTCCATCCTCAAATAGACGATCAATCAAAAAGGACGATTCAGGTCTTAGAGATATGTTGCGAGCAATCGTGGCCGATGTTCCGACCAAATTGTTCTTTTCAGTCGCTCGCAATAGTACGAGGTCCTTATAGAGCGGTAAGGTCGACCCAAGTCGAATCTCTTGAGGAAGGCTTAACAGGGCTACGGTTCTATATCAAACACAAAAACAGAAAAGAAATACTGACGTCCTAAAATAAATGGGATCTGTCACGGAACGGACGAAAGCACGAAATAAAATAAAGTAGGGAAAACGAATGCACTTGGACAACAATAGGAATTGACAGATACGCGGAATTGGAGACGGTGTTCTAGGGCTCAAATCTATCTTCACTATTAATGAATCAAAGACCAGTACACAATGCATAAAACACCCACGCCTCTCACCAAACGGTCAACACTAACTAATCTCTCGATTACGTCAACGTTAGACGCGAATTTAATGGCGGGGGATCTCTCAATCAACCTACCATCAACTACGAAGGATATTTTATTACAAAGCACACGATAGCGAAAACCCTACCCACATATATTAATTATTCAACAACAAACCAATCTCTCGATCACTTTCGTTGTCAAACTTATATTTAATATAAATCTGCTCTCGCATATCTTCATAATCAAACATAAGCACACAATCAACTTACACTATTCTTTCGAACACCATGTATGAAGATCATGAAATAAACAATTTATACGGATAAGAAAATCGCAAATCATCAACCCAACAATCATGATTTAAGAAAAGAACAATCCAACATATATTTCTCTACAAATCATAATTCATCTCATGGTAGAAATTATTCCAATCTCAATTACATAGACATAATGAAAACGAGAAAAAACTTACAACCATTCATAGACAAATTCGTCTTCCAAATCCGGAATCGTACAATCCCAATTGTTAATCCAAGTACAAAATAATTAAAATGGAAAGGGAAAGGAAAAGAAAGGAGAAAAGAGAAGAGTAAATCGCGTGAGTGGAGAATTTTTTTGTGTTTTCTGGTTCGAGTAGTATTTTCCCATGAACTTATTGTTCTACTAAGTCGATCGCAATAGTACAAGGTCCCTATAGGGTGGTAAGGTCGACCCAAGTCGAATCTCTCGAGGAAAACTTAACAGGGCTTATGATGTGTTACGATAAAAACAGTAAATCTAAATCCTAAACTTGATTGGGGGGGTGCTTAACTAAAATTGACAGGAAATTGAATCACGCAAACGAATCAAACGAATGTTCCAAGCAGTCCAATAGCAATAGGAGTAATTCAAGAATGTGAGAAAGACTAAGGTATTAGGGTTCTTGGCCTTGATTAATAGATTTATGCTTGCTTAAGAAATCTACCTACTCATGCAATCCTCAAACCTTAATCCAAACACTCGACTTTCGTTCCGTGGATTAAACCTAGGTTATCAAATTTCACAAATACATAAACTATTAGAGTACCCGTTTCGGTAACCTCTAATCCAATTGATTCCTATGATGCAACGTATCTATCTCTCGATAATACACGAAACATAAACAATTAAATGGTGATCAATCACTTAACAATAAACCCTAAGATTCAATTGGTATACTCAATCAAAACAAATAAACAATCAATCAATTTGAATCACCCAACCCTAGAAGAAGATTAGTTCATGCTCATCTCATGGATCAAATAATTGAAATCAATAGAAATCATTATTCAATAATTCAACGGAAGAAAAAGAGAATAACAATTCTTACAATCGCAATAGTCGTTGATGAATTTCTTCAATCAAAGTTCTTGAATCAATCAAATGTAAAGGAATTACTTCGAAAATAAGGGAAGAAATTCAGTGCATGGAGGAGCTCTTGCGAGAATAAACTAACGAAATAAAAATAAGAACTAGGGTTTCACCGCGTTTTACAACATATATATAGAGCCCGAAATTTCTCGCCCAGCGCCGGACGCAGACCCAACGCCGGACGCGTGCCGTTCAAAGTTAGACGAAATACGGGTCGCCAGTCACGGACGCTGGCGCGGCGTGGAAACGTGAGCGCTGACCGGCGATGCCGGCGTCGGACGCGGTGCCCACCGACAACTTCAGCTCGGCACCCAGCGCCGGACGCAAGCCAGCGCTGGACGCGGGATCTCTCTGGACAACTTCAAATCAGCGCCCAACGCCGGACGCATGACAGCGTCAAACGCGGGCACTTTTGGGCAATCTTCGCTTGGGCACCCTGCGCCGGACGCAACCCAGCGCCGGACGCGGGCGCCCACTGGACCACTTCAGCTCACCGCGACACGGCACCCAACGCCGGACGTACTCAAGCGTCGGACGCAGGCTTTCTCTGGGCAATCTTCACGAGCCAAGACGCACCCAATGCCGGCTGCGTCGAGTCCGACGCTTGGGTGCATTTATATGCTCCAATTGCTTAAACGCGATCATTCCCCTACACAAAATGAAAACAAACATGATTTCACTCAAACATATTCAAAACTAAACGAATAGGAATCAAATTGTTTCAAACAAATAAAGAAAAACATAACAAAAATATGCAAAACAACTCCACCACACTTAACTCTTTGCTTGTCCTCGAGCAATTAGTTTCTTGAAAAGAATGGTACATATCAAATCAATGCTTCAAATAGGATCAATCACATATTCCCTTCTTTTCAATGCATCTTAATAATATAGTGCTCAATATAATGATCCTCATTCATCAATACAAACATGTGACTTATCATAGAATAACTGTGCTTCGACTCAAATATGATTTCAGACATCAATATACAACTCACATGATTCCCTTAAATGTAAGACATCCCAATGATAAAACTAAATAAGACATGTGGGACTTAAAACCGATTATAGGATAATATTCGTTAGGTGAAACCTTCAAGTGATATACTCAAGTATCCTAACGTAGTTATCTATACCCATAGCATAGAGTCTCCATTCGAGAGACAACACAAGCAAGAGGGGTAGAGCCCCTTATTCGAATTTTAAGCCCACTTATTTCACAACATAACTTTCATTTTTTTTCAGTTTTTTTTTTCATTTTTTTTATTGGAAAAATCATACAAAATAAGGGTCCCATGTATGAAGCATATAACTACTGATCACACACATTGTCTAATCACAGCTTTCTAATCATGTCCCACAGTTCAAATCAAACCCTAAGTTTCATCACACTAAAAACCATATTTACCAAGACGAAATGAAATTCAGATCAAAACATAATTAATTCAACTTAAAGCACAATTCTTCACGCACCATTTCTTTCAAGAATATAAAATCATCTCTTATCCAAACAAAAGCTAAGGACAAAACAAAAATGACAAGACGCAAACAAAACAGAAAACGACACCCCCCACACTTAAAACAGGCAAGGTCCTCATTGTAGATAATATAAGAGTATAGTAGAGGCGACTTCCCTGAAAGCGATGAAACGGAACGACGGGTCATCAAATCAGAAATAAAACCTACAAAACACCAAAACAAGACAAACAAAGAAACTAAAAGCCTAACGAAACAAACGAAAAATAGAAAAACACATACACTCCAATAGTGAAGAATCACTATTGGTCAGACGGCGGTGGTGGAGGTGGAGCGCCATGAAATGTAGTCCACGCTGCTCCATCGAGCCTCAAGAGCGACCATGCGCCGATTCTCGCTCAATCATCCGCGATTATACTTATTCCAGTACCGGTTACGCTCATGCCATAACTGCTACGCTCGTCAAGATGTTGATTTTGCTGATCAAAACGAGAGTAGATATCTTGACGAAACTCGATCAAGTGGCCAGCTAATTCACTTCTGAACTGGCCCAACTCTTCACGTATAAAATTAAACCCTTGCACCGATGCATCTTGCTGAAAAGGAAACTATGGATGACTGGGATCGGCGTTGCTCTAACTGGCTCAGTATCCTCTCTTGCCTCGTCACCCTCATCTTCGGATGCAATGGTGGTGTCAAAAATGGCTATATCACCCGAAGGTGCATGAGTAGTCCTGCACCTGCTGCTTGAGCTTCTGCGAGCTGCGCATGCATATACCTCTTCACGCAGTTCCTCAACTCATGAGGTACAAGAGTTGTCTCGTTATATGCAAAAGGGGCACCTCGGAGCTCACTAAGATCAATCGTCTTAGGTCTTATCAGATCTTGCCCTGGAATATGTCCTCCTTTATTATTAATAATCCCTAAATACACTGACAGACCAGTAGGGATTTGACACAAGGTTGGCCGACATTTCTTACACCGTTGAAAAAGCTGTAAATGTTCCCATATGAAAAATGTTGGCGAAACCTTTGTCTTATTGACTGCGCAAGTGAGCAAGAAGGCCTCAGCAGTGTTGACCTTATTGGCCAGCTCATTCCCGAAGACATTAAAAGCGATAAACTTATGCACCATTGCCAATGCTGGATCCTTAATAAATCCACTCGGCATTCCTACAGATGACCAGTTGTTAAACCCTGATAATTCCTGCCAAGCTTCTCTGATCGCTCACTTTTCTAACACGAAAACGTGCAAGTATATAGGTAAGACGAGTATCGTATCCACATGGATTGTATCACGAAAACATAGAAGCTAGCTTAACGATAATTCATCATTATTCGCACGTAAATTGGGTGAGAGGTTTAAGGGCTTGAATTTAATCCAAAGCAAAGGTAACCATGCAGAAAATAAAAGAAAGCAATAAAATCACGGATGATAAAACAGATAAGAAAGACTAACCCTAGGGATGCATTAATCCTATCCACAACGTATGTTTATCCTGTTTTCTATTAGCCAATTTTAATCCAGACAAGATGAAAGATCACATATATAACCAACAACTTCAGTTACGACAATTGCGGCAGTAGATTACGAGTTTTCCCTACCATTCTAGGTGAAAACAAGCAACTCCAAACAGATCACAAAGAATATGCTTCCTACGAATATCCTATCTCAGCTACGACTCAAGGTTTATTCGTATCATGCATTAAAGATCGATTGACAATTAACACAGTTACGTCATTAACTGGCAACTAGATATGCATCAAGATTGATCAGAAATTAATACATATAAATAAGCACCAAGAATCATGAATCAATGCCTCGAAGGTAAATAGCGATAACAGGAATCACAACATATAGGATCGAATCATGCAAACCCTAGGATTAGAACGGAAAATTTCCTAGACATAATAAACGGAACAAAATACGAATAAATCATAAAAATGGAAATTAAATGCATAAAACCCGGATAAAAGCATTGGATGAACAATCGTTGGTCTTGAATCCAATCCCAAGCGATAAACGGTAAAAGACGGAAAACGATCGGACAAAACTTTCCAATCGATAACAAAGCGATAAACTAAACTAGAACAACGGAAAATTAAAGCTAGAACTAAACGGGATGAAAACTAAGGACTAAAAGCTGTGGCGAGGAAAAGTCGTGGAAAACGTGTGCGGGGCGTGCGGGTCTCGGAGGCGCGAGGGAGGCTTGCCCTATTTATAGATAAGGGTGGAAACCCTAATTTGCGTGCCTGCCGCCACGCCTCGCGACCGTGGCTAGCGTCGCTAGGCATCATCCCGCGCGCTCCTCTCTCTCGCATCTGATGCTCGCGCTCGCCAGGGTAGCCTCGCGGCCTGACTAGCGATCGCTAGCCATGGCCGCAAAAATTAGGGCAGAATGTATCTCAGTGTTGGGCGATCCTCGCGTGCACTACTCGCAGCCGTGACTCCTCTGGGCGCTCGCTAGGTTGAACCTCGCGACCAGCCTGGCGACCGCTAGGCTGGTCGCTAGAAACTGGACAGATCGCTATTTTCGCCTCGTGCTTCGTTCATTGCTTCGATTATCAACTCATAAACCTACAAAACACCAAAATAACACCCAAGAGCAGTATCTTCTAAAATAGGTAAAAACATTACGATCCGATACACAAACGCATTTAACAGATCTAAATTCATCTTTAAATATCATTAACGTGTAAAACGTGCGTTTATCACACCCCCAAACTTGAAGCATTGTTTGTCCTCAAACAAAAACAGAACAGAAAGCCAAACGAAGGACACAACAATAGATCAACGAGATTAGCAAAGGCGATAAACACAATCAAGCCTCGGAAATATCTTTCAACGCTCGAAAATATTAGCACACATGACGACATTAATCAATTCAACACGAACAAAGATTGAAAGCAAAAACTCATTTAGTTCAACCCTCACAAAGGCATGTGTGTAAAATATAGGATACACTCAACTCATAAGGAAATGTAGGACGTGTATACACTCAACGATCAATGCAATGCAAAATCTTACAATAGGATTGCCATTTCTCTAATATCTCCACCGCGTCAAATGTGTTCAAATAAGGATCAAAAATGTCTTTTCATAGGTTATAAAGTAGGCACATTGGTTAAGGTAGGATAATATATGGCTAAGTGACTCGATAGAATTCCAAGCACCCCCATTTATACTTTTCGACACATATGGACTTTGTCCATTTTCCTCTTCTTTTCCAACGTGCTAAATCGACGTTTTATCCCTCATAAGGTACCTATACTTTGATTAACGACCCTTTATGCTCAAAACACATAATAAACTTATCATTGCTTTTTCTTTTCTTTTCTAGAGCTTATAGGGTTTATCATTCACAACAAAGGTACTATTCTTCACCACAGATGTACTTCTCTAATAACAATATTTTTTTTCATAACTACATCAAAATTTCAACCCCTTTTGGTTCCCATATCCATCCTCACCTCCTATCATCCGGTTAATCGAAAGAATCAGACTAATAAAGGCTCAAAGAAGGCGACAAATGATAGATATTATTGGGCTAGTGTTTGGGTAAATATGTGGTTGACAAAGATGGCCTTTTATCCTATCCAAATTCGAAACACATATTGCAGTCTCGACACAGAAAAACGGCAAGTTCTAGAAGAGAATCACATGCATGATATCACACAATTAAAAGAAACTGTATCAAGATGTTTATACAGTGAAGCTCAAGTCTCACGGGTTAAGCAAATGGTGAAAAACAACAAGTTTAAGCAATCTCAAGTCGTTAATGTTTCATTTTCTAACATATCATGTGCACTATCATTAAACTTCACAAAAAATTTCTATCGTCATTGGCCACATGGATTAACACACTTCACTTAACTCGTTGATCGACAGACACAAAAACGAACAGCAAAAAAAAACACGACAAAAGACCCCAAAGCATAACAACTTAACAAAACAAAGCAAAACATAAGAAAGACTCTCAACCAACTCACACTCGAACACTCCCCCCCAAACTTATTGTCAACAGTGTGCAATGGAGGCAATAAGGTTTGCAGAAGAGAGTGATTGGGAGAGATCTTACCTCAAATGTCGCGCTACTCCGGTAGTGGATAGAATCCTCGCCATTGATGATATACCTTGGGGCTTAAAAATGGACAAACAAGACACAACAAAACAAAGAAAAACAAAAACACGACAAAAAGCAACACAAACGAAAAACAAAACAAAACACAAAAACAAAACAAGAAAACATTGGGTTACCTCCCAACAAGTGCTTAATTTAACGTCTTTAGCTAGACCATCACTAACCTTTCTCAATCCGGCGTTTTGGTGGCAACAGAAATCTTTCCCAATTTGTGGATTCTCCTATACTTAGCATTCACGGATGAGCACCACTGACTATGAAAGTGCCCCCCCCAAACTTGAATGATTCACTCGGAGTTCCATGCGAGTCCACTTCTTCCTTCTCGCAGCTTCCTCGGTTGGTCGAGTACCCTAAGCCTTAGCGACTTGTGCAGCAGCAGCATCGTGATCGAGTAGCAATCTTAGGCTTTTCATCGTCGTGTTGCTTGATGGCGTCATATATGGAAATCTTGAGCTCCTCATCGTTAACACGAAACGTGAGATTACCTTCCTGCACATCAATCAAAGCACGACCAGTTGCTAGAAAAGGTCTGCCCAGGATTAGTGGTTGTTGTTTGAATTCGGGAATATCTAAAATAATAAAATCGGCAGGAAAAACAAAGTCCCGAATTCTTACCAACACATCTTCGACGATACCTTTAGGATATGTGACTGACCTATCAGCCATCATCAGTAAGATCTTTGTCGGCTTCATCTTTCCTAGGTGCAGCCGATTGAATACGTTCAAAGGCATCAGATTGATGCTCGTCCCCAAGTCGCACAACACATTTGGAAAAGTATGCTCGGTGATCTCGCATTCTAACGTAAAACTGCCGGGATCCTTCTGTTTCAGAGGCAGCTTCTTCTGCAAGACGGCACTGCATTCTTCGGATAGGGTAATTTTTTCAAATTTCCCCAATTTCTTCTTGCTTGTAAGCGCGTCTTTTAAAAATTTCACGTATCCCGGCATGTTTCGCAGCGCTTCAAAGAGAGGCAAATTGATTTCAACTTTTTGAAAAATCTCTTTGAAACGAGCAAACTCCTCGTCATATTTCGATTTGGCTAGTCGACTCGGAAACGGGACCGGAGGAGTGTACATGCGAAGATTTGCTTCTGGGGGTTCCTCGCAGTCGACCTCGCGATCACCGGTCGTCGCGAGGATCCGCTCTCGCCGCAATCCTTCTTCGCGTGCGAGCTTGGGCGCGAGTTCGCTACCGACTCTTCATCGAATACCGCGGTCGCGCCGGTATTGGGCCGGGTCGCCGCGAACAAATCACAGGGTGCGCATAACCGATGGCTCGTGGTCGGGTGCGTGGGCGCGTGCTCGGTCGCGAGTGTCGTGGACAATCTTACGACTCGCGATCGGGTGGCGGTCGCGAGCTCGGTCGTGAGTTTCGCTTGATTGATTGCTTTCTCTGTATGGCTTGGGTAAGCTTGTCCTCCTCGCCCGGATGGCGGCACCGATTTTTCGGTTCACCAGATTACTCGGAAATTGGCCCGTCTTTTGTTGTGCATTCAATTGTACGGCTACTTGACCAACTGATTTTCCAACATCTTTACGTGTTTCCCCATAGCCGCCACAATCGACCCGGATGAGTTATTTTCACCCGGCATCGCTTATAAATGCACTCTGCTGAGTCGCCATCCATTGCACCATATCTTCTAAACTTGGCTTCTTGGCCTTGGATCATACCATTCTGCACCGTGAAGCCTTTTGAGGTTCTTGAAAATTATTCGGGTTGGCATACGACATGTTCAGATGATTTCTATTGTTTGGAGTGTATGCGGATTCTCCTCGACGGTTCCATTGATTTATAAAATGTACGTCCTCCGCCTCAATCTGCTCTTCAACAGAGTGAATTGCTTCATCACTCGTCAGATCTCGAATCGCCTCGACGGCCACCGCTTAACCACCGGTGTTCTCTCCATTGGCCATTGATAGCTGTTGGCAGCCATCTCCTCTAAAATACTGGCTCGCCTCGTCTCACTCGTCGGCTCAATAAATAGCCCCCGCCGACGCATCCACAATGCTCCTCGTCTCGAAATGTCACCCTTTGAGAAGCTGCGTGATTTGTTGCTCCTTGGAGAATCCATGCTTGTGGACATCGCCTCAATAGACCTCGAATCTCTCCCATGCCTCGAATAGTGATTCGTCGTGGTTTTGGCAAAATGGGATATTTCGAGATGATGATCTTCTACGCCGGCGGAAAATATTTCGAGAGAAACTTCTCGTAAAGTTTCCCCCAAGTGTCAATGCCAGTTCGGTCCAAACTCTTGAACCAATCTTTCGCATGGCTGCGCAATGAGAAACCGAACATGCGCATCCGGATCGTGTCTTGTGGCACCCCATTCTGTTTGATGGTGTCACAAATATCGAGAAAGGTCTCGAGATGCGTATTCGGGTCTTCAGTGACTCCTCCCCCAAACTGCTCTCCTTGCACCATACTGATCAGGGCCGGCTTCAATTCAAAATTATTTGCGTCCACGTGCAGGCCCCATCCTCCTCCTTGGAACTGTTCAGTAGGAGGTCGGTACATAAAGTTCAGCGGTCGCGTCTCTGGGGTAGGGACAAGGAGTCCCATATTCGCCATCCGCGCCGCATCTCGCGAAATCGGCCAAAGATGCGTGCGTAGCTTGCTCGGGGTGATACCCGTTTATCGGATTAGCTGCCATTTCTTGCCGCTCTCCTCTCGTCCTCTTCTCCTTTGAGAGCTTTCGATCGGGATCTAATAATATTTCAGGAGGTCCCTGAGATCTTGTACGCATAAACTACCTGAGAAAAGAGAGAATTCAGCTCTTGCAAAAATAAATAAATAATAATAATATAACTTGAATTAGTAAATCCAAATCATCAAATTATTCCTATGCAATCTTAACAATCCCCGGCAACGGCGCCAAAATTTGATCGCTCACTTTTCTAACACGAAAACGTGCAAGTATATAGGTAAGACGAGTATCGTATCCACAGGGATTGTATCACGAAAACATAGAAGCTAGCTCAACGATAATTCATCATTATTCAAGCACAGAAATTGGGTGAGAGGTTTAAGGGCTTCAGAATTTAATCCAAAGCAAAGGTAACCATGCAGAAAATAAAAGAAAACAATAAAATCACGGATGATAAAACAGATAAGAAAGACTAACCCTAGGGATGCATTAATCCTATCCGCAACGTATGTTTATCCTGCTTCCTATTTGCCAATTTTAATCCGCATAAGATGGAAGATCACATATATAACCAACAACTTCGCCACGACAATTGCGGCAAGAGATTACTTAGTTTTCCCTACCATTCTAGGTGAAAACAAGCAACCCAAACAAATCACAAAGAATATGCTTCCTACGAATATCCTATCTCGCCACGACTCAAGGTTTATTCAGATCATGCATTCAAGATCGATTGACAATTAATACGATTCGTCATTAACTCGGCAACTAGATATGCATCAAGATTGATCGAAATTAATACATATAAATAAGCACCAAGAATCATGAATCAATGCCGGAAGGTAAATAGCGATAACGAGAATCACAACATATAGGATCGAATCATGCAAACCCTAGGATTAGAACGGAAAATTACCTGAACATAATAAGCAGTAACAAAATACGAATAAATCATAAAAACAGAAATTAAATGCATAAAACCCGAATAAAAGCGTTGGATGAACAATCGTTGGTCTTGAATCCAATCCCAAGCGATAAACGGTAAAAGACGGAAAACGATTGGACAAAACATTCCAATCGATAACAAAGCGATAAACTAAACTAGAACAACGGAAAATTAAAGCTAGAACTAAACGGGATGAAAACTAAAGACTAAAAGCTGTAAAAACTGAGGAAAAAGCTGTGAAAACGTGTCTGGGGGCGTCTGGGTCTCTGGAGGCGCAAGGGAGGCTTGCCTTTATAGATAAGGGTGGAAACCCTAATTTGCGCGCCTACCACCACGCCTCGCGACCGTGGCAAGCGGTCGCTATCTCGGTCACTAGGCATCATCCCGCGCGCTCCTCTCTCTCGCGTCTGATGCTCGTGCTCGCCAGGGTAGCCTCGCGGCCTGACTAGCGGTCGCTAGCCATGGCCGCGAGAATTAGGGCTGAATGTATCTCAGCGTTGGGCGATCCTCGCGTGCACTACTCGCATCCGCGACTCCTCTGGGTGCTCGCTAGGATGAACCTCGCGACCAGCCTAGCGATCGCTAGGCTGGTCGCTAGAAACCGATGATCGCTATTTTCGCCTCGTGCTTCGCTCCTTGCTCGATTATCAACTCATAAACCTAAAACACCAAAATAACACCCAAGAGCAGTATCTTCTAAAATAGGTAAAAACATTACGATCCGATACATAAACGCATTTAACAGATCTAAATTCATCTTTAAATATCATAAATAAACGTGTAAAACGTGCGTTTATCACTCTCTTACATTGAATGATTGAGGTACACCACGTCCACCTGAAGTCGAAAATCCAAACACACCCTTCATAACACGAGGTGTGACAACATACTCTTGCCCCAACAGACGACAGGTCATAGTGTCGGATTCATCGTCAAAACTCATTGTGCAATAGAATTCAACCAATAAAGGAGAATAACAAGGCAATTCCATCATAGCATATTGAAGCAAGCCTAAACTCTTTAAATATTTTTAATTCTATCGTCAAGACCCAAGCTTTTCATCAATTGCCAATTAAATACACGCGGAGGAGTTATATCTTGATGGATAAAGCGGCGATGTAATACCCCGCATTTATGTAGCTGAGATTACCTTATAATTAAGAGCTTATAAGCGGCATTGCATCCTTAAGAAAACTTGTTTAAGCCGAAGCTTTTATATTAAGCTTCGTGTCGACAAAAATAGAATTTGATATTTATTTGAGATCGATTCGAGATAACCTAAGATAAGATTCTTAGGTCTTGTTTAGAATAAGAAGACCTAGATTCCAAGGGTCTTGAGACGATAGATACATGCTCAACTAAGTCTTGATTTTATAAAATGGAGAAATTTAACATTTTTGGTTTTGGGTGATATCGGCATTTGCCGATTAAACCCTAATCGTCGGCTAAATGTCCAAAATGGTTTTTGAGGACAAAAATATTTTTATAATCAAAGTTTGATGTTATTATATGATATTGAGTTTTAAAAGAGAATTTCAAGTAGAGATCATTTTATCGAAATTGAGATTTGAAATCGAACGATATTAATTAATAGACGCATTTATAACGGTATTATTTATAAAGAAGTGTACATTTTTGTAATTTCCATAACATGATTATTCATCATGTATTAAAGAAAAGGAAAATGGTGGAAATTTTGAGAATTTTGAGAATTTCTAGAAGTTGATGAATAATCACATTTATTTAAGAAAATGAAAAATAAAATAGATTTTGTTATTAAAAACACATAAATGCTTGGAGATCACTATTCATCTCCATTTTCTTCATTATTTTCGTGCCTCACACACACTTACACACACTAAATTTTTGAAAATTTCATACTCCATTTTAGAAGATCCAACCGCTGATTTTCAATCCGTCTTCAATTAATGTATATCTCAATCTCTAGAATACATTTATGGTTTGAAAATTTGAAAAGCATCAACTTATGATCATGTTAAATTTTCGGTCATGTTGGAATAATTATGAAGGAAATGTTTTGTTTGAATAATTCTTGATTCTATGTTCGATTTATCGCGATAAGTTGTTTAACGCCGAAATTTTGAGCATATGTTCATTCTTTGAATTCTTGTGATTTTCGAAAATTTTGGAGGATATGTTCTTGAATTTATGATGTTTATATGCTTAATATTCTTTCATATATGTGTTGATGAGTTGATATAAACGTGTTTTGAGCAAGAAAAACGTTTGAAATCGAACATATGCAAGAACCCCTATGTTGGCCGAAACCCTAGCTCCTACTATGTTGGATTTTTGATTTTATTTGATCAATTTGAGTTCATATTTGTATTTTATGATATGAATAAAGCTTAAAATGATTTTTTCGGATTTTTCTACCGATTTATTCAAAAGTTGAAAAATTTTAGTTTGTCAAGAAAAATTGTTTTCAAGGCTAAAGCTTTGATCTTTGTGTTTTGATGAAGGATTTATGATATCTAATGATAGTTGAGCATGCATAGAGGTTCATTGGTGTTAGATGATGTCTCGTGTAATTTTCGACGCCTCGGACATAGGTTACGTCTTAAGTGACGTTGGGTTTTCGCTAAGATGAGATAGTTTAAGTTTGTTGTCGAGTTTAATATACTCATTTAGACATATGGTGATGATTTGGTTAAGTTTGGTTGATTTGGTATTAAAATGGCGATCGCTTTATAAACGTTATTCGTCGAAATTTCATTAGAATTTATTTATATAAGATGTTTGAGGATCTGAATGACCCAAGTGTTATCGATCATGGTGACTTGATATTGAGAAATATAGTCGTATCGACGACTAAGATAAGTTATTTTCTTGATTGATTCTAGATAGCTTTTATGCCGCTCATGTCGAACGACTCGTCAAGTGAGAAGAAGAAAGATATGAAAGACAAAGGCAGTCTTGGGCGATCGCTCTCGGTGGGTAACTATTTTCAAAACAATATGATATGGTTATGCTTTACATACTTTCAAATGAGATGATATGCTTATGCTATCAGATATTTTCAAATTGATATGAAATGCTTTTATGTGAAAAATTTCAAAATTAAACGACTTGCTGCTTGAGCATGAGCATAAGAACGATGCATTACCTATCCACGAAATGAAAGAAAGAAAAGAAAGAAATAATGAAAGAAAGAATGAGGCCGTGGCATGGTACCCTTCGGGTCCATCAACACGGGTATGTTATGGTGTTTGAGATTTACCGACGTCGGATAGCGACCTTCGGGTCATAGTGTGTTTGAGAAGGAGGCCTACTTCTCAACACATAGAAAGAATCCGTGGATATGGGAAGAGAAAGTTATCAGCCGACATGAGAACATGCATATGCATATTTTATGATGATATTATGAAATGAAAATAAGTAAGTATTTATTTTGAAAAGCATGCACAGGTGTTATTTCACTAAAATCCTCGTATTGCTAATGTTATGGCAAGTCACCGATATAGCACTAAGAGCAATGTTTCATGTTTTCGGCGGTACCCACCGAGTGCATTTTTGTACTCACCGCATGTATTTCTAAACGCAGGTTGAGCTTGAGAGGATCTTTGGAATCGAATGTCGTGCAAATGAGCTTCTAAATATTTGACTCATAATGATAATATTCAATTGTTGATATTGTTCATTGATGACTAACATGTTTTGTTGCCGAGAATTATGTCATCACACAATTCTCAACCACACTTCTCGTTGTCGAACTTTGGCCTTCACCGCTTCTTGTTATGTTTTCTTATCTTCGAACCGCTTTACCTAATCTTGAGACGGATATTATTTTATTGTTATGGTCTTGGCATCGTTGTTACGCTGCCGACTTGCTTATGAGAACATGGATTCATTGAAATGCCTCTGTGATCAAGAATTTTTGAAAGTTCGTAATTATTTTGTTAGATCCAATAAGATGTATATCATATCTTGGATATGTTGTCGAACCATGCTTTGAAACATCGAAAGATTCTTATCATTGTTAAAGCATTTCTTGAATACATATATCTTAGTATGGTTATCCTTTGTTATTATCCGCTCCCCAACCGTTGTTCTTCTTCATTCGAACTTTTATTATGATTTGAGGACCTAGAATTAACCTTGTCAAATTTATTTCACTTTGAAACATAAAGTTTTGATTGTTTCATGATAAAATTTAGGTCACACATTGTGATCGCTTTGAATCATTGGTCATATTTGAAGACATTGATTAAAGATTTGTTTCTTAACCCATGTCACGGTCCAATTACTTGACTAATTACTTGGTTAAGTAGTCGGGCTGTGACAGGCGATGAAGAGTACCTTCCACAGGATTATAGATGGGAAAAGCGGCTGAATACATTATGCTGATGTCTTCTACGAGTTCCTCCATATGAACGTCATCATCTCGTAGATGACGGGAGCTAGATTCGCCAACTTGCTTCGTGCGGACCATATTGATCTTTGTGTGAGAGGTACTGGGCAAGGGTGAGTGGAACGCCGGATAAGGCTCAGTGAGTGCCAGACTAGATAACGCGAGCGCTGAGGAGATAGCACCGGACGGAGGCTTGAGAGCGTAAGGCGCGCGGTGCTGAGGTTAAAGCGCCGGACGGAAAAAGGGAGCTCGGCGCTGGGACACGGCATTGAGCGCGGAGCGTCGAACGGAGAAGATGGAATGCGGCGCTGAACGCGGCGTTGGAAAGTCGGAGCGTCGGATGGGAAGAGGGAGCGCGCGTTCTGAGAGAGAAAGTGAGTTGCTGCACGAGAGAGAAAAAAAAACTAGGGTTAACGCAAACCCTTTAAATAATTAAAAGATTTTTTTTTTATTATTTAAAATGGACCCGGCCAGCGCCGGTTTCATAGCGTCCGGCGCTGGGTGACCATCTCTGCCCATTTACGAATTTGAACCCAGCGTCGACTTCACCACGTCCGACGCCTAGGGTACTCCTCTGGACGCAATTTTTAGAAGCGCAGCTGCCGGTTTGCCTATGTCCGACGTTTCGGGTCTTGCTTCTGCTGCAAAATGATAGTTCACACCTCGATTTTTATTCTCCATACACCCAAGACTTCTAGATATATAACTCCTCAACCTGCACCACACAAAACAAAAACCAAGACAAAAACACAAACAAAAACAAAAACCAAAAGAAAACAGGAACAAAGCATGAAGAAACATGGGTTGCCTTCCACGAAGCGCTAGTTTTAACGTCGTCAGCCCGACCATTGGTTCCTCATTTTGTTGAATTTTGTCGGGCGAGAAGCTTCGATCCGACTCTCATTATCCAACGCGCCTCTGCTAGGCAGTAACCATACTCCGGTGAGTAAGGTGGTGGCTCATTCAACTTATCCTTGAATTGTACTTCACCCCGATCTTTCTTACACTTGGCTTGGAGTTTGGGGTCAGTCTTCTCATTGTCGATTTCTTTATGACCTGATTTATTGTCAACTTCTTCCTTAGAGATCTGTACATGCAAGACCTTATTCCCGTTCGAAGTATCAAGTGCAATGATAGAAAAACATGATGCAGTAGTAGAAACAGTAGAACTATCACTTGTACTACTAGCACGGAATGTCTCCGCTGCTCCCAAAACAAACAAGCTTATCAATCCTTTAGTAAAATCAATTAAGGTATTTGTTGTAGCCATAAATGGCCTACCTAACAACAACGGATGTCCACTCTTATGTTTTCCAATCTCTTATCCCATATCAATGACAACAGTATCAACTAAGACTAAAAGGTTACCCATTCTTATTAAAACATCTTCGATCATACCCTTCGGGTACCGAATAGTTCCTACTAATTCTAATCGCATCTTTGGTTTGTTTTAACTCCCCAAGTTTTAATGAGTTGAACAGAGAAAAAGACATTAAGTTAATCCCGACACCCAAATCAAGCATCCCCGATGCATATTTTCCATTATCAAAAGCAACATTAAGAGTAAAGCTACCTGGATCGCATTGCCTTGGTTTGGGTTGGTACGGAATGGGCTTCTTCTTCTTCTCAACTACCACTTTCTTCATATCCCCCGTTTTCTACCTTTCGACTATCAGACGGCTCGAAAATGGAACTGGTGGCTCGTAAACTCTGCGAGGCTTTTCTTCTTCTTCTCTGGTCTCTTCATCAATCTCGCACTTCTCATTTTCACTTCCATAAGCAGTAACAGCCTTGGCATGCTCCGATTAGCTGGAAACTTCCTTTTGGTCTCTTCTCACTAGTCGCTCAACGGTCGACCATCTGTCCACTTGAGTTAAGCTGTCCACTTGAGTTTCCACTCTTTTCAAAGATGCCTCCAAAGACTCAAATCTCAAGTTACTTGCTTGGATAAACGTATTTAGAGAATGCTCAAGCGATGGTTTATTGGGAGCATCAATTTGTTGCTGAGTTTCTTTGAGGTTCTTTATCGAACTGGGTACCCTAACTTGATCCTCTTGATTTTGACTCAAGAGAAGTTAGGATGATCTCTCCAACCAGGGGTTGTAAGAATTTGAGAAGGGGTCATATCTGGGCCTCGACGGATAGCCTTGCTGATTGCCTCTTTGGTACCCTTGTTGGAACCCTTGCATAGCATTAACTTGCACTTCTTCACATGCCATCTCATTGGTTCTTTGGCACATGTTGGCTCCATGCCCCGCTTTTCCACAAATACCACAAGTTTCCATCGACATCGCTTGTTGTGTTGGAATTGAGGTGATTTACGAGGCTCGGTTGTTCTCAATAGTTGAACTTGGCGAGTGAGATCCGCCAGATTCTTTGTGTCATTTCATAGTTGGTGTCACCTTTTTTGCTGCTGGTCTTCGTCTGCGACTTCTCCTTTGCGAGTTTGCGCTAGCGTCTCCAAAATCTCGACGACATCATCGCAAGATAGTTTCCAATGTCTCCTCCGGCCGCATTATCTATCATGTATTGAAAATCCATCGTCAATCCATCATAGAAAAACTGGTTGAGGAGCTCAGCTGGGTAATGGTGATGCGGGCACCGTCAGCTGTAACGACTTGAAACGATCCCATGCCTCATGTAGAGGTTCTCCAGCCATCTGCTTGAAGGTGGCTATCTGAGCCCTCAGCTCTTGTGTTTTCTGGTTCGAGTAGTATTTTCCCATGAACTTATCATATACAGCTTGCTAACTCGTCGCTGAACCGGTCAGAGACATCAACCATGTCTTGGCTCTATCCTTCAAGGTGTAAGGAAAACACCTCATTCTCAACGTATCTTCTGTGAGCCCGTTCAATGGAAAAGTGTGAACCACTGCATAGAACTCCCGGATGAAGTTCAAAGCATCCTCACTTGGCATCCCATAGAAAGAGGGTAGATGGTTGAAGTGAGTGGGCTTCAACTCGTAGTTTCGGGCCGGATCCCCGAGGACTATGCATGACGTTGTCACCCCAATGACGGGTTGAGCAAAGTCACGCATCCGTGGGTTTCCTTCATGGTTGACTCCTCCATTTGCTGCCATTTCTTCTGGCACAACTTCCTCACTTGGAGATCTACTCTCCAAATTCTCGTGCTCAACTGTCGCTGAACTCGTCTCACTTTCAGACGAGCTTTCTTCTTCCGAGTTCGAAAGATTAAAATCTCTCACCCTGTGAATGTTGTCGAATACTGGTGCCAACTTCCTTTTAAGACTTCGACGACCTAGCATACACAAACACAAGACAAGAAAACGGATTACGCGCACCTGTGGGAAGAAAATAACCAAACAAAAATAAAAAAAAGAAAAATAGAAGATAAGGAGGAGAAAATAACACAATCAAAAAGGCCTAAAGCCTTCCCCGGCAACAGCGCCAAAATTTATTCCGACCAAATTGTTCTACTAAGTCGCTCGCAATAGTACGAGGTCCCTATAGGGTGGTAAGGTCGACCCAAGTCGAATCTCTCGATGAAGACTTAACAGGGCTTATGATGTGTTACGATAAAAACAATAAATCTAAATCCTAAACTTGATTGGGGGGTGTTTAACTAAAATTGACAAGAAATTGAATCACGTAAACGAATCAAACGAATGTTCCAAGCAGTCCAATAGCAATAGGAGTAATTCAAGAATGTGAGAAAGACTAGGGTATTAGGGTTCTTCGCCTTGATTAATAGATTTATGCTTGCTTAAGAAATCTACCTACTCATGCAATCCTCAAACCTTAATCCAAACACTCGACTTTCGTTCAGTGGATTAAACCTAGGTTATCAAATTTCACAAATACAAAAACTATTAGAGTACCCGTTTTCGGTAACCTCTAATCCAATTAATTCCTATGATGCAAGGTATCTATCTCTCGATAATACACGAAACATAAACAATTAAATGGTGATCAATCACTTAAGAGTAAACCCTAAGATTCAATTGGTATACTCAATCAAAACAAATAAACAATCAATCAATTTGAATCACCCAACCTTAGAAGAAGATTAGTTCATGCTCATCTCACGGATCAAAAAATTGAAATCAATAGAAATCATTATTCAATAATTCAACGGAAGAAAAAGAGAATAACAATTCTTACAATCGCAATAGTCGTTGATGAATTTCTTCAATCAAAGTTCTTGAATCAATCAAATGTAAAGGAATTACTTAGAAAATAAGGGAAGAAATTCAGTGCATGGAGGAGCTCTTGCGAGAATAAACTGACGAAATAAAAATAAGAACTAGGGTTTGGTGCGTTTACAACATATATATAGAGTCGAAATTTCTCACCAATATCGGACGCAGACCCAGCGCCGGACGCATGCCGTTCAAAGTTAGAAAAATACGGTCACTCGGCACGGACGATATGCAAAGACCGGACGCTGGTGCTCATGAAACGGAGCCGCCCGGACGCGGGCGCCCACTGGATAACTTCAGCTCGACACCCAGCGCCGGACGCAAGCCAGCGTCGGGCATGGGATCTCTCTTGACAACTTCAACTCAGCGCCCAATGCTGGATGCACGACAGCGCCGGACACGGGCACTTTCTGGGTAATCTTCGCAGGCACCCGGTGCCACCGGGCGCAAGCCGGTAGCCGGACACGGGTGCCCATCAGACCACTTCACCAACGACACGGCACCCAACATCGGACGCACTCAAGCACCGGATGCGGGCTTTCTCTGGGCAATCTTCACGATGCGAAGACGCACCCAACATCGGCTACGTTGAGTCCGACGCTTGGGTGCGTTTATATGCTCCAATTTCTTAAACGCGATCATTCCCCTACAAAAATGAAACGAACATGATTCCACTCAAACATATTCAAAACTAAACGAATAGGAATCAAATTGTTTCAAACAAATAAAGAAAAACATAACAAAAATATGCAAAACAGCCGACAGATGAGGAAATTGGGAAGAGATACTACCTTTGGTGGAGTTTGCCTATAACAACAATTATCAGGCCACCATAGGAATGGCTCCCTATGAAGCGTTGTATGGAAGAAAGTTTCGATCGCTACTTTATTGGGATGAAGTGGGCGAGAGAAAGATGTTAGGACCAGAGATGGTTCAGCAGACGATCGAGGTTATCGATCAGATCAAGCGAAGGATTAAAGAAGCTCAGGACAGGCAGAAGTCCTATGCGGACAAGCGTCGTACGAATATTCAGTTCAAGGTCGGAGATCACGTCTTCCTTAAGGTTTCCCCGACGAGAGGAGTCATTTGTTTCGGGAAGTGAGGTAAGTTACGACCGAGGTTCGTTGGACCTTTTTGAAGTTCTCGAAATGATAGGCCCTATTGCCTATAGGTTAGCGTTGCCGCCTAGCATCGGAGATGTGCACGACGTGTTTCACATTTCTCAGTTGAGAAAGTACGTGTTCGACCCAAAACACATGATCAAGCATGATCAGGTAGTCCTTGCTCAGGATCTGAGTTACGAGGAGAGACCAGTGTCTATCTCGAAACTTGAAGTCGAGGAGTCGAGGAACAAGCAGATTCCGCTGGTGAAAGTCTTGTGCAATCACCATGGCGAGGAGGAAGCTACGTGGGAGTTGGAAGACAAGTTCAGGGCTTAGTACCCTGAGTTGATTCCGCCACGTGCTTGAAATTTCGGGGACGAAATATTTCTAAGGAATGAGGGATGTAATACCCCGTCCTTCCTAAGCTTCAGGTTTGCATGTCATGTTTTTCGAGAAAGGTTAAAAGGTTGACTTTTCGTTTCGATGATACGACTATCACGAAAACTCAGGCGTTGTGAAGAGTGCCTTATGACAAATTCATAGACACTAAGTATGCAGGTTTTCGACCACCCACGAAGGTTTGGCACTCCGGGGAAGTTATCGAAAAACCAAAATTTTCATGGGTCTTTTAAAAGCTTATCTTGTTTATAGTCGTTGTGTTCCGAATTTTATTTCGAGTCCATGGGTACCAAGTTTGTTGAATTTGGAGTCCGTTTACAAAAGATGTATCGTTTTTTGCGTTTTCGAAAAAGGGCCGCTTGCGTAAGCAGTTGTGCAACCCCTTGCTTTTTCCTATAAATAGATGGTTAGGGCCTTCATTTTCTACTTCTCTCTGTGTTTACGGACGAGCCGAGCAGCTCCAAGTACGCTGCAGAAGCGCTGGAGGAGTGGGGATCGAGCCGGGGAGGCTCGACGGCGGCATCATTGCGCCGCCGCACCACCACCGATCGCCCTCCCCAGTGGCCTGCTTCCATTTTTATCCTTTTCTTGTTTTGATTCCGTCTTTTAGTAGATATCAGAGCATAGAACTTGGGTTTCTAAAGAGACGGGATAAGAAAACGATAGAAGGCCGGCCAATTTAGCCGCCGACCGTCGCCGCCCATTACTGCCGCCGCCTTCTTATTGGACGCCGATTTGGTGGCCGACGGGCCACCTTTTGGCTACGGGCCCTTTAGGTTTTGAGTTTCGGGCTTTGTGTTCTTCTAAAGTACCTATTCCGTTTTTTTCGTTTTTCGTATTTCTGCATGGCGGGATGTTTTCCATCGTTTCGAGTTTCTAAAGGAAGTACATGCCCGGGTTATCCATCTTCAACATAGTTTGTCATTCCATGTTCGTCGTTATGCATATTGTTTATGTTTCCATTTTCATGCATCGGTTTTGGATGGTTTATCCTGGATTTTAGGATACGCATCGTTTTGAAGCTTCTTCGCTGCTAAGATTTGTGTCAACTTGCATGCATACATATTTTGAAGGTACGCAGTTATAGATCTTGATACCCTGAATATATTTCCCTTTGCATCGAGCTGATTTGAAAACCCGGAGAGTGCCAAATGTGGGTACAGAAAGTTAAAACCCTCGTTTCGCTTCGATCTTCATTTGGATCACATTGTTGCTTTGCTTTGTGGGATGTGACCCCAAAAGTTGTTCCATCTTGTTACCAGGTACCTACCAGTGCGATCGGTGAGGTTGTTGGATCTGTGGATATCTCCCAATTGACGTTTTCGACTGTTCAGGTTGGGTTATATATGCTTATTTTGAGTTATTTACTCTGATATTTTAAAAATAAAACATGTTTCGGGAAAATGTTTTAACGAATTTATTACTGTTCTCTGCTCCGAGATATGGTTCTATTGTGATTGTGCACGGATCTCTATTCGGTGGGTTGATCACCATCCTGAGTATTGATCGTAAGGGGATAGACCCCGAACTCGTGTTTATGGTTCCGAGGGATAGACCCCGAAGTCCACACGTAAATGATAATGAAGTGGTTATGGTTACGAAGGATTGAATCAAGTCCATCTCGATTTAGCTTGTTGGATACGTTCCGCATGGGGTGGTTGGATACATTCCGGCCGAGATATTGTGGGTCGGCCGGATATGTTCCGTCTTTGAGAGATGTGATGGGTCGACGGGATAAGTTCCGAGCCGTGGTTCTATGATGGGAGTAACAAGAATAACGGTCGTATCAAAAGGAAAATCTCTTTTTGCTTACTTAGAAGTGGGTTTACGTTTTAAAACCTTCTAAGGTAAGTGCTCTGAACACGGTATCATGGTTTTTGTTTTATGTTAAAAACCCCAACTGAGTGCGCTAGTACTCACCCCAAAATATTTTCAAATGTTTTTCACAGATGGAGAAGGGCTAGACGGACGACGTTGAGGGGTTGAGTTACGGTTTCTTTCATGCTTTCTGCTTCCACGATGTTACGTTATATATGTATTCTGTTGTTGATGTATTATTGTCCCTTTATTTTGCTCTCTGATTGGGAACAAGGTTCGCTATATTGTTATTATGCTGTGAGTCTCGTTGAGAGCATGGTATGTGGTTGACCGGTTTAGTCAACAGGATGTAATGCTGTTTTATTTCTTTGCATTACTAGTATTTAATCAAGATCGCGTTCATTGAAGTTATGTTGTCGATATAATTCTGTTGGTGGATTGTTTGCCCACCCCTCCCCTTCAGGATATGTCCTAGTTATAGGGAGATGCTGCCCAATTTTCTGGTCGTATCTTCTTATTATTTATGTTTCATGTATCCCCCCTTCTTCTCCGCTTCTTAACCCACACCCCTAATCATACCCCGGTATCCGTGCCTTCCCTCGGGAATTGGGGCATGACACAAATCCTCTCAGTCCACCAATGAATTCAATACCAACAAATCAAATAGGACACGAAAGGAAAGACAAAAAAACAAGAACGAAGACTCGAAAATGTGTTGTGTAGAAACTTATTCACACGACCTATACTACCCAAGCAACCCAGAAAACAAAACGAGGTTTAACAGAATTTTGAAAAAAGTGCACACAAAACATGCACCAAATGACTCTAGACGTACCAAGGAACACAATGAATTAATTTGCTCGAAGCAGGATTCGAAAATTTCTATATACTTTTTGAATCCTCAGAGAACGTGGATTTGGGCAATCTCAAGAACGAAACAAAAAAAATAATGTATGCAACTTTGGTGACCAGATAATGATGCGGATAATGATAGACACGATAATGATGCGGATAATGATACGGATAATGATAGACCAAATGATACGGATAAGGTATAATTATGGTAGGTATTGAAGATATTGAAACAAATCACATACGATATGAAAATAAGATCACAGATATGGTAGACGGTGATTTAAAACACGGATGAACAAACCCTAGCCGCTACCCACGACACAACAGTCGAACGATGGATCCTACCCTTGACATGAAACGAAAGAAAGAAACGAAACATAAACGACGGACCCTGGATGAAGAACTCGGCTCTAATACCAAATGATATGATCCTCGCTGGTATGAAGGATCTAATGACACGTGAATGGAAGATTTTTGAACATAAACCGCTGGAAATCCCAAAACCTCTGAATCTAACCCAAGAAGTGATATATATCAGTATGTCATCTATACCCCAACGTGAAGTTGACGCAGCAACTCGGGGACGATGAATGATACACGAACGAGGGATGAATGTCTCGTTGATACGTTGATAATTGAATTACTTGGCAAATCTCAAGAAATTCAAAGAGCTATTGAAGAGAGAATAAAACTCACATATATATTGGAAATCAAAAGCTGAGTATTTCGTTAATGATACAAGCCTATATACAAGCGGAAAAATGAACTCTAAACCTTATCAAAGAATGACTCCTTATCAAAGAAGGAAACTAATTACAAGAAGAGACCTAAATAAACTAGGAAACTAGATAATCCAAATGGGCTGCGAAATTGCATAAAAACGTGGCCCACATGCCACAAAATAAAATACTAAAAGTCTTCAAAAATCAAGCTCATTCGTCATAATTAAATTGATCGCTCGTGGGCTGGTTGGACCGCCATCTCCAATGGGCTTCTTGGATAACTCTTGAACCAACGAACCTCGGACTCCATCAGCACATACTTTTCCATGAGTTATTCCTTTAAATCTTCCCACATATACCTTCCCCACTATCTTGGTGTCAGGGTCATTCTCACGGACTCCCACCAGTAATTAGCCTCGATTAAAGATCGCACAATTCACCGCTTCTTCATAGCCGATGTAAAGATCTGGTAGATCGACAATTCAGCTTTCGAGACCGCTTCTTCATAGCCGATGTATTCAAGATCCTTTCAACCAACGTAGATCATCAAGACATATCCATGAGTTATTCCTTTAAATCTTCATACCTTCCCCATCGTCTTCGAGCGGTCTCACCGAGACCATTGAATGAAGGAGGATTCTCATAGCGATGTATTCAAAAACTCTCGATCGTGACCATCGAATGAAGGAGGATCGCCGAACCAAGGGTGGTTCTCGAGCTTTTTCCATGTTATTGGTTCTCGAGCTTTTTCCGATGTCGAAACGTTAGCATCACGTTTATATAGATAACCACATACCATCGCATATCATATCTCATCACCCATAATCACACATCATTACATATATTACATAACACGATCACATATAACCATGCAATCATGTTCACACATCATCGTTATGCATCTCAGATAACATCATCACATATTCACATATCATCAAGCATAACTCATATCACATACAAGCATTAAAGAATTAATACCCTATCATAGACATCGTTAGTATCATAATTATCAGATTATCCTCGAAGGACTGTTAAAATACATGATCAAAGGTATGTCAATTAAAAAGGTCAGATACGTGCAAGAGAATCTGACTCCGGTTACTACCAAAAAGTGTTGCTCTGTCTTGAGTAAAAGTAGACGTTGCGACTGTCACTGTACATATTGACTACCTAGATCGTCATCCTCCATAACCATCTACTGATCTCCATTCACATCACCCATCACATTATCTCTCTTCCTCGTCCCTCTCCCTTCCTATCAGGTATCGAACTCGGGCTGCTACCTCGGTAACGTAGTCCCGCATGGTAGCTAACCTCTGGTGAGTGTGATTCCACCCAAGATGCTCCCTGATGGCCTGGGTCTCAGGTGAATACTGTCTCTGGGTTCTTGTCTCCGGTGCTTGTCCCTCCTCCTCTAGCTCAACCTTATCAAATCATCCACTATCCTGATCACTAGATCCTCTGTGTCATCACTATCCTCTTCCCCCTCTTCGGGATCTTCCTCATCCTCCTCCTCAGAGTCTTCCTCTCGAGTCAGCAACCTGATACTGACTTGTGGCACTGTGACTCTCATCCTTGGCCTCTTCTCTGCCACTGATGGATCAATCATCTCCTTCACCTGGGATGGTCCCACTTCGAAGTTGTGCCGTGTCCTCCAAATGGCGAAGGTCATAGATGAGGGGGTAGTGACTGGTGTCTCCTGAAGTGCAGGCGATCGTCGGAGTGATGGATGCTCTCCCAATGGCATCTCAGGAATGTCATCACTTTTGTCAATCTGAATTGGCCCTCGAGGATGTCTCGCGATTACCTCTGCCTCAGCACGTATACCCCTGTGATCAGTCCACTGTCTCAAGACTCTAGCAGTGAACTCAGTGAAATCTAAGGTAAGGTGCCTCGTGATAGGTGATCGAGCTAAAAACACACTCAAATTACTCGCAATCGTACGAGGTAATCGTAGCGTGGTAAGTTAACACGAGTCGTCTCTCAAGGAAAACTTAACAGGGCTTATTGTTCGTGTCGCACACGTAAAGCAATTAAATCCTAAACATTCTAACATCAACTGAGGTGAAACATACGAGGAATTGAAATACGAGAAATTAAACAAAGATCCTAAGCCGTGGTTGTCAATCCCGAGCTAAACTAATAAAGCGATAAATCTAAACCGGGGTTGTCAATCCCTAGTTGAACTACTAAAGCGATAAATCAAAAACGATAATAAAGCATATGCAATTCTATTGTTCATAGGGTTTGTCAATCCTCAATCTAAATATAATTGCAAATAAACGGCGTGAAATCATTACGTAATGTAAATCAACGAACATGAGAATCCAATCCATCGTCACTATGAATTGAATCCAACAATATCATCACATAAAATACTATGAAATTGATCCACAAGAACTGATAATCCAAAGCTTAAATTGATAACAAGATTATTCGATGATAAAACAATAAAGCGTAAATCAAATAAGAATTGTATCTCGTTATGTTGCCTCGACCTAAACTGAAGAAAATGGTGAAGAGCAATCATTCACGCGTGGTCGAGAAATAAGAACCGAGGACTGAATGCGACCTTTTCTCAACCCTAAGCCAGATATTTATATTAATGAAGTGAGAGCATGCTCAAAATGAACGCACGCCGTAATACATTATGCCTGAATATGAACGCCGCTCAGTGAACGCTGGTCGAGAAGTCAACATAAATGAGCGCCGCTCATTGTGAGCGCGAGGGAGTTTGGTGAATCGGCGCTCGTGTTGAGCGCCGGATCGAGGTGAAAAGGCAAGAGCGAAGCTGCTGACCCGGCACGGGCCGAGAGGTATGCGCGCGCTGGAGAAGATGGTGAGCGCCGGTTTGTTCCCAGCGCCGGATGGAGCGCCAGTTTGGAGAGGCGCTACGGGGCAAGTGGCGATACGGCACGGCGCGGGTCGCGGCGGGCGCTGGGCATGCGGGCGCGCTGGAGTGCAGCGGGCGCTGATCAGCCACGAGGGAATAGGCGAACGCGCGCCGGAGCGAAGCGCGCGAGGCGCGGGCGCTGGGCGCGGCGGCGCTGGGCGAAGGGCTGGGCGTAGGCGCTGGGCGCGCGGGGCGCTGGCGGGCGGGCGGGCGCGGGCGGGCGGGCGCTGGGCGAGGGCGGCGCTGGGCGCTGCTGCGCGGGCGCTTAGCGGCAGGCGGGCGCGCGGCGCGGCGCGCGCCGTGGTCGCGTGGCGAAGGCGCGCGGGCGCTCGTGCACGCACGTGCGCGATTCGACGTTGCCTGCTCTTCGCGTCCGAACTCCGATGACGAACCGCTTGTGCCTACAAACTCTCGCCGAATGTTTTCAATAATATATGATCCTTGGTAGATCCATCCATCCTATTTTATGCCGTTTTCTACAAAACATCGAGACGAACGTAAGTAAGTCCGAATCGATAAGTATTAATCGAACCAAAGGTATAAATAGGACAAACCATAGAAATGACATGTAAAACAATACCAAGAATCATCACAAAATCATACCAAACAACTCCCCACACTTATCCATTTGTTTGTCCTCAAGCAAAGTCTATACTAATAAGAGTCTAAAGATAACTCATGCAACTTAACCCTTATTCTAATCAATCAAACCTTATCGCATTTCCACACTTGTGTTTACGAATTCAAAGATAATGCGAAATAAATCAAGAACGACAATCGACTTCCAAAAATAAAAGGTAATCTCGCCGCATCTAACTCTCCGTTAGGGTGAACTAACTAATGTGGTCACCTTTAGCAACAAGTTTCTTTTATATAGCACAAAGAATGTTTTAATGATTTTGAATAAAATTGAAGGTGCACTCGATGAACTCGAGTCTCCTAACGTGGTTTCCCATGTCCATTTCTCAAATTACGAGAAAGAGGGACAGAATCCCATCCTCCATTTCAACAATCTCAACAAGATACTGGAGTTTTCATTCTCCTCATTTTCTACTTCTTTTTCACTTTTTTTTTTTTTATATATAAAATGAAACAAGCATATAGGCAACCACAATGTTAACACTACCCCTAACATTAGTCGGACAAATCACATCAATTTCCCCCTATTCATTTTCTATCAATCACAGTCTCGTCAATTCGCATTATACTCAAATCATATATCACCAAAAGTTTCGGAAATTCAAAATCAGTTTGATCGATACCACAGAGTTCAATTACACAAATCACAATCCTAACTTATTCGCATAGACACAAACTCAAGTCCAAACAATCAAAATAAACACAAGGGCACGCTATTACATACAAAACAATATAAGAACGCACACAAACCGAGTAAACATCCCCACATTTTAAATCGAGCATCGTCCCCAAAGGCTCAAAACATTAAAAGCTCAAAATGACTCTAGAGGATGATACTTCCCCGATAATCCATTTAATGTGCGTCAGAGAGTTGAGCACCCGGCTTCATCTCGCCGGCCGACAACTTTCCGATCCGAGCAAAACAAACTCAACAACAAATGATCAAAGAATAACGAAACCAAACGAAAAGAAAGAAAAGAAACAAAGCCAAAACGTGGTTGCCTCCCACGGAGCGCTTGTTTAACGCCATTAGCTCGACGTGTTTATTAGAGCAACGGTGGTGGTCAATGGCGTCCGCCATAATCATGATGCCATGAGCTCCATCGTGCCCAAAAGGACTATACCAAGTGTTGCCCAGATAGGCATAGATACTCCTTTATCGCCAGCCTTCGTAAAAGCTGCCACCATCTCTATAAGCACCGAGGTCAACTCCGCCTCTCCAAAATTAGAAGCTCGGCGGAAAGATCACCGGCTTCCCTTGCTCATCCTCCACGAACACATACTTCATCGGTAGTTCCTTCAATACCATTGTGGGTCCGGCATGCTAACAAATTCCTTCCCAATCCTCTTCATCAATCGAAACCGCATGAACTACCTCAACCGTGTTCTCAAGTGGTCGGCTCATACTTGCTCTGAGTCTAACTCGAGACTACCACCCTTCCTCCTCCTCGGGATCCAAGACTCCACTTGTTGAGGCAGCCTCTTTCACTTTCGTGAGTGGGCTTTGCATTCGAGTATCTTCTAGTGCCCACTCTTTCTCCATCCCGATAACCACTCCTCGTGGCTCGATTATGCTCCTCATCCTCACGTGCCCACTGCTCTCACTTTCCACCCCATCCGTCAGCAGGGTTCTTCAGTGTCTCCCACCCATCTTCAACAATTGGGTCACTTTCAAGAGTAGTGACCGCCATAGCTTGATCAAAGTTGGTGGGAAAGTCGCTCATCTCGATGTCTCTTCCACCCATTTCAATACTGGGTCACTTTCTAGAATTGTGACCGCCGATCCGCCGGATTGGTTTGAGGTTCCTCCATTGCTGCAACAATGCTTTTAAGCAAGCTATTAACATGCCCCGCTTATGCCTCCAAACGCCGAGACGAGGTGTTTGTGCATCCATTTTGTTAAGTAACATATCCATTCGTGGGGTGAAAGAATCCTCAAACGATGACCTCTCATGGTGATGGCGCGGATATGAGTAATGAGTGGAGGTGGTTGTTGTGAGTACTCATACCGAGGTGGAGGATATGGTTGCTCCCGTGAGGTATTGGAGGCTTGATCCTCATAGTACCGTGGAGGTGGTTGGTTCCAGCTTGGGATCATAGGTTTGTTCCTCGCATCAGTGGCGGAGTGGTTGATCCCGTAAGGATCGTGATGTTGATGCTCATGGTTTGACGGTATCCTCGTAATCGAATCGGGCCCTTCTTCATAAGAAGAATTTGCCCAATACGACGAATTTTCCTCCCCCACTGGCCGACTATAATCGCATCGTTGATAACCCCGCATTAGCGTATACCAACAACAAAAACAAAATTACACGCACTGTGGGGAGAAAATAACCAAACAGAAAGAAAGAAACACAGAACAAACAACACAAACAATACGCTTAAAGTTTTCAAGAACGGCGCCAAAATTGATCGAGCTAAAACACACTCAAATTACTCGCAATCGCACGAGGTAATCGTGAAGGTAAGTTAACACGAGTCGCCCTCAAGGAAAACTTAATGGCTTATTGTTCGTGTCGCATACGTAAAGCAATTAAATCCTAAACATTCTAACATCAACGGAGGTCAAACATACGAGGAATTGAAATACGAGAAATTAAACAAAGATCCTAAGCCGGGGTCACAATCCCGAGCTAAACTAATAAAGCGATAAATCTAAACCGTGGTTGTCAATCCCTAGTCGAACTACGAAGCGATAAATCAAAACGATAACAGCATATGCAATTCTATTGTTCATAGGGTTTGTCAATCCCTAATCTAAATATAATTGCAAATAAACGGAAGCAGAAATCATTACGAATGTAAATCAATCGAACACGAGAATCCAATCCATCGTACTATGAATCAATCCAACAATATCATCACATAAAAATACTATGAAATTGATCCACAAGAACTGATAATCCAAAGCTTAAATTGATAACAAGATTATTCATGATAAAACAATAAAGCGTAAATTGAAATAAGAATTGATCTCGTTATGTTGCTCGACGAAACTGAAGAAAATGGTAAGAAAGTGCTCAGTCACGCTGGCCGAGAAATAAGAACCGAGGACCAAATGCGACCTTTCTCAACCCTAAGCGCTGAGTATATTTATATTAATGAAGTGAGCCGCGCTCAAAATGAACGCACGCCGTAATACATTCTCCTTGAATACGAACGCCGGCCAGTCAACTGGCCGGAGAAGTTTTCACAAATGAGCGCCGCTCATCAGGAGCGCCGAGGGAGTTTGGTGAACCGCTCGTGCTGAGCGCCGATCGAGGTGAAAAGGCAAGAGCGAGCGCTGACCCAGCCACGGCGGAGGTATGCGCGCTGGAGAAGATGGTAGCGCTGGTTTGTTCCCGGCCGGATGGAGCGCCAGTCGAGAGGCGGCGCGGGCGGCGGGCGATACGGCAGCGGGTCGCGGCATGGCGCGGGC